>JANZXP010000002.1:25144293-25164103 GCA_027576715.1 Erythroxylum flavicans
TACTAACCCATAAAAAACACATAAACATACAAACTAACATAATTAACACATAAACACACACTTAACTCTCAATTTAACACTAAATACTTAACAAATTACTTCCTAAATACTTAACTCTCAATTTAACACTAAATACTTAACAAATTACTTAACATCATGCAAAACAAAACTATCAACATCCGCACACTTAAACATTTTCTTGTCCTCAAGCAAATAAAAAAAAGCATAGATTAAACACATAACACACAATGCAATAATAAGGCAATGGCTCTGACCTTATAAAATAACTTAATATCGAGCACAGTCATCCAATTATGTCAAATCATTAACAAATAAAATATATGTCTAAGGGCTTTGAACTAATATACATTAAATCAAGAACTAAGTGTTACTTAGTTACCCTTTTCAGGTGTACACACACATTAATAATTCTTCAGTCCCTTAGACTTTGTAATTGTTCCTAAGTATAATTCCATGAAAATTCAAGCTTATTACAAGTTCGGTAGGTGTTTATTTAAAACAAACCTTTTTGGGACATGGTCTTTTACTCGAAGGCAAACATTTTTTATGAATGTTGATCCAGATACTCAACTAAGTCATTTTATTAATCAACTCTCAATTTAACACTAAATACTTAACTAATTACTTCCTAAATACTTAAATCTCAATTTAACATTAAATACTTAACAAATTACTTAACATCATGCAAAACAAGACTATCAACATCCCCACTCTTAAACGTTTGCTTGTCCTCAAGCAAACAAAACAAAAAAGTATAGATTGAACACATAACTCACAATGCAATATTGAGGCAATGGCTCTGACTTCATGAAATAACTTAATATAAAGCACAATCATCCAATTATGTCAAATCATTAACAAACAAAATATGTGTCTAAGGGCTTTGAACTAAATATACACTAAATCAAGACCTAAGTGTTACTTAGTTACCCTTTTCAGTTATACACACACATTAATAATTCTTCGATCCCTCAGATTTTGTAATTGTTCCTAAGTATAATTCCATGAAAATTTAAGTTTATTACAAGTTCGGTAGGTGTTTATTTAAAACACACCTTTTTTGGGATATAGTCTTTTACTCGAAGGCAAACATTTTTGATGAATGTTGATCCGGTTACTCAACTAACTCATTTTAGTAAACAACTTGATTAAAATTTCATTATAGCCTTTTTACTCGAAGGCACACATTTGTGATGCTTGTCGATCCGGTTACTCAGCTACATCACATTTTCAAATGGCTACTAGCTCTATTCAAAACTCGAATATTGGCGAAATAGTAACAATTTTTTTAATTTACTGCTTACCTTGTTGCTTTTAGCTTTTTATTTTCATGAAAAATACTAGTTAAGCTACTTAACATAAAAGACCTCAATTTATGAATGATGCGACAATCTAGAGGGTGCTAAATTACACTAAGTCCTAATTAGGTTGTATATTTATCCCAAAATCCTAATTCACTAATTTTGCGAGTTAATGATCCTTCACAACCTACTAGACTATGTTCAAAATTAAATCAATTTTGTTCTATCTAAGCCATTGACACATTCAAACAATTCACAAAATGCAACCTAACAACTATCATACCATATGCAAGATCACACTCAAGCTAAAAACACACAAACCTCCCCATACTTAAACAACACATTGTCCTCAATGTGAGAAGGGTACACAAACACAGCAGAGGGAATAAACCACAATATCTGAAAAACATAAGAAGAAAATACTAATAAAAATTGAAAAGAAAAGGGTTAGAATATAAAATCGTCATATTGACTGAGGTATTGATAGTGATGGTGTTGAGACTAAATCTGCTTAATATCGAGAGTATTTCCTTATCTTATAAGTGATTCAAGAGAGCAAAAGAATTAGTACTCCAAACCATTTCAAATCATTCAATATTATTTAAGAATTTAAAAAACCTAACTACATATTAATTTTAATCTACTATTAAACGTGCTAATTTATGGTCATTAGCTTGACTTTAATCCTTTAAAACTCAGCCAAGATTAATTATGAACGGCTTGCTTCCACAATTCTCATCCAAAATCACTTTTATAGCTTGTAAGTAAGCTAAAAATTGCAATATAATCAGAAGGACAATATTGATCAAATTATGAAAACTAATTAATTGTAATAACGTCCTTTTTTCTAACAAACTATCAATAAAATAGGGAATAATGAAACTCCCTGAAGGTGAATTGCTCTCCTTCTTCTTTCATCACCTTCATCGCCTTTACTTCTTTTGCTTTATGAACAGAGACTTTTATCGCTTCTTCAAATTTGATGTCTATTGTCATCTGTTCTTTATCCTCTTATTCATCATAAGATTTGAACAAATCAATTATCCTAAATGAGCTACTAACTTTGGGATTCTTAATTACATCATTCATGTTGAATGTCATTTGATCATCATCAATGCAAAGGATAGGGTTCTTTACATGGATATTTATGTGAGAATTTTCAATTTCACATGTGGTATACCCAGGACTGGTGGATAATGGGGAGGGTTGGAATTCCTTTCCTCGTACACTTCCATCATCTCTTAGTTGCCAACGAATTGAGGTTTGGTATGGTCTTCCTCTGGTTATTGTAGCTCTACCCCAGTCCTAAATCTAATAGCCTCATATTGCTCTAATCGTTGTAATTCCATTTTTCTTGAAGAGTCTTCCATACTTCTCTTACAAAATTAATGGGAAAGTTGTCTTACTTGAATCTCCAAGTTATGAATAAAAGCGGCATGATTTTTCACCATTTGATCAATTTACTCTTCTAGTCTCTTCTGCCATTCTTCTATCTCTGTGAGCTTATCCAAGATCTTGTCTAATTTAGAATCCCATAAACTTGTTAAAATCCAAATAGATCTTTGTGTCCTATGTGAGTACTTGCATTGTTAGACCAATTGAAATGTAGGTGGTTTTGCACCCCGAAGTGTACATGGTTTAATAAGGGTTGTTATTTCTCTAACCATACTATGACTCATTGTAATTCTAAAAATTTCCTTGCTCCCTATAATATCTATCTTCCATGACCATTCTTTTTACCTTTGAATAGCACTTAACTCTTTGGATGTCTCATTCTCATTCTAAGATGTCATGATGTGTCTCTACTTTATGCACTAAACTCTTTCCATTTGTTTTGCTAAAAACCTAATTTAAGAAACAAAAAAAAGTGGAAAAATGCCTTAGACTATAAAACTAAATTGCCTTCCCTGGCAAGGATGTCAAAAACTTGTTCACTCAAGGTTACAGACATTAAGTTTTACTAATTATAAGCTTGGTAATTACTGCAAGTGCACGGGTCATTCACGTAGTACCTAAGTGTCGATTCCACGAGGAAGGGAACTAGTCCTAAAATCTAAAGGTAGCTAAATTTGCAATTAACCTAATTAAATACAAAAAATAAATCAATTGATAATCAAATTTGAGAAATTAAAGTGCCACAAGAATGAACAAAATAGCAAACCACACAAATAATCCAAAAACCAGCCTAGAAATAACCAAGTTAGAGAAAGCGGGATTTAATTTGAAACTAAAGAAAATCTACCGATTATGCAATTTTTGATTTAACGAGCCTAGATGGTTCCTAAGGTGAATTACTCTCTCTCGAGTTATAATTCTTAACCCAATGGATAAACCCTAATTCAAATTATGGGAATTTCGATCTCTCAATCTGCAATTGGTCTAAAACCTAAATTAGTTCTAAATTTGTCTATTAACCTGCTAGGATTCTGTAATCGATCTCTCGTTACACAACTCTACTGGTTTGATTCAACTCTCTACCTATCGATTTACCTAACTCTCGTTAATCTAAATCCATGATTTTTACTGGCTCACCCTCTCTGCTTATTGCCATGTTATGAAGAATCGAAATTGAATCACAATTAAATCGAAATAAAACACCATCAAATAGATTTTATTAATCTCAAGAACAAAAAAAATTTGAAGGTAAGTTTAGTCAAAAGATCAACACTCAGCAATAGTAATTCCAATTAACATTCAATCTCATACACCAATGAAATCAAAATAATGATAGAAAATACTATCGGAACGGATCTTAATCGCCTACTCTGGGAAGTACTTCGTGTCAAACATATCTCCATGCCTCTCTTCCTTCGTCACCTTCCTTACACGTTTAATTTCTCTCTAGGTTTCTCTCGAATTTTCTAAAGAACTCACTATTTGTTTGACTATGTTTGCCTTCTAATGTCTTTTGGCAGCTATCTTGTAGTGTTCTATTTATACTGGAGAAGCCCAAAGTCAAACTCAGGGTCAAAATGGTCCAAAAAAACTCAAAAATTGAGTTTTTGTTTCAGCCCGACGCCGGGCACGATCGTGGCCCTGCCTGCCACGATCGTGGCTGGTGATTTATCCTTTCTGTCACGTTCATGGCCTGAAGTGCACAATTATGACTTGACTTGATGCTCTTTGTCACGATCGTGGCCCCAACTGTATGATCGTGGTCTAGCTACTTTTAGATCTTCCTTCTCTGTCACGATCGTCGCCACTATGCACAATTGTGGCCTTTGTCTTTTAGCCCAAAACTTTTCAAATCTTCATCGTTCTTCCCTGTTTTCCTTGTATCATTAACAAATACATCAAAGTACCTGAAAAATATAAAATTAAGCTCAAAGACTCACACTAACCTATAAAAAACACATAAACACACAATCTAATGTAATTAACACATAAACACACACTTAACTCTCAATTTAACACTAAATAATTAACAAATTACTTCCTAAAACATCATGCAAAACACAACTATCAACATCCCCACACTTAAACCTTTGCTTATCCTCAAGCAAACAAAACAAAAAAACATGGAAAAAACACATAACGCACAATGCAATAATGATTTGTTATGTCAAATCATTAACAAGCAAAATATATGTCTAAGGGCTTTGAACTAAATATACAACTAAATTAGGACCTAAGTGTTACTTAGTTACCCTTTTTAGTTGTACACACACATTAATAATTCTTAAATCCCTCAGACTTTGTAACTGTTCCTACGTATAATTCCATGAAATTGAAGCTTATTACAAGTCCAGTAGGTGTTTATTTAAAACACATTTTTTTGGGACTTAGTCTTTTACTCAGAAGCAAACATTTGTGATGAATCTTGATCCAGTTACTCAACTAAGTCATTTTATTAAACATCTTAGTTGAAATGTCATTATAACCTTTTTACGCGACGGAACACATTTGTGATGCGTGTCGATCTGGTTACCCAGCTAACTCACATTTTTAGCTAGCTATTAGCTCTATTCATAACCAGAAGATAAGTAGAATAGTGATTTATTAACATTTTTTAAATTTATTACCTATCTTATTGCTTTTATCTATCCATTTTCGTGAAAAATACTAGTTAAGCTACTTAACCTAAAAAACCTTAATTTATAAATGAATGTGACGATCTAGAGGGTGCCAAATTAAACTAAGTCCTAATTTGGTTGTATATTTATCCAAAAATCCTAATTCACTAATTTTGCGAGCTAATGATCATTCACAAGTTACTAGACTATGTCCAAAATTAAATCAATTTCATCTATCTAATCCATTGACACATTCAAACAATTCACAAAATGAAACCTAACAACTATCATACCATATCAACTAGTTGTTTTCTTATCGAAGGTGCCCAGTGACCATGCTAATGGGCAATTTTCTCATTGAAAGTGCCCAGTAACTGAATCAAAGGGTTGTTTTCCTTACCAAACTTACACATCGTTCATGCCAAATGGTTGGTTTGCTCACTAAAGGTGCCCAACAGCTATGCCAAGGGGTTGTTTTGTTCACCAAAGGTACCCAATGACTATGCCAACTGGTTGTTTTCTCGTCAAAGTAGCTCAGTGACCATTACAATGGCTATTCTTTCGTCAAGCATGCCTAGCAACTGTGTCAACAGGACCGAAGGAGCCTAGCGCTCATATCAGTTGGTTGTTTTGCTTACAGAAGGTGGCCTGAAACCATGCCAATAGGTTGTTTCGCTCATCGAAGATGCCCAACGACCATGCCAACTGTTTGTTTTTCCCAACAAAGATTGACTCATATATTGTTTTCTCACCAAAGGTGCTCATCAACCATGCTAGCGGGTTGTTTTGCCCACCAAAGACATTTCAATGGGTTATTTTCTCACTAAAATTCCCTAACAATTATCTTAACGGGTTATTTTGCTCGCTAAAGGTGCCCAGAGATCATGTCAACCAGTTTTTTCTCACCGAAGGCACCCAATGACCTTGCCAATGAGCAATTTTCTCATCGAAAGTGCCCAACAACTGTATCAATAGGTTTTTTTCCTCACTAAAGGTGCCCGTGATCATGCTAACTGGTTGTTTTGTTGCTCGAAGGTGATCGATAACTTTTCCAAACGGTTGTTTTGGTCACCAAAGCTGGCCAACGACTTGTTTTCTCACCGAAGCTATCAAGTGACCATTACAATGGGATATTTTCTCACCAAAGGACAACGTCAATGGGTTGTTTTGCTCATCGATGTGCATGGTGACCATGCCATTTGGTTGCTTTGCTGACCAAAGATTTGCCAACGAGCTATTTCTTTACCAGAGCTACTTAGGTATTTTGCCAACTGGTTGTTTAGTTCACCAAAGATGTGCCCATAGACTGTTTTCTCATCGAAGGTTCTTAGAAACCATACCAGCATGTTGTTTTGCCCTCCAAAGATGTGCCCACGGACTGTTTTCTCATCGAAAGTGCCCAGTGACTGTATCAACGGATTGTTTTCCTTACCAAACGTGCACAACGTTTATGCTAAATGGTTGTTTTGCTCACTGAAGGTGCCCAACAGCTATGCCAAAGGGGTTGTTTTGCTCATCGAAGGTGGCCAATGATGATGCCAATTGGTTGTTTTCTCATTAAAGCTGCCCAGTGACTATTACAATAGGCTATTCTTTCATCAAACATGCCTAGCGACTTTGTCAATGGGACTAAAGGTGCCTAACGATCATACTAACTAGTTGTTTTGCTTACCGAAGGTAGCCTGACACTATGCCAATTGGTTGCTTTGCTCACTAAAGATTTGCCAACAGGTGGTTTATTGATCGAAGCTACTTAGCTATCATTCCAACCAATTGTTTAGCCCACAAAAAATGTGCCCACATACTGTTTTCTCATCGAACGTGTGTAGCAACCATACCATTAGGATGTCTAGCCCTCCAAAGATAGGTCAGTGGGTTATTTTCTCACCGAAAGTGCCCAACGATTGTGTGAGAGGGTTGTTTTGCTTGTTAAAGGTGCTCAATGACCATATCGACTAGTTGTTTTCTCATAGGAGGTGCCCAGTGAACATGCCAAAAGGTAATTTTCTCATCAAAAGTGCGCAGCAACTGTATCAATGTGTTGTTTTCCTCACCAAAGGTGCACAACGTTCATGTTAACTGGTTCTTTTGCTCACTAAAGATGCCTAATAGCTGCACTAAGGGGTTGTTTTCTCACCAAACGTGCCCATTAACCATGCTGGAGGGTTGGTTTGCCCACCAAAGACGTGTGAATGTGTTGTTTTCTCACTGAAAGTGCCTAACGACTATGTGAACTAGTTGTTTTACTTACCAAAGGTGCCCAAAGATCATGTCAACCAGTTTTTTCTCACCGAAGGTGCCCAGCGACCATGCTAATGGGCAATTTTCTCATAAAAAGTGCCCAACGATAGTATCAATGGGTTGTTTTCCTCACCGAAGGTGCCTCGCGATCATGCTAACTGGTTGTTTTGTTGCTCAAAGGTGCCTAAAAACTTTGCCAAAGGTTTGTTTTGGTCACTAAAGGTGTCCAACAACCATGTCAACTGGTTGTTTTCTCACTGAAGTTGCCTAATGACCATCAAAATGGGTTATTTTCTTACCAAAGGTGCCCAGTAACTATTACAATGGGTTGTTTACTCACCGAAAGTGCCTAGTGACAATGTCAACAGGTTGTTTTATCCACTGAGGTGCATAGCAACCATGCCAATTGGTTGCTTTGCCTACCAAAGAATTGCCAATGGGTTATTTCTTTCCTAAAGTTGCTCAGCTATCGCAGCCATAGGTTTTTTTCTCATCGAAAGTGCCCAGTGACTACATCAATGAGTTGTTTTCCTCAGGAAAGGTGCCTAGCGATCATGATAACTAGTTGTTTTCTAACCGAAGGTGCCTAACAATTATGCCAAGGGGTTGTTTTGGTCACCAAACGTGTCCAACGTCCATGCCAACCTATTGTTTCCTCATCAAAGTTGCCCAATGACCATTATAATGGGTTATTTTCTCATCGATCATGCCGGTGATTATGTCAATGGATTGTTTTCCTCACCAAAGGTGCCTAGTGATCATACCAACTGATTGTTTTCCTTCCCGAAGATGCCCAACGATCATTCCAACTAATTGTTTTTCCCACCAAAGATGTGCCCTCAGACTATTTTCTCACTGATGGTGCCTAGTAACTATGTCAGCGAGTTGTTTTATACACCAAAGAGTTGCCAATGGGTTGTATTCTCACTGAAAATGCCCAGCGACTCTGTGAATGAGTTGTTTTGCTCGTTGAAGGTGCCCAACTATTATGCCAACTAGTTGTTTTGCTCACCGAAGGCACCAAGAACTACACCAAAAGGTTGTTTTGCTTAAAGAAGGTGCCCAATAACTAAGCCAAAAGATTTTTTTGTTCATCGAAGGTTCCCAACCACTATACCTATTGGTTACTCACCAAAAGTGCCCAGTGACTATTACAATGGATTGTTTACTCACCAAAAGTGGCTAGTGACTATGTCATTGGGTTGTTTTGCTCCCTGAAGGTGGCCAATGACCATGTCAACTGGTTGTTTTTCCCACGAAAGTTTGCTAAGAGGATGTTTGCTCAACGAAGGTGCCCAGCGATGATGCCAATTGATTGTTTTGCTCACTTAAGCTGCCCAACGACTATGCCAATAAGTTGTTTTTCTCACCGAAGCTACTCAACAACCATGCCAACTGGTTATTTTCTCACCTAAACTGGATAGCGAACATTACAATGGGCTCTTTTCTTGCCAAAAGTGTTAAGCGACTATGTCAACGGGTTGTTTTGCCCACTAAAAGTGCCCCTCAACTATACCAACTGGTTCTTTATCTAACCAAAGATGTGCCCTCAAACTATTTTCTCACCGAAGGTGCCGACCAACCATGGCAGCAAGTTGTTTTGCCCACCAAAAATGTGCCGATGGGTTGTCTTCTTAATGCAAATGCCAGTGACTATGTGAACAGGTTTTTTTGCTCACTGAAGGTGCCCAGTGACTATGTCAACTTATCGTTTTCTCATCTAAGGTGCCTAGCATATGTGCTGATGAGTAATTTTCTTATTGAAATTGCCCAACAATTATGTTAACTAGTTATTTTCCTCACCGAAGGTGCCCAACGACAATGCCAATTGGCTGTTTTCTTAACAAAACTGCCTAGTGACTGTTACAATTGGTTGTTTTCTGATCAAAGGTGCCCAGCGACCGTTACAATGGCACGACTGACCTGTTTGGTAAATTGAGTTAATGGAATTTTTTTAAACCTTCTTTTCTTTGATCCATGACTACTTCGTCTTCAAAAGAACAAAATTTAAGACAAGGAGGAAACATGGCGATGATAGGCCAGTCTCCTTTTTACAAACTAAACGAAGAAAGGTTACATGGTAAATCGATTTTCTATGGATAACCAAAAGAGCAAACCAAAAAACATACACAACTTAAATTTTTATCACATAAAAATTTTGGAGCATACGTAATTTAATTTAATTGTTAACCCGTGCCACATATAGGAACCGAATCATGCATAATAAAACTAGCTTTGATACTAATTGTTAGATTGAAAATAATTTCCTGCTAGGTTTGGTTAAACGGTAGATTTCAAAAACTTTTTTCGAAATAAAAACACACCGGCAACGTAAACACCAAATCAACATACGTTTAATCCATACATGATATGGCATAAGGAAAATAAATAAAACAAGAATAAGATCAGAATATTACCTACTCCTTGCTACAACATTGACTCCTCGCTGTTATGTCCTCAACCAATCCAATCTACCATTTGTTCTCCTTAGATAACTTAGTTAATAAGATACTTTAGTGGGAAAGGAGAAGAAAAATGTAGGAGGGCAAACCTTTTGCTATAGCTGAATGTTTGGAGGGCTTGGAGAGACCACTCCTCTCACACCTTCATTTTTATCAAAGCTAAAAATTAATTGTACAAAAACTGAAATCTCCAACTCTTAGACGAATTTTTTGGAAAGAATTAGTGAAGATCAAATTCACACACCATTAATTTTGTTAATCAAAGCCAAAATGAATTGTCCTTCTAAGTCCAACACTTTTCGATTTTTAAAAGAATGAAGAGACAAATATAGATTTGCCAAACACGTTAATTAAGAGCTCCAAAAATCGCACCCTTCATTAAGCATCAAAGACAAATTAATTGTCTTCCTTCAACTCCAACTCTTAGACATTTGGAAGAGAGTGAAGATAGCTAAAAAAACAAGTTAATTGATAGCTAACATTCATTTAAAAAATAACCATTAAACCTTTTTAATGAAGATGAAGCATGATCGAATTCTACAACTTTTTAAAATTTGGTTTTGCTCAATTTTTTATTTTCCAATTTAATTAATCTAATTAATCAAACCAAAATCTAGCCCAATATTAAATGTTCCTTTGGGGTTATAATTAACAATTAATTAGTATAAGCACTACATTTAATTATAGGTTTAAGACCTAATTTAATTAACTCTTAATTAAATTGATCCGGACTTATTGTTAATTTGCCCATTTCTCTCCAAACTGTCTCATTTTCTTTCTGACAACCTCTGTTTATTTTTCTTACTTTCCTTGATAACCTTCTTCGAAGCCAAGTGGGGAATCTAATTAGACTTAAATAATTCAGGCTCCAATAAACTCGGAATTAATTTAATCTTATTAGACTTAATTCCAACTTATTAACTAAATGTCATTCCATTAAAGCCAATTGGTTGAACTCTTGAATTAATTAAAATTAAGAGAAAACATGCTTCAAAACTATTAATTTGATGTCCAATCAGAAACTCTATTATGAACAATGTTATAGCCATCCGCACAATAAAGGGTAAAAGTACCATTTTACCCTTATATTGGTTTTTTCTTCTAGATCTCTCGTTTCACTCTACACGGTGATTAAAACACAAGATCTAATCTTGGTGTTAAGACTTGATAGGTAGCTAGTCCTTCAAGCTACTAGCATCAATTTAATCACCAATCATCATAAACCATTTAGAGGTGATGATATCACTATAAACTCTTTATTTAAGTAAATGTTCCCTAATGTAGGTTTTAATTAATAATTCCAACATATGGATATTGGATTGATACCCTATAAAAATCCATTCTGATCATATCAAGAATTATAACAAAAGACATATAAGTTCACCACTCATCAAGATTGTGGTTCGTAATAAACAAATGCTAAGGTGTATCCTTTAAGTTAAAGTAATGACCAACTTTATTCATTAAAAACATATATGATTCCAGATTTATTTAATAGTGCCATTATTAATAGTCAACTACTATTATGATTTGAAGCTCATCATTCCCTTGAAGTAAACTCCTTTACTTACATAGAGGTAAATCGCAACACTACAGTCTAAACCATAATATACATGTTTCCCATACATATTTATGTATATGTATATTACTTACAAAGAAACCTTGGTACCTTATGACTAGTTATATTATGCTCATACAAATAAAACCAAATTTTTTTGTTTTATTAATAATAAATATTTTCATTCTAGTATTGTAATGGAAGAAAATCAAGTTATATGTGAATACACTTGCTTTCCAAGGCACTATATTTAGATAACCATAACAAGATGCACAGCAATCATGCTAAGTGGTTGTCTTTTTCACAGTAACTGCCCATTAACCATACTAACTAGTTGTTTTCTCACTGAAGACCGAAAGTGCCCATCGAGCATGCCAACTGGTTTTTTTCCTACTAAAGATGTGCCCATAGACTATTTTCTCACCAAAGTTTCCTATCAACCACGTTAGTAGGTTAATTTGCCCATCAAAGAAGAGCCAATAGGCTTTTTTGTCATTGAAATTGCCCAGCGACTATGTGAATGGGTTGTTTGCTCACCGACGGTGCCTGACAACTATGTCAACTAGTTATTTTGTCACCAATGGTGCCCAATGACCGTGCCATTGGGCAATTTTCTCATCAAAAGTGGCTAAGAACTATATCAAGGGGTTGTTTTGCTCAACAAAGGTGTCCAATGACCATTCCAACTAGTTATTTTCTCATCGATGCTCCCTATTGATCGTTACAGTGGGCTATTTTCTCACAAAAGGTGCCTAGCATTACAATGGGCTATTTACTTACCGAAAGTGCCTAATGACTATGTCAACGATTTGTTTTGCGCACCAATGGTGCCTAGCGACCATGCCAACTAGGTTTTTTGCCCACTAAAGATATGCCTACAGACTATATTCTCACCGAAGGTGCCCATCAACCATGCTAACGGGGTATTTTGCCCACCAAAGATGTGGCAATGAGTTGTTTTCTCACTGAAAGTGCCCAACAACTATATGAACGGGTTGTTTAGCTCATCGAAGGTGATCAACAACCGTCTTAACTAGTTTTTTTCTCACTGAAGGAGCCCAGTGACCATGCCAATAGGTAATTTTATCATAAAAAATGCCTAAAGACTGAAAGTGCCCAACTACTGTATAGGTTGTTGTGCTCACTGAAGGTGCCCAGTGACCATGTCAACTAGTTGTTTTATCACCAAAGGTTCCCAGTGACCATGCCATTAGGCAATTTTCTTATGGAAATTGGCTAGGGACTATGTCGATGGGTTGTTTTCCTCAGCAAAGGTGTCTAATGACCATGCCAATTGGTTGTTTTCTCATCGGCGCTACATAGTGACCATTATAATGGGTTGTTTTCTCACCAAAGGTGCCCAAAGAGCGTTACAATGGGCTATTTACTCACTTAAAGTGCCCAGTGACTTTGTCAATGATTTGTTTTGCTCACCAAAGGTGCCCAGTGACCATGCCAACTAGTTGTTTTGCCCACCAAAGGTGTGCCCACAGACTGTTCTCTTACAAAAGATGCCCAGTAACCATGCCAACAGGTTGTGCTGTGCACGAAAGATGTGCCAATGGGTTGTTTTCTTAGTGAAAGTGCCCAACGACTTTGTGAACTCATTTTTTTGCTCATCGAAGGTGCCCACTGACTATGTCAACCAGTTGCCTTCTCACCGAAGATGCCAAGCGAAGGCGCTAATGGGCAATTTCCACAGCAAAAGTGCCCAATGACCATGCCAATAGGTTGTTTTACTCATCAAAGGTGTCGAGCAACCATGCCAACTAATTGTTCTCTCACCAAAGCTGCACAGCAACTGTAACAGTGGGCTCTTTCCTTACCAAAAGTGCCCAATAATTGTGTCAACGGGTTGTTTTGCTCACCAAAGGTGCCCAGCAACTATATCAAAGGTTTTTTTTGCTCAACAAAGAGCCCAGCAACTAGGCCATAGAGTTGTTTTACTCACCAGATGCGACCAACTACTGTGCCAACTGATTGTTTTCTCATCGAACCTATCCAGTGACCATTACAATGTGTTGTTTTCTTACTTAAGGTTCCCAGCAATCATTATAATAGGTTGTTTACCCACCAAAAGTGCCCAGTGACTGTGTCAACGGGTTGTTTTGTTCACCGAAGGTGCTGCGCGACCATGCCAGCTGGTTCTTTTGTCCACCAAAGATTTGCTAATGGGCTACTTGCGGGCTAAAGGTGCCCAGTGATGATGCTAACTAGTTGTTTTGCTTACTTAAGGTGCCTAACGACCATGCCAACAGGTTGTTTTACCCACCGAAGGTGCCCAATGACCATGCCAACTGGTTATTTTCTCACCTAAGCCAGACATCAACTATTTTAATAGTTCTGTGTCAACGGGTTATTTTTCTCACCAAAACTGCCCTTTAACCATGCCAATTGGTTGTTTTTCCAACCAAAGATGTGCCAACGAACTATTTTCTCATCGGAGGTACCAATAACTATGCCAGTAGGTTGTTTTGCTGACCGAAGATGAGCCAATGGGTTGTTTTCCTTAATGAACGTGCCTAGCCATCATGCCAACAGATTTTTTTTCTCACCGAAGGTGCCCAACGACAATGCCAATTAGTTGTTTTCTCATCTAAGCTACTTAGTGACTGTTAAAATGGATTGTTTTCTCACCAAAGGTACCCAACAACCGTTAAAATGGGTTGTTTACTCACTAAAAGTGCCCAGCTACTATGTCAACTTACTGTTTTGCCCATGAAAGATGTGCCCACGGACTGGTTTCTCACCGAAGGTGCCTAACAACCATACTAGCGTGTTGTTTTACCCACCAAAGATGTGCCAATGGGTTATTTACTCACCTCAAGTGCCTAGCAACTGTATGAACGGGTTGTTTTGCTCATCAAAGGTGCCCAGCGACTATATCAACTGGTTTCTTTACTCACCAAAGGTGCCCAACAAATATGTTGTTTTGCTCACTGAAGGTGAGCAATGGCGATGTCCACTGGTTATTATCTCATCGAAGCTACCCAGTGACCGTTATAATAAGCTATTTTCTCACCAAATGTGCCCTACAACTGTGTCAACAAGTTGCTTTCCTCATCAATAGTTCCTGGTGATCATACCAACAAGTTGTTTTGCTCATTGAAGGTGGCTAGTAACCATACCGACAAGTTGTTTTGCTTAATGATGGTGCCCAAAGATCAAGCCAACTGGTTGTTTTTCCTACCAAAGATGTGCGCACATATTGTTTTCTCACAGAAGCTGCCAAGTAACCATGCCAGTTGGTTATTTTATGTACCAAGGTGTGCCAATGGGTTGTTTTATCACTGAAAGTGCCCAGTGACCATGTGAACGGGTTGTTTTGCTCATCGAAGGTGCGCAACAATCGTGCCAACTAGTTTTTTTCTCACAGAAGGTGCCCAGCAATCGTGCCAATGGCAATTTTCTCATCAAAAACTCCCAACGATCGTATTAATGAGTTTGTTTCTTTACCAATGGTGCCCAGCAATCATGCCAATTGGTTTTTTTGCTCATTGAAGGTGCCCGGCAACAATGTTAAAGGGTTATTTTTGCTTATCGAAGGTGCCCAGCAACTAGGCCAAAGGGTTGTTTTACTCACTAAATGTGCCAAACGACTATGCCAAATGGTTGTTTTCTCATTGAAGCTACCTAGTGACCATTATAATGTGTTGTTTTCTTGCTAAAGATGCCCAACGAACTCACCAAAAGTACCTAGTGACTATATGAATGGGTTGTTTTGCTCACCAAAGGTATCCAGTAACACGTCAACTAGTTGTTTTCTCACCGAAGGTGAGTAGCAATAGTGTCGATGGGCAATTTTCTCAACAAAAGTGCCCAATGATTGTGTCAATAGGTTGTTTTCCTCAATAAAGGTGCTAGGCCATCATGCCAACGGATTGTTTTCCTCACCGAAGTTGCCCAATGATAATGCCAACTGGTTATTTTCTAATTGAAGCTGCCCAGTGACTGTTACAATGGGTTGTTTTCTCATCAATCCTACACAGCATTCATACCAAGTAGTTGTTTTGATCATCTAAGATGCGCAACAACCATGTGAAGAGGTTGTTTTGCTCACCGTAGATGCCTAGCAACCATGTTAACTAGTTGTTTTCTCACCGAAGCTGCATAGTGACCATTAGAATGGGCTCTTTTCTCGCCAAAAGTGGCTAGTGATTATGTCAATAGGTTGCTATGCTCACCAAAAATGCCCATCGAGCATGCTAATTGGTTGTTTTTCTCATAAAAAAATGTGCCCATAGACTGTTTTCTCACCGAAATTGCCCAGCTAGTTGTTTTGTCCACCAAAGATGTGCCAAAGGGTTATTTTGTCATTGAAAATGCGCAGTGACTATATGAACAACTTTTTTTGCTCACATAAGGTGGCCAACGACCATATCAACTAGTTGTTTTGTCACCGAAGGTGCCCAATGACCTTGCTAATGGGCAATTTTCTCATCAAAAGTGCCCAGGGCCTATCTCAATGGGATGTTTTCCTCACTAAACGTGTCCAACAACCATGCCAACTGGTTGGTTTCTCATCGAAGCTGCCTAGTGACCATTACAGTGGGATGTTTTCCCATCAAAGGTGCCTAACGACCGTTACAATGGGATGTTTACTCACAAAAAGTGCTAAGTGATTGTGTAAATGATTTGTTTTTCTCATTGAAGGTGCCAGCAACTAGGCCAAAGCGCTGTTTTACTCATTGAACGCGCCCAACGACCATGCCAACTGGTCTCATCAGAGTTGCCCAGTGACCATTATAATGTGTTTTTTTTCTTGACAAAGGTGCCTAGCAACCGTTACAATAGGCTGTTTACTCACCAAAAGTACGCAGTGACTATGTGAATGGGTTGTTTTGCTCACCAAAGTTACCCAGCCACTAAGTCAACTAGTTGTTTTCTCATTGAAGGTGCCTAGCAACAATGTCGATGGGCAATTTTTTTAGCGAAGGTGCCTAGTGATTGTGTCAACGGGTTGTTTTAGTCAACAAAGGTGCCTAGCCATCATGCCAATGGATTGTTTTGCTCATTGAAGGTGCCCAACGACAATGCCAACTGGTTGTTTTCTAATCGAAGTTGCCTAGTGACCATTACAATGGATTGTTTTCTCACCACTGGTGCCCAACGATTATTACACTGGGTTATTTACTCACCAAAAGTGCCCAGTGATTGTGTCAACTGGTTGTTTTGATCACTAAAGGTGTCAGTAACCATGTCAACTGGTTGTTTTTCTCACCATAGATTTACCAAAGGGATGTTTTCTTATTGAAGCAACACAGCATTCATGCCAACTAGTTGTTTTGCTCATCTAAGGTAGGCAACGACCATGCGAAGCGGTTGTTTTGCTCACCATAGGTGCCTAGCAACCATGGTAAGTGGTTGTTTTCTCACTAAAGCTACACAACGACCGTTACAATGGGCTTTTTTCGGGAAAAGTGCCAAGTGACTATGTCAACGGTTTGTTTTGCTCACCAAAAATGGCCATCGACCATGCCAACTGGTTTTTTTCTCACAAAAGATGTGCCTATAGACTATTTTCTCCTCGAAATTGCCCAGTGGGTTGTTTTTGCCCACCAAAGATGTGCCAAAGGATTGTTTTGTCATTAAAAGTGCCAAACGACTATGTGAATGGGTTTTTTTTCTCATCAAAGGTGCCCAATGACCATGTCTAGTAATTATTTTGTCACTGACGGTGCTTAGTGACCGTGCCAATGGGCAATTTTCTCATCGAAGGTGCCGAGGGTCTATCTCAACGGGTTGTTTTCCTCACAAAAGATGTGTGACAACCATGCCAACTGGTTGGTTTCTCATCGAAGCTGCCTATTGACCATTACAATAGGTTGTTTTCTCACGAAGGTGCCCAGCAACTGTTACAATGAGCTGTTTACTCATAAAAAGTGCCCAATGATTTGTTTCGTTCACCGAAGGTGCCTAGTAACAATGCCAATTGACTATTTTTCATACCAAAGATGTGCCAAAGGATTGTTTTCTCCATGAAAGTGCCCAACTACTTTGTTATTGCATTTTTTCCTTACCGAAGGTGCCTAGCGACCATGTCAGGTAGTTCTCTTCTCATTGAAGGTGCCCTGCAAAGGCACCAATGGGAAATTTTCTTAGCAAAAGTGCCCAGTGACCATGCCAGCTACTGGTTTTACATGCCGAAGGTGCCCAATGACCATACCAACTATTTGTATTCTCAACGAAGCTACACATCAACCATTACAATGAGTTCTTTTCTTGCCAAAGGTGCCTAACGACTGTGTCAATTGGGTTTTTTGCTCACCGAAAGTGCGCATCAACCATGCCAACTAGTTATCCTTCCCACCAAAGAAATGCCCACTAGCTGTTTTCTCACTAAAGGTGCCCATCAACCTTGCTAACGCTTTGTTTTCCCTAACAAAGATATGCTAGTGGGTTGTTTTCTTAATGAAAGTGCCCAAAGAATGTATGAATGGGTTATTTTGCTCACAAAAGATGCCCAATGACCATGTTAATTAGTTGTTTTCTCACCAAAGGTGCCTAGTGGCCATTTCAATGGGTAATTTTCTCAACAACAATGCCCAGCAATTATGTCATTGAGTTGTTCTCCTCATCAAAGTTGCATAGCAATCTTGCCAATAGGTTGTTTTGCTCACCTAAAGTGCCCAAAAACTATGCCAAAAGGTTGTTTTGCTTACCGAAGGTGCCTAACGATCATATCAACTGGTTGTTTTCTTACTGAAGATGCCTAGCAACCATACCAACAAGTTGTTTTGCCAACCAAAGATGTTCCAATGAGTTGTTTTCTCATTGAAAGTGCCCAGCGACTGTGTGAACTGGTTGTCTTGCTCTCCAAAGCTGCACAACGATCATATCAGTTAGTTGTTTTCTCACCAAAGGTGCCCAGTGACTATCTTAGTAGGTTGTTTTCCTAACTTAAGGTTGCTAGCGATCAAACCAACTACTTATTTTGCTCACCAAAGGTGCCCAATGACCATGTCAATAGGTTGTTTTGCCCACCAAAGATGTACCCACAGACTATTTTCTCATCAAATCTGCCCAGCAACCACATCAACAAGTTGTTTTCTACAATAAAGATATGCCAAAGGGTTGTTTCCTCACTAAAAGTGCCCCTACTATGTGAATGAGTTGTTTTGCTCATCAAAGGGGGCTAGTGACCATGTCAACTAGTTGTTTTTTCACCGAAGGTGCCTAGGGACCCTGCCAATAGGCTATTTTCTCATCGAAAGTGCTTGAAGACTATGCCAGCGAGTTGTTTTTCTCATCGAAGGTACCCAGCGATCATGCCAACTGATTGTTCAGTGCACTGAAGTTGCCCAACAACTATGCCAAAGGTTTGTTTTGCTCTCCGAATGTGTCCAACTACTATGCCAACTTGTTGTTTTCTCATTGAACCTGCTTAATGACCATTACAATGTGCTTTTTTCTCACCAATGTTGCACATCGATCGTTGTAATGGGTTGGTCACTCAACGCAAGTGCCCAGTTGCTGTGTTAATGTGTTGTTTTGCTCACCGAAAGTATCCATCGACTTTGCCAACTAGTTGTTTTCCTAGAAAAGATGTGCTTGCGAACTATTTTCTCAATGAAGGTGCACAGCAACCATGACAACGGGTTGTTTTGGGGACCAAAGATGTGCCAATGTGTTGTTTTATCCATGAAAGTGCCAGTAACTTTGTAAACACATTTTTTGCTCACCAAAGGTACCCAGTTACCATGTCAAGTAGTTGTCTTCTCACTGAAGATGCCCAGCGACGGCATCAATGGGAAATTTTCTTAGCGAAATTTCCAATGATCATGCTAACTATTTGTTTTGCTTGCCGAAGGTGCCCAGTGACCATCCTAAATAGTTGTATTCTCACTGATGCTATACATCAACCATTACAATGGGCTCTTTTCTTAGTAAAAATGCCCAGTGACTGTGTCAATCGGTTGTTTTGCTCACCGAAAGTGTGCATTGACCATGCCAACTAGTTGTTTTGCCCACCATATAACACCCCACTCCCGCCGAACCCGAACCCGATATCGACAGTGATATCCGAGTTCGTGCCCCGCGAGGGTGGCTTGTCACATCACTTAACACTTAACAAACCAGAAGAGTGCTTAAATTGAGTTTGAAAGTAAACCTGAATATCAGCATGAACAGTAAATGGGATGAATTGTGCAGAAACTTTGGAGATTAAATTGAGAATGAATTTGGCAGAATTGGTGAATATGATCTTCTTGAAAG
>JANZXP010000002.1:25177677-25188277 GCA_027576715.1 Erythroxylum flavicans
AACAACGTCATTTGATTTAAACAAAATGACGTTGTTTTGAATATGGGAGGAGAACGTTTTCACATCGCTTTAACGTCGCGGATTCTATTTGGTGACGTTTGATTGATCAAACGTTGCAAAAAGTCTTACATATCTGCGACGTTTGTATAAAATGTCGCCGAATATATATACTTTTCATGACGTTTTATAAACATCACGAAAAGTATTAACAATCCGCGACGTTTTATTCACAAAACGTCGCGGATTGTATACAATTTTTGTAATGTCTATTGCATAACTTTCAATCATTATCAATATAATTTACCGTCACCACCATGTAACCCTTCTATTGGTTATTGGCTGTCCACATATCCGTTGTTATGGCAATTCGTTCTTGAACACTCGACAATGCTCTTAATGTTTCTCTCTTATTGTCCTTATAAATTTTTAAAACATCATTCCTCAATGTATTCTAACTTGGAACCTAGAAATTCGGTTGGAGTGAACTAAGAAATATCCTGAATCTCTTGCTTTTAACCATAGCCAATGGTTGTTGATCTCTAATAACCATATTAGCCATCAAAATTCTTGATTTATTATTGTCAACAGTTGGTATTGTCATTTCATTCTTTCCTTTAATAAAGTTAGAGGTCAAAAATGTTTGACCTCCTAAAACGATCTTCCTTCTAGTACATGATTCCGTATGTCTCTTTAAATGAGACGTTCCACCTTTCAAACCAGTTGAGTACAACTTATGAAAATAATTGCATTCTACTTTTTCAATTCCATCGATCAATGTAGTCTTTTTAAAGTGATTCCAAACATCACTTTTATGTTGACTAACTTGAGTTCTATTTGAACTTCTATCGTCACTTGATGTCGGAATAGAAGTTTCTATTTCTACCTCTGGTACTGGATTAGAACTTTTAACTAAAGGAATATGTTCATCCATCTTACAAAAAAACATACAAATACTTGAGGTTAGAAATAAAATATTAAAGCCTATAATCTTATAATAATATCTATTTTTATTATACCTTGCGTGGTCCTTTATTCATAATCATACAAGTATTTTCTACTAATAATGCTAGGTATTTGGGAAGACAATGTTGATCCTGACAATGTAAATTAAAACAAAAGAAATCCATACGTATAAACTACAAATGGTAGGGATGTACTTGCTAGTATACTTACACACATTCATACATAAATATATCATCGTTTGAATGTCTCATAATCGGTTGCAAATTTTCATGAAAATATTATTCTAATTGACTTTTGTAGTAATTAATTATCATTATCTTAACCCAACACTTTGCATGCCTACAACTATAAATTGGCTAGTAGTATAAAGTTCTAATATTGCAAAACTAGTGGCGTTCTACTGATCATTATCTTAACCCAATAATATGCATGCCTGCAACTATAAATTGTCTAGTAGTATAAAGTTCTAATATTGTAAAACTAGTGGTGTTCTATTGATCACATTGCTTTGCCTTAATATGTTTTAGAGTGAAATTGTTATCAAGGCAAGAGAGGATGTCAATCATTTGAGGCATGTTAACGAAGACCTAATGAAGCAAGTAGAAGGACTTCAAAATTCAAATGTACAGATTCGGTGAAGTTTAAGAATTAGTGTACCTAAGTGATCTAAACAAAAGTCTTAGCCCCAAATCTTAGGAAAAGGCTCAATAGTTGATGTTAGAATATGCAGGACCAGAAGATAGGAAAAAGGAATAACGATTTGGAAGAAAAGAGAAAACACCAACAAAAGTTTCATCAACAACATTTTAGAGACAAGGCCTCACCTTCATGGAAAAGCAAAATCATCAACTAATAAAGTTATATATGAAGAGGAAAGAGAATAACAAAGAAAGGAAACAGATGCAGAAGAGATGATCATTATGTAGAAACCGGTCTACAATCATTCACATGATCTCAACAACCAGCAATTCAGAACAGATGTTACTTTAATAGTTCTAATAACCCTTTAGCTATCTATCCATTCAATGTAATAATCCCAGGTTGAATTTTCATGTCCAGAGCATTAAACATTGTTTTCCTTTTTTGTTTGGCTTAATTTGGTTTTTAAAAGATTTGATTTTTACAATGCCCCACAAAAACCAAATACACACACTACAGTACTCCCTAATTTCTCTACCCTGCATCCTTGAGCTATATATGCAAATATAAAAGATACATAACACATGACATGCATATATGCATATATAAAAGATACATAACACAATTTTAAACTTTACATCTTTATTTTGCTTAATTATATGCATATATAAAAGATACAGAACACATTACAAACATAATACAATCTTAAAAAGATGGTTTGATTAATATCTGCGACATTTCATCAAACACATTACAAGCATTATCCCATATTTCCAATATTAACATACAAAGTTCTCAAATTAGCCCACATCACATGTCAAGATAACCAAAAATACCAAAATGAAGAAGAGAGAATGAATGAGAGCTTACCTTCGATGTTGCCACGACAGACGACATATTAAGAAGAAGATCGAAGGCAAACTGAAATGAAGAAGATGGAGGTAGGCAAGAGACGGTACGAGGGAGGGATGGTGCAAGGGAGGGAGGCAGATGGATGGTTGAGGCAGAGATGGTGCGCGGGAGGGAGATCAGAGGGCCTGAACTTTGTTTATCAGAGGGAGAGATGGTGCAACTATGCGAGGGCCTGACTTTGAGGAGTTTTGTTTATCAGAGGCAAAACGACGTCATTTTTACACAAAATGATGTCATTTTTTTACAAAAATGGCGTCGTTTTGCCTCTTCCTTTATTAACATTATTATTGTAAAATGACGTCGTTTTACTCTTAAAGCAAAATGACATCATTTTTCAAAATGTTATGCCTTAGCCCACAGCCCATAGTTTGTTATTCACAGACCGTAGCCCAGCCTGTAAAATCACAGCCATTTTCAACGGGTCTATTTTGACAACTCTAGATATCTTTCTATGAATTTAGAAAGAAAAAGAGGCAAGCTTATTATTTTACCTATTAGGATTTGTAACTCCTTTAAGGTTTATAGTACTTCATATTGATAATAGCTTGATCGTTTAGAGAATTGTTTAGATACCCCTCTAGTTCACCATGAAGCCTAAGAACTTTCAAATAGAATTTCCAAATACTTACTTCTTCGGGTTTAGCTTATAAAATTTTTCTTTAGTATGTTGTGGAATTTTTAGAGATTTACCAAGTGAGCCTCTTTTATCGTTATCTACATATATTATCAATATAAACCTTTATATTAGAGATGATCTGTCTTTAAAATATTAAGTTGATAAGGCTTTGAAAGGTTGCTTATACATTGTTTATTCTAAATGACATCTTCTTATAATAATATGTTTTGATGTATGTAGTAAATATTGGTTTTCCTAATCATCTTAATAGAATCAGATCTAGCTATACCTCGAGTATGTACCTATAAAACTTAACCACCTATGACCTATTATACTTTTATTATTATATTTATTTTTTAAATCAAATAATATCCTGAGGGTATACTTTGCTTAAGCTCATAAAGTCAATGCACATACGTCATTTACTATTGGACTTTTTCACCAATACTACATTAGAGAATCAGTCAAGATACACCATTTCCCTAATAAATCATGCCCTTAAAAGCCCGTTCCCTTCCTTTTGCACTACTTATCATCGCTCATTTACAAAGACTTTTTTCTTTTGCTTTATAGGTTTGGTATCATGTCTCACATTCAACTAGTGAGCTATTAAGTGTAGCTCTATTCCTTTCTTGTATAAGGAAGACCATGTGAAGACATCTTGCTAATCTTTCAAAAATTATACCATCTTAACGCATTATCCTTTATCCATGTCGATTCTAATTTTATAATACTCTACTATTTTTTGCATCTCTAATTTAAAATTTTCAAATTTCTTCAATTATCTCAGCCCTATTATCACTCTCTACACTCCTATGGTCCATTTCTTCAATACTTATATGTTGATCAATGAATCCATATAACACTATCTTGATGTTTGGTGATCACCTAAGACTTCTCTCATGCCTTTCTTTATTAAGAACTTCATCAGCAACTAATATGGTGACAAGGTGGCTCTTATTGCATTAAGAAAAGGTTTGCCAAAAATGGAATTGTATACAATTGACCTACATATGATGTGGAAATCACTCATTTTAATAGTCTACTTGGGATACTCATGTATTATAACAGGTAGGTTTATTTTTTTAGGATAAATTTGATATCCTCTAAAACCAATTAGAGGATAGTATATGGGAGAAACTACAATGCCTCGAGTCCTATTGTCTTGAAGCCTTTTGTAAAAAAGAATGTCAATAAAGTTGTAACTATATACAAAAATTCGTTTTACCTGAAAATTTATTATTATTGCTTTCGTGATCATTGCCTCTTTATAAGGGTTACATTGGCTTAACACTTCTTCTTCCTTAAATATGATTTTTCTTCATATTCAATGTCTTCTAATTTTTGTGTTTTTTATGATGTTCATATGATTTTCAACTAAAACCTAATATAATTATTGTTCCCTCACACAATCATGCTGATGACTCTAGTAGGCCCTCTGTTTTCTCTCTTTTAGTTTATTAGTAGACCTATAAATTAGTACTTCCTAGTCTTAACTTCGTGATTGATGTCTTTATAGGTAGATATCTTCATTTCCTCTTAGAAATTACTCCAAGCATACCTATTGTAGGTGCTTATTAATAGTTCTTCTAAGGTTCCTATAATATTCAGTTCCATAGATATAGTCCCAGCAGAATCAACCTTAGTCTTTTTGTGATTGGTATCATATGTCTGGGTGGATTTACTAGATCATATTCTCTGATGAAGTTTAAGATTTCATCTATAGGTGCATTTAAAGGGGACATTTTTGCTTATTCTTTATCCTTTAGATCTAATCTCCTTTTTTGGATGTTATGTGGTCTTATTTCCCCCAGTAGATCTATCAGTATGTTTTTTCTTTAGTTTATAGTACATACCACTTTCCATATATGGGGTATTGTTTTTGCTTCAGGATTTGTATAACTCAACTTCCTCCAAATTGATATGCCTTTGGGCATGCTCTTGTACTTCTTTAAAGATATGCTTCCTATCTATCTTCAAGGATTTCCATAAAGGTTGATATTATTTTAACTCTTTATCAACCACAATGGCTATAGTAGAGATATTAAACAAATGAATAATTTTGTAAATTTCATATTGAATTTGTTTTGTATAATCTTATAGAGAAATGAGTTATAAGGTTTTTTTCTATTGTTGGCAGAGTTAGTATCTTCGAATAGTTTCTTTAAGAACTTGAAGACAACTATGAACTTATTTGATGTGAATGATATGAATCTTTTGATAGGCTTATCAAACAAAACTAGAAAGCTCGACACTTCTTTGATCTTATGCCTGTGTAAATCCATTATTTTCCAAAATTGCATAGTTTGGTTACACATTTTTTTCATGTCATCATAAGGTTCCAAATGTAGTAGCTTAAATTTTAATGGTAGTAGATCATGTAGTACTTTTTTATTGAAAGGCTTGTTAAAACAAATATTGCCGCTTGGTTTTGTTTTTACGACATATAGGGTGAAATAAGTATGCGGTGATGTAGTATGGGTGGGCCAATGACATTGTTCTTATTTACAAACCTTTTTCAACTTGGGAGTTTGTTGTGGTGTGCCTCATCTTGTATTAACTTTGTACGTTGGGTACCGTAAGGAGGCTTACAACTAACCTCATGGGTTTTGTGAGTGTCGACTTGTGCTGAAGAACTATGTTTATAACTAACAACTATTATTAAATATTGTCGATTACTATCAGGAGGCTTCCATAGTAGAAATGCAAGGCATTTATGGTAGAGGAGGGGTATATCTAATGTCGATTGTGAAAAAGGAAAGGATGAGTGACATGTTGATGAGACCGTTGTACTTGTATTTACTGATTACACAACATTCAGACACCACTTGTGGACCAAATGAGGGAAGACAATGTACTTTTTTTAACCTTTTAGGTTTACGTTTAACACATCTAGATGATTTTTATATAATTTGGACGTAAATGAATCTAAGTACAGAAATCACTTTATCACTAAAGTAATATATTTATAATATGGATAAAATAAAATAAAAAGATCATCAACTGTAATTCTTAAAAATAGTGATTATTTTTATAGTCATTTAGGAAATTGTGACACTTAACTTTATATAGTGCTTGAAAATTCTTAATTTAATGAGCTTCTTATTAGATTTTGTCTTTAAGCATCTTTTCATATGTATCATTTGAACTTTTATAGTGACAAATATGGGTGTCAAGTCTAATGTTTATTCTCTTATTTCAGTATTGTCTCTTGAAATTTTTGTATAAGAAATATTACTAAGCAAATTTAAGCAAATAATACTTGGTTTTCTAAAATATGATGCTTCTTCTAATATAAGTTTATAATATTTTGTCACGATAAATCTTAGGAATAAATAAGATAAAGATTATTTTATAGCAAAAATTTTCTCATTTTTACTATAGTTTCAATTTTTATTTCAAAATTAAAAAAATGAAAATATTTGACAATAAAATATTTTTTATTCTAAATATATTGGTATATTTCATATAGTATGATTTTGCTAACTTAAAATCAATATTTTCTTGTTCTAATTTTTTTTTAAATTTCCTTCTTTGTTAGATTTTGAACTTTTGCGAAATTTTCATAAAATATGATCATGAAACTTTTATATTTGAATAATATCTACCCACAAATGATCTATAGTAACTATTTTCTTTGAAAATGCATGATAAGGCATCGCCTAATTTGTTAAAGTTTTACAATTCTTATACAAATTAATAATACCTCAAATATATTAAATGTATAAAATAATTAATAATTTTCTTATTGATATAACATATGACTATAAAAAAATTTTAGAATTTGTGTTTGTATAAAGTATATGTCTTGCATGTAGATTTTGTAAGAAAACTAATGATTTTTTAACTCAATTCATAATCTACAAATAGGAGTCAAAACCTTTTTAAGTAGTGTATGTGAATAGGTTTTGTAACAAAATTACTAAATTTTTATTACTTCATTTTATTTTCAAATTTATTTATACTTTTTCTCGTAAGTTCAAACGAATGATTTAAAACTTTAACACAATCTGGAAAAAGTTAAGTAATATAAATGATTTTATTTCTCTAAAAGGTGTTATAATTTATTTTTCTTAAACTCAAATCTATAATAAAAATAAATCGGTGCACAATCTTATTAATTATTTCTACAATAGCTCTGAAATGCTAGTTTGCTCTCAATACCATGTTCAATTAGTACAGATAATTCTGAACTCTTAAAACCTTGCTAAGGATTAATCTTAGACCATGGTGATCCATTTTCATACAGGAGTGATTTAATGCTCTCTTCAAGACTGGGAAGCCGATGTTGGTCATCATAACTATACATCAAAGGAACCATCCTTGCCATATTAAGAGAAGCTTTTGTGAAAGTTGGTGAAAATGGGTTTGGATAGAGGCATTCCCTATTCAGGGTTTTCCAAGCCTCCGAAATCATACGCAAAACTCGCTTTCGGGCATCATCTAAAGAACACTTCTTTTCTTTCATGTAACATTCCACAAATGATCCATCATGTCCACATTGATTTTCATCCTGCACCATAGTCCGACATTATTCACCTATGGATAATTTGTTCCTTCTGATTAAAGCAAATAAGATACTTCACAATTGGAAAAATATTTGATGACAACATTATAATAAATAATCACTAATAATTAATAAATAATGATAACCTATTTGTTCTTTCTTTGCTTTGTTGACATTATTGTCACAAAAGACTGCATAACATATATATATATTCACATTCAACTTCAAGGAATAAAGCAGTATGCATTTGGAGCGGAACAAGTTCCATATGACTTCCTGAGCTATTATTACCAAAAAGAAATCAGCTGCTATAAAGGATATAGAGTGATCCCGTAGGGCCAACTAGGTATTGTTCTATCTCAAGACTACCCTACAGATTGTACGTGGCCTATATGAAGGGACACTCTGCCGGACTGCCAGTTGTTCAAGAAACAAGGAAACGTGCAACAATCCAAAGTCACGACAAGAAAGGAGCTGGCAACATAAAAAGTATGAAATCTAAGTTATTACCTCGGCACTTCCCAAGTCATCCCAAAGCCGAAGAATCGTTGCTGTGGAAGATATTATGCTTGGATTATTTTCAACGACTTCCACATTGTCTTTTGTCACCTCTTGACCTAGTAAAAAGAAAATGTGAACTAAAACGACATGGACTCCTGAACTAACAATCCCATTCTTCAAGTAATCTTCACTAGTTGGCAAGTGTCCAGAGGCAAACCATCTTGCTTCTACTAGAAATGCTTTGCACAAGCTTGTCCACTGCAAATTCAGGAATCTATTAGTTGTTTGGAATTATATACCGATGCTTATAAAATTTCCTCCCTTTAATTGTGTTCATTAAATTTATACCGTTCTTCGCAGGGACCGAACTGGGTTCCATCTATGATCCTTATAGACTTTGTAGCTAATTTCATTGGTAAGATTATCAAGAGCCCTGAAACATGTCTTCATATAGTCTGGTAGTAGTTCCACAGCAGCAATGTCCCATCTAATTAATGCATCTATTGTTAGCTAGAGGGATAGCGTAGAGGGAATTCTTGTATATGCATTAAATTTCATGAAAGCTTAAGTTTATATCTTTGATATCAAGTACAGAAATCAATTAACTTAAGATTTAATACGCAACCAAAGAATATTTCATATATTAACTCTTAAACGGTTTAGAAGGTTACCGTTCCACAACTTCCGTGAAGCTAATGAGTTCATTGAGCGTCCCGTAAATATCAAAGATGTCATCAATTATATAAATAAAGGAGATCACTTTTGTGATGTCAATCCTCTGTTCTGACAATTTTGGGTTGTTGAGCATAGCCACTGACCACATGTACCATTTCACTGGTTGATCTCTTGCGAACTCTAACTCCTCAGACAAACCAACTTCCTTCCACCATCTAAAAGCAAACAGTACTATCAAAATTGTTTCTCGTGTCTCAGCAATCAATAGTCAGATGTGACTAATTAACATTGGCATCTAGCCGAACTTACCTTGAGATTTGAATGATTTCTCGTCGATGCTGATGTTGAACGATATCGAAATCAAAACTGGCAAGATCCTGAAGCGCATTTATGCACCCATTTGACCCTTTTAGATGGGAAAAGAAGTGTCTGGCCATGAATCTACTCAAGCTTTTGTGATGTGGATGCTCAAGCGTATGCCTAACTAGTCTAGCTTCAAAAGGGTCTGCATGCGTGGCTAAGGAAGTTAGAAGCTGGTAACTGTAACCATTAGCTTCATCCAGTATATCTTCTCCTACACTCAGTTGTGAAGCTTCGTATAAACCCATTAGTCCCTGGATGTCGGCACTTAGGTTTTGGTGGAATTTTCCTTCCTTGTCTTTGAAGTTGTTGAACACTCCTGTTCAACATATATGCATAACATAAATGACCGAGTCCACAGCAGATAAGTCGTAATTAATAATATATAGTCCAAGTCCAAAGCTCTCTTAATTTCTGGTGCATACATGGTTAATTCACAACTGAATAATATGTTTAGACACGTCTGAGTTTAATTAATTTCAACAAAATAGCCAGATAGTCAAAGCAATAACATCTAAAAGGTTGGATTGATTTTTAAGTCCCTATCAGATGCAAAAGAATCTATTGAAACCAACCTGCGGAAACATGGTAACCTTGTTGTCTCAAAAGTCGAAAACGAAGTGCCGCCTCATGGAGGCTATTGTCAACATGACTGCTGAACACTTTGTGGTGTCTCTCTAGAATTGCTTCAATTTCCTCTTGAAAGTGGTGATCAATGCCTAGGCGTTGGATAGCATCAACCAGCACCAAGCCATCCAAAGAGTCATCTACGAATTGGCTCAATATATGCTTGCATGCCTTCAATTTTTGCTCGAGCTCAACGCAAGAACCATCCTGAATGAGAAGGAAACAGATTCATGACTATTTACAGCTGGAGATTGTTGAAGAAACTATAGAAGTTTAAGTTTTTGAGTGATGATCTCACAACTGATTAACTGAAGTAAATTAATGATAATTATCCCTAATTGACAGGAAGGTGCTAATGAACGCAACTACATGTGCGTGTAGAGATCCATTTATACTGTCTGACGCGGAAACCAACTTGAGGCCCTGAAAACCATCCACAATTTGTTGAGGTATGGAGTATTTGCCATCAGTAAGACTACTCAATCAGATCTTTGCTTCCTTACGAAAGCAACAATCTATATGAGCTCTGACGGATATCGTTCACGTTTAAAGTAATATTTTACTCCACCAAACATTACCTATCAATCGTAAACATCCTCAAAATTGGAGTGGAGAATGTAAGTCTACCAGAAAATGCAAGACGTGAAAACGAAACATAAAACGATAGTAGCAGCAGAAAACAGAAAGGGTCAACTTACACTAGTTAAATCCAATTGAGTTACAGGGCTTAAATGCTTCGAGGAACTAGTACAGACTGCGTGGTTATCAGCAATGTTCCAGCTTTTAGCACCAGGGATATG
>JANZXP010000002.1:25208494-25220994 GCA_027576715.1 Erythroxylum flavicans
ATTATTAGTCATATAAATTTAAAATTATAAATAATAAAATATTAAATTAAAATAAGAAAATATAAATAAATTAAATTAAATATTTCATAAAAATATATTATTAGTCATATAAATTCAAATTATAAATATTAAATTATTAAATTAGAATAAGAAAAATATAAATAAAATAAATTTAGTAAATAAAATGAACTTGCTTTCTATTAGTCATGGGGGGATTTTTGTCCAACTTTTATATGTTTTGTTTCTATGACAGGGACAAGAAATCTTGTTCCTTGGTTTTGGAAGGAACAAAAAGTTTTTGTTCTTGTCATTTAGAGACAGAACAAAAATAAATAAAGTCAGCAACCAAACACTATGAGACACAGGATTTTTTTGTTTTGTTATCTGTCTCTACCGATGGAGACAGTAACCAAACACTGCGTAACAGAACAAAGAAGAAAGAGACAAAAATATTAAAGAAAAGGTTTTATTGCTTTCAGATCAACTTTTCAGAAAAACTATTACAATGTTTATATAGAGTTCCTATAAGAATAAGTACTCACAAGGACACGTATACCTAAGGTAATAACAGGAGAATATGATCTAATTAGGGGCTAGCTGTACAAGATGTTTGGATTATTGTATTATTTGGGCTAATACTAAACAATAATGAACTTAACGAGTTTCTTAGTAGACTTCAGCTTTTAGGCATATTTTTATATGTATCATTTTCCATATGAGTTTTAACCTCAATTTTGCCTTGAGGTTCGATATTGACTTTATAAGTTTTGAATATTGCCAATACATTTTTCCTTAAAATGGATATTTAGGTTTTTAAATCCTGATCGTAGGTGTCTTGAAATGAAAACATCATTTTTAAAATTTAAACCATAGCTCTACTGTCTTTAAATAATGATTAACTTCGCATCATAAGTTTTTAAGCTAGAGAAAATTAGTGTAATGTATATATCTATTTTATGAATATATTTCCTACAATCATTTCCTTTTTGCAGGTCTTATGGTAACATTTAGAAGAATTGCTGCAATATGTGGGTTTGTATTCTAAATAATCCTACAAGTACTTTTCTCTTAAATAATATATCATCTTGAGGTAGGAAAAATGTGTTATTGGATGATAGTTCTATCATATTTTGAAGCTTTGGGAACTTTTATCTTCATAGGACATAGCCTCTTATATTCGTCATTGCCCTTAACCTTTTGCATGATCAAGCTCATTCTGTACTCAAAGATCTGTTACAAGGCAAAATAGACTTGATTAGTTTTAACGTTTTGGTGATAATGTGATTATCTTGTAACATTGAGGAACATCCTAACGAGTGTTTACATATCTTATAAATAGTCTCATATATCATGTTTGGGCAAACATTTCTTTTATTTCGTTACTCTAGATTCGAGAGTTTAAGCAAATTGAATTGTTCAATTGTTATTAGGTGCAGCTTATCATTGTCTAGTTGTAAAGCTTTAGCTCCTTTATTTTTTAAATGTCTTTAAATAGTGATTCTTCAAATGAGGAAGGTTTTATTGCTAGGTTTTAGGGATGAATTTGGAGGTAAATATGGTTTAAAAAGAAAAAAGAGTATTGGTTTTGAAGTTATAGTATTGGGGGTGATTTTCTCACATATTTAAGGAAACATCATGACGAGTGCCTACATCTCTCATAAATAATACTATGTCTCCTATTTAGGTAATTGCTTCTTTTATTGCTCTAATACATATTTGAGAGTTTGAGCAAACTAAATTGATTAATTTTTGTTTAATGTATGCCTAACATTGTCTCATAATAAAGTTTTACCTTCTTTTGTTCTTTAAATGTCTTTATATAGTGATTCATTAAGAGAGAGAGGTTCAAGTATAAGAGCAGGTTTAAAATTAATTTATAGACCTATAAATTTGATGAACCTAGTCCTAGTGGGCGAATGGCTAATCATCATTTACCCTTTAATACTTCGTTAGTCTCATTGATGGATTTAAGGCTAAAAAGTATAAGTTTAGGTCTAAAGTAGAGTTAGATGAAATGAGATTGGAGTTCAAAATACCTATTTTTGTGAAGATAAGAAGACCTTAGACACATGAGAGAGCTTATTTTATAGACCTAGTGAAATGAGAATTTGCAATTATAGTTTTGGATGTAGCCTGAGGTTACCTTTTAATGACTTTTGCATTAAGTTTTTAAAGGAGACATGTCTGAGCTTATACTAATATCATCCTCATTACTGGTCTCTGGTAGCACATCGTAACATTACATAAAATAACTAAACTTAAAACTATAGCTATTGATAAGTCTAGTTCGATCCCACAGAGAGTGTGTATAAAACTTTTGAAATGAAAAGAATTGGTGTTTAAGTTATCGGGGGTTTGATTCAAATAACAAAATAAAGTGAACTTAAACTAAAGAAAAAAAACAAAAAGTGATATAAGTGATGAATGGATTTGGAGTTTAGTCCTCAATTCAATCTCGCCTATATATGAATAAGTATACATCAATGTCTTGTTATTCTCATACCTCTCCTAATAACTACAAATCGTAGGTTAACAACGAGCTCTATTAACCTCAGTTTTTCCTTCGGTCATGTTTAGTTAAAATAAGCTCTTTAACTTAACTTAGTTATTGAACCTAGAACAAGCTCTCTAGATTTAATAGGGCAACGATTACATATTATATTTAAGATTCTACGAATGGGTTTACATAAAAATAATCTAATAGAGCATTAAGATCATTCTTACATAACACCTAATTCAATAAACATAGGATAACATAAACAATCCCTAAGAGAAAAAAAAGAGATGCGCAAAATGTGTCTTCGACTTCGATTTCACCTTATAACTAAAATAGGGAAGCCTATCCTTCATGGGTCTCTAAAGAGTGTGTGTGTTGCCCCTCATTTTCTCCCAAAACCAATCCATCCTTTATTTTCCATCAAAATGTTCTATTTATATGAAAAGTTAGATTCTGGGCATATACATGGTTTGATACACAATCAGGTATCAAACCGTATAAGTCGTCCAAAATGAATCTTCTGAATTTATACACAATTGTATAATTATATACACGGCCATGTGTTGTGTCTAATTTTAATTGACTTTGCTTGCCTTCATATCTTAATTTTAGTTACAAATTCTTATGTTTTGATCCAATGAGAGATGAGTTGAGTGAAAATGGTATGAATATTACATTAATGTTAATTAGATTGTCTTGTGAATATTGAATGGAAATCAGAAGAATTTTACATGTCACACAAGTTAATTGTGTGGCCACACATTTAATTACATGGTCACACTCGTGACCATGTAAGTTACAAGAGTGGCACATGAATTACATGGTCACAACCATGACCATGTAACTCACAAGTGTGCCAATAGGTAACACCCATGACCATGGCCTCACGGGGGTGACAATTAGTCACACTCGTGACTATCATACTCATCCCCATAACCATTCCTTTACAATCTAATGCATAACGTGTGCAGGGCTTTGACGACACAGGTAAAACCTAGCTTAAACCTAGACTCGACCTATAAATAAAAAAGGAAAGGTTAGAAAAGGGAATTGAGAGGTGGTCGCACATTCTCTCATTCTAACATTCTATCATTCCATATTCTACACACCTGGACTCATTTGGTGACAGAGAACATATAGAGAGAAAGAAGGCGGAGAAGAGAGGAAAAAAAGCAGAGACTAGTTTAGTGAGGTGGAGAAGAAGAACAGCAGAGAGTTGGAAATAGCTTGAGCATCCGATCATCTAGGTGAGAACCAAGCAGGAGCAGAAGGCGAGAGCCAATGCAGAGAGCTAAAGAGTGCAGGAGACCACTGCAACTCCCTCATCCGATCTTTGTTTGCTTGTTCTGTTCTTCATTTGTTGCATTATTGCTCTATTTTTTACTTTTTTGTTATTTACTAAACTTACTACCCTATTAGCTTGATCGATTGATACTTTGTTATCTTTTGATAGTTCATTTGGTTATTTACTTGGTTTATTACTTAAATACTTCTCTTATGTTAATAAAGATGGGATTGAAGTATTTGAATATGATGAATCTTGTTATTTTCGTTATGGGCTTATCTCTTTTTCTTGAGGATTAATGTAACCATTTTAGTCAAATATGCATGATTGAGGGACTGTGTTGTTGTCTTATGTTTGCTATAGTTTATGAACTTAATGGATGTAATAGCATGACCACACTTTGCATCATTTGGTATTAAACGAAGGATCTTAATATGGAACGAAGAACTATAGACGCTTAAGTTCAGAATTAGTATTAACCTAAGTGGTAATTATTAGTTGAGTTTAATAATTAATTTGGATGATAAACTTGTTGAATATGAAAGTTAGATTAGTTTGTTATTTAAATTGATTTAAAAACTCAATTGGTAATTTTAGTAAGACAATTATCCAATCATTTCCCTTTAATCATGCGTAGGAGATTAAATTAGTGAAATTAATTCTCAAGAGTTTCCTACTTTGATTAATCTATTTGTTTTTGCTTCTGGTTGCAACAGTTTACTTTTTAGTTTAATTTCGTGATTTTCTTTAAAGCCTTCACTCAACAAATCGAGATGGAATGTTTAGGATTGCATTTGTTTTTATTTTTGTTCAATGTTAATTTGAGTGGACCAATTTCTCTTCCATAGGAGACAACACTGGGTAATTAACTATAACTATCTCCTACGAGTAGAATAGCTTAGGTATTTTTAAAATTATTTAGGCACAACTCCATGTATATCCCAGGTTTTGCTAACTTGTTCTTCTTGTGATTACTTATCCAATCCTCACCCTAATTCATCTAGTTTTTGTTCCACAAGGGTAATTGATTTTAAACCTTAAAATGTTGGCCCAATGAAGGTGCTTTTAACTTGTTTTAGCTCTTATGCTTCCAAATTGTACCTAAAACCATATATGAACTAGAATGAGTATCTTAAGCACTTAAAAACAATAATCACTAAGTGTTAAGAAGTGAATGTATAAACAATTAAACACACATCAAATTCACCCACATATAGCTTTTGACTGTCCTTGGACAAAATGATAAAATCAAAGTCAAAAACCAAAACACTTACTCATTTTCTATATATCCCAAGAATATATAGTCATAAAAAAAGAGGAATAACTTTCAAAACCATGACAAGAAATCAGCATTCAATGCCTCTACTCATGACCAATCAACAATCGTTCCCTTTAGAAACTAATTAATCTAAAGGTAGACTTGGACATAATGTGTTTAAATAATATTGATCTATAGGTATACTCAAACACCATTTATGATCATGAAATTCCACAACTTTTCATATCATTTCATTTCTCCACCACTAGGATTCACATGCATAATCATGAATTAAAGGACTTTTTAAGGTTGTAATGTGGGTAAGGGTTAAGGTTAAATGTATTTGGGTAACGTAGCACAAAAGCCAACAAAGCTAGTGAAGCAAGTGTAACACTTAATGTGATATCGAGCGCAAAAACTAACATTCACCCAAAATTGGGTACCAATAGTTATGATGAACGTAAAATTATGTCTCACAATTCAAATTCAAGCTCTCACACTACAAACCATATGAAACATAAACCACTCTCAATAATTGATGATAAAAAATACATTATAACCACAAATGGTGATCTTTCAAAACAACATCTATCTTATATCCATCATACTCAAATCACTCATTCCATACAACTTTAGGAGGAAAAATTACTCATGAGTAACTTTGCAAAACAGTTGCATTTCTTCCTTGATACTTTTATTTACATACATATTTTTTTCTTTTCCTTTTCCTTTTCCTTTTCTCTTTTTCTCTTTTTCTTTTTTCTTTTTTTTTGTTTAACAAAATTAGAAGAAGCTTCATTAACATTGGAATTCATTGATAAGAGATAAAATGACATTCCAACAATTATAGCCAACCTACACAAATGCACACCCCCATACTTATTTTTTTATACATCCACATCATCAATAATCAACAAATGCTCCACCAGCTTTAAAGCCTATGTAAGACATTTGGTTAGGTTTAAGGCATGTAATGTGGTTAACATAAAAAAAAGACAAATAAAACTTAAGGGGGCTTAACAAAGGGAAAATTCATATTAATAGGTAGGTTATTTGGCTAACGTAACTTATGCCTCTATCATTTTCATATTAATGCAAATGATAAAAATGTGTTCTCGAATATAAATTCAAATCAAAGTCAGGATGTACAAGTCATAAAGGTCACATATGATCAAAAGACAATAAGACTAATATGGATGTGATAGTTTATGAAGACTTAAAATCTCACTGACTTTTGTCTACCACTTGTCACTACTCTTCTAAAGATAATGTATATTGACCAATCATAAGAGTAAAGGTACATATTCAAGTTTCCATGAATTTTTCTAGTTCATTCACTCTTTAATTATGACTATATAGTTATAGAAGCAATAAAAAAAAGAGAACATGTTAGTTTGTTTGTATTAATTCTCTCTTTTTTTGTTTGAAAACTTAAAAACACGTAAGAAACAAACAAACTTAAAAAAACACATGCATATCCTAAAAAATGCAAAAAATGTAAAGGAAAAGAAATAAACTTCCCTTGAGTTGCCTCCTAAATAGTGCCTTTGTTTGTTATCATTGGCTCGACTCCATGCTTTCCTCCTCACGGGAAAAAATTATGATCTTCACGTGTCATAACTTGCGCTTGCTCCATTTAAGGTTCTTCAAGATAGGGTTTAAGCTGATGATCATTCATATTCAGTGTCTTCCCTATCCTCATACTTTTAATCTCTATTGAGTCCAAACACTTTTAGAATATCTCTTTACCTTTTTCCTCCTTGTCCAATTTCTCCAACCTACTAGGTAAAGGTGAAGGTTTAGTCTTAGCAACAATTAGGAACCTAGTATTTACTTTTGAACTAAATGATATATATTTTTCTTCTTCAAGCTCCTTCTCTATTTCTTTTTCACAAGCAATCCCTCAAGTAGTCCTCTCAAGATTCTCAAGCTCTTTTTCGCTCCATAGGGTTTACACACTAACATTCCTCAGGTACACCTCAGGTTGAGATGGTTTTTTCTCTTCGCTTTGTGATTCTAGGTGGTTGATAGTTCCTATCATCTAACCCATCTGTCTTACCGAGGTTGGGAATTGAGACAATTGCATTTTATTGGAACCGTTTTACATCCTGATGAAATTTTATAGTATTAGCAGTAATAAAATTAACTAAATGTTCTAAAGATGTGCTTGAGTTTTGCTGGTTCTCCAAATTTTGGACACTAGACCTTTTATCTTGCAAAATTTGGCTTACATCTTGCTGAAAATGTAGAGTATTAGTGGAAATAGCATTAACTAAATCTTCCAAAGATGTACCTGAGTTGAAATAGGAGGCTTTTGGTCTATTCGAAAATTGTTGTGCATCTTATAACTCATTTAAGAAGTATTCTTACTGGCTATTCCTACTATAACTAAAGTTCGTATGATCACTTCAAGCTTGGTTATAGGATTGGGAATATGAGTTATAGGAAAATTTTCCACCAAGAGCATTGAAAATATCTAGCAGTGACATACTCCCTTCCATGTGTCCTTTTTACACACAAACACTAAACAAAAAGTGAAAAGAATAAGAAATAACTGAAAAACTAATTATAAATAAATATATACAAAACACCCATTAAAATCAAGAACAAAAGCTAAAGCATTATACTCCCTGACAACAACGCCAAAATTGGTAACAGATTGTAACACTATATCAAATAACTAAACTTAAAACTATAGCTAGTAATAAGTCTATGTTGATCCCACAGAGAATGTGTGTAAAGCTTTTGAAATGAAAAGAATTGGTGTTTAAGTTATTGGGGGTTTGGTTTGATTCAAATAATAAAATAAAGTGAAATTAAACTAAAGAAAACAAATTAAAGAAAACAATTAAAAAGTGATAAAAGTGATGAATGGATTTGGAGTTTTCTATAGCTCAATCTTAGCTTACATATGAATAAGCATACTTCAATGTCTTGTTATTCTTATACCTCTCTTAGCAACTATTAATTAAGAACAAGCTTTGTTAATCCCAATTTTTTCTTTAGTCGTGTTTAGTTAAAACAAGTTCTTTAACTAAACCTAGCTATGGAATAACTTAGAACAAGCTCTCGAGAATTAATAGGTCAATTGCATTACGAGTTTGGAAAATAGATTAATCAAGGTAACAATCATATAATCTCGGGTCACGTTATCCCTAATGATTCGACACCATTAGTAGCCATAAGTGAATTAGAAACATAACGATTACATATTGTACTCAAGATTCTAACAGTGGGTTTACATAAAAATAATCTAGTAGAGCATTAAGATCATTATTACAAAATACCCAATTCAATAAGTGCATGATAACATAACCAATCCCTAAGAGAGAAAGAACACAATAGACAAGGGATAGATGACCAAAACGTGTCTTCGACTTTGATTTAACCTTAGAACTGGAATGGGGAAGTCTAACCTTCCATAGATCTCAAAAGAGTGCGTGCTCTACCCCTCATTTTCTTCGAAAATTGATCCATCACGTGTATCAAACCATATAAGTCATAAAAATGTGAAATTTGTGAAGATACACAATTGGATACACCTTTGTGTATCTAATGGTGTAAGTCCAAATACGACCATGTATCTCCCAAGTTTTGCTGACTTCTTGTTCTTCTTGTTATTTCCTGTTTAATCCTCACCCTAATCCATATCCTTCTTGTTCCAAAAGGGAAATTGAGTTTGAACCTCAAAAAGTTGGCTCAATGAAAGTGCCTTTAACTCATTTTGGCTTTTTTGCTTCCAAGTTGTACCTAAAACCAAATATGAACTAAAATGAGTATCTTAAGCATTTCACAACAATAATCACTAAATGTTAGGAAGTGAATATATAAACAATTAAACACACATAAATCTCTAATATTAAGTTTTTGTAGTATGTCATTTATAAAATATAGAATAATCTATCAGGTTATTTAGGTTTATTCATTAATTAGGGCCTATTGGGAGGTTCTTAAAGTGGCATAATTTGAACACCAAACTTGATATATGGGTAAAAGTAGAAAACTCTTAAAGGAAACCTATAATTAGAAAAGGAAATTTATGTTTCTATCTAAAGAAAGATGGTAAGAATAGGTTCTAGACCTACTTAGAGATACCTCAATCTCAAGTTCAATTAGTAATACAAGAATAATTTCTTATTGTCTGATTAAATCAGACCTTATTTAAGCATGGTAAGTTGAGACATTATTGAAGATTTATTATTAGAGGTTAAAATTTTAGATAAACATATATGTAGGTTCTGTTAACCTTATAAATGTTATAAACCTGCTAAATTCTTCCATTAGGATGTTTGATAGACCTAAAGGAAATCAAGATCGTGATAAGTCCAAAGCTTTTAAAGGTGTTAAGAGGTAGGAGAATATTATAGTCCTTCTTACTCTTTAACTTATTGTATTCTCAAATATTATCCAAGATATCCTAGACGTGGAGTTTACTTTGTTTATATCTCTACTCCTAAGCGTGACAAAGGAAAAGGTTTATTATTAGATGAGCATATACCTTTAATCAATTCTATCTTTATAATGAATATATTTAATGATTAGATGATCTCTACAAGTCTATTATCGCATGCTATCATTCATTTATATGCTCTTATGACATTTTAGATCCAATGTTTAATTGGATTTTCATAGATTTTGGATCATATCTTGAGTTCTATTTTCTATGAGATAGTGAATTTGATATTTTGCAAGTCTAATATTGAGAACATTTTGAGTGAATCTGATATTGAGAATATTTTGAGTGAACTTCTTTAATATTTTTTTAGTCTAGCAATATCAGACTTCATGATTCTTTCATTTTACAATAAGTCTAGCATTTTACAACTTCGTGAATAATATTTTAAGACTTTATGATTTTTTTTCTTTTTGTATATTTTGCAAGTTTAATATTTTGAGAATTTATGAGTCTGTTATTTGGAATTTCACATGTCTAATGTTCTAATACTTTATGAGTCAATTATTTGGCTTTTTATAAGTCTATTGTTTGGTATTTTGTAAGTTTAACATTTCAAGACTTTATAAGTCTATGCTTTGCTATTATGACATTTTAAGACTTTAAGAGTTTATCATTTAGAACTTTACAAGTCCAACAATTTGAGACTTTATAAGTCTATCATTTGTCGTTTTAAAATTCTAATGTTTTAAAAATCTATAAATTTGTTATTTGGAGTTTTGAAAGTTTAACATTTTTAAAGTCTATGAGTTTATCTTTTTACGCTTACAAGTTCGACGTTTTGAGACTATAAATCCATCATTTTGCATTTTGCATTTTTCATATTTGATGTTTCAAACTCTTGAATATGCCTATCTTTTTTGATACATTGTATGTGTGAACTTGAAATGGAACTTCATTGATAAAAATTAAGTGCTTTGTAAGTTAAGATTAGTAAGGGCCTGAAGTGTTGGCTATTCTAGGTTCTAAGAACTTCTAAATTGTCTAAACCCTCAAGTTTATACAAGATAGGTCTAATAAATTCCTTAACCTTGTATGGACATGTCCAATTTGGAGCTAGCATTCATTTATTTTACAGTATGTCAATTCTGATGGTTCTCCTCAAGATGCGCTAACCTTTTTCTATAATCTAAAATCTGACTCTTTTCGGTACAAAATTTTAACCTATTATAATAAATTAAATTCTTTAGGTATATATGCTTCAGGTCTCTTATCTTTAATTAGGGCCATTTTTTCTTATAATAATATTTCATTGACATTAAGCTTGTGGTTTTTAACACGAATAAAAGGAATTTTTAACTATATAGGTATTAAGGCCTCTATTCTACTTGCCAAATTGAATGGGGTTTCTTTTATTATTATTCTCTAGGTCGTAAAAGATTCTAAAGGATTCTTTGCAACTTATTTGCCCAAATGCCTTTAACTTAAACAATTTTTGTTTTAAGGCCTAGTCAAAATGGTCCTATTGGTGACCTCAGCTAAGTTGTTAATTTATACGTGCATAACAGACGTAAAGTCTTCTCTTGAAACCCTAGATTCATAATTTTTTTTAATTTTGAGAAAATAAGTTATAGATCAAGGAATGCCATATTTACATATAATATAACCCATTAAGAATATCTTAAGTGTCTTTCCTAATATTATTGGGTAAGATTCTAATTATACCTAACATGTGAAGTAAATCAATTATGACAAGGTTGAATTTGTTTTGTTTGATAGCCAACAATAGTAGAGATGAGATAGGATAATACTCTACAATAAGATGTTTACGAAAATGTGAGTTTCTCTAGCAACTATCACATTTTTTATATAGTTAATTAAATTTCTCTTGAGTAATAGATAAAATATCCTTGTCATTATATCTTATAAGATAGGTTCGAATAACACTGGTTTGATCCATAAGATCCTTTAAAAGATTATTTTAAGATTTATCTAGTCTAAAGTGGGATGATGTACTTTAAATATAGCTCAACATACAAGCACTTGTAAAGTTTACTATTAATGACATAAAATTTTATTAATCCTCAAATAGGTTTTTTACTATTGACCTAGTTTAAAGGTAATTCTCCTTTATTCATTTAGTTTTTTATAAGGGTCATCTATTTTCTAATGTCGATCGTGAAAAAGGAAAGGATGAGTGACATGTTGATGAGTCCGTTGTACTTGTATTTACTGATTACACAACATTCAAACACCACTTGTGGACCAAATAAGGGAAGACAATGTACTTTTTTTTGGTACAGCAAAAGGAGAACGAAAGCTAAATCACGGGCCGGCGATGTAGTGTCCCTTCCAGGTCACGGTAGAGGAGAGTGGTAATCAGACTCGGAGGCTCCGGGATGAAATGGAGGCCTGGATCTGCATAGTCTGCTAGAGCTGCCATGCGATCTGCACATTGGTTTCCTTCACGGTAGATATGCTGGATCTTCACCTCCCAATTACGGTAGAGCATCCCCCGTATACCTGCAATCAAAGCGTTAGACTCAGTCAGAACTATAGGGGAGGATGATATAATAGTAATGACTTCAATTGAGTCGACTTCGACTTCTATATATCGGTGGCCCTGCTCCCAAGCGATTTTAAGCCCCGAGTGAACACCCCACAGCTCAGCAGTTAGTGGTGACCCCGAACCAATGTTGTGAACAAAACCTCCACGCCAGCGGCCTTGGCTGTCCTGGAGTAGGCCCCCAGCGGTTATGAGGTTGGTAGCCAGGTTGGCTGCCCCATCAGTGTTTACCTTTATCCACCCTGCCGGTGGTGTTGCCCAGCCGACTGTCGACCCCGGGCCCCTCCCTGACTGCGGAAACACTCGAGATTCAAGGATACTCGCCCTCTCGATCCACTTCACATAGTCCCAAACATACCGCGATCCATGCTCTGGCCAGCTAAAGCCATCCTCAAATAGGCATTTGTTGCGCCATTGCCACAAGAACCAGCAGGCGACGCCAAAGATCCTGGCCCAATCAATGTGGTGAGCACGTCCCCGTTGCCTAAGGTTCGTTTCCAA
>JANZXP010000002.1:25224328-25235040 GCA_027576715.1 Erythroxylum flavicans
ACCCAAATACCACCACTAAATCCCACCGACTCAATCCGTATCCAATTGTCATAACCAAGACGACTACAAATACGATTAGCTTGATTACCACTAGTTCGCGGTTCCATCAGACAAAAAATATCAGGAGAATACAATCTTTTATATTCTCTAAAAGCAAGCCTAAAGGATGGAGATACTACCCCAAAACAATTCCAGGAAGCAACAATCATCAAAACAGTAAACTGGAAAGAAGAAATCAATACAAAACCACGGAAGCACACCTGGAAAGCCGCCAGACAATCCAGAAAATCAAGACTGCCGGACACCCTGACTACTCAAGGCACCCTGCTCTCCAGTTTCATTCAACACACCCGCGTTACGAAACTCGTCAACAAAGGGCTTTGCAATAACAAGAATAGCATCATCATCTTGTGTTTCCATAACCACTTCCTGCTCTAATGATGCAGAAATATTAAGGGCACTAGGATGTGGCATAGAAGGGTTCTGAAAGTGCTGCAAAGCAGAAGAGCCCACCGGAGAACCCCCCTCTAAATCCACCAAGGGTCTATTATTGTCCACCACCCATCGCTGCCCCTGCACATCCTCTTTACCCCCAATAACCACCACATGTTCTGCCTTCTCAGCAGCCCTTTTCGACACCGCTCTCTGCGAAAGAGAAGTCTCCTTGTTGGGGGCAAGTATAGCCGTTCCAGAAACCTGAACTTCCATTGGAGCCTTAGGCTTCGATTGCGCCCAAACACTAGTTGGCACACGTAAATGCTTCTCTTTATGCACCTTACCAGATTGACCACCAACCATACCCCTGTGCCTGACCCCCTGAACGCCTTCCCCACTAGGCAGATTGTGATTTCCCTTAGCCCCATCAACCTCCATGTCCGCCTCCAAAATCTGGAAACGATTGCCTCCCTGGGCCTGTCCCACTTGAGCCCCTAACTTAATAATTTAATAATTTTACATCTCTCTTAATTGTCACGCATTTTCCACGTGTCAATATCACATTATGCTAGAACTGCAATAAATAAAAATTTTGAATATTTTATTATTACTTTTAATAGTTCCAACTAATATTATAAAATTAGATAAACTTTGAAATTTTTTATAATCAAATCATACTTAAAATTATAATAGCTCCTATATAAAATTCAGTTTGCTATTACAAAATTTATGCTTTAAATTGTACTTATGTGAAATTCTTTTGGAATATTAATATCAACAACAATTTGAATTGAATTACACAAATTATAATTTTATTATTATTTAATATTAAGTAGTCAAATAATTTTAATTTATTTAATATAATTAGAATATAAAATTAAAATACAAAACTAAAATTACTACATACTTTATAAAAGGAATAAATTAAATAATTTTTATTAAATTTAAAATGAAAATATAAATTAAAAAAGATGGTCCTCCATAGTTACATTCTTATTTTATTATATTTTTATTATACCAAGATTAAATGGGTTAATTAACAAAAAAATCTCAGACTTTTGTCAATTTTTTAATTATAACCCGAACTTTAAAAGTAGCAATAAAATGCCTAAACTTTTAATTTTTTCAAACTTCAAAAAGTGACAATAAAATCCTCAAATTTTAAATTTTCTTCAATTCTAGCCCGACGTTATATGTTGTTCTTCGGATGCCCTTAGCCATTTGTTTTCTATTTGTTCTTCTGACACTCCAAATTACTATCCCATTACAACGTACTGCATCAATAAGCTCTTCGTGTTTAGTTCATTCTCCTAATGCCATTAGTGTGAAGTCGTCAGGGTTGCGTAATCTAAAAATTAAAGGATGAGCACGTCAAGAGAACAAACTAAAAACGAAGGAAAAATTGAAATCAAAGTGTAAGGTCATCAGAGTTGCGTAATCTGATTTAAGTCATTTTTAAAAAACTAAGTTGTTTTAATTATATGATTAAACAATGACATTTCATTAATCTTCATTTGTTATATTAATTTTGGCTTACGTGTATTGATAGTTCATTAGGTTTCTCAAATATGCGGCAAGTCACGTCAACAAACTTAACATAAATACTAACGTCATACTATAATTGAAAAAAATAAAAATTTGAGCATTTTATTGCTACTTTTTGAAGTTCGGGCTAGAATTGAAAAAATTGTAAGTTTGAGCATTTTATTGCTATTTTTAAAATTCGGGCTATAATTAAAAAATTGACGAAAGTTTGATATTTTTTTAGTAATTAACCCAGATTAAATATACATGCCTCAGTTACATAATTAAAGTAGAGGTTAAAAAATAAACAAGAAAAAGCTTAAAATAAATTAAATATTCATTTTAGATTTAAAAAGGAAATATAAAAATAATATTTAAAGGATTACTAAGCATTTAATATAGTGATTGAATTAAAAACAAAGCTGCAAATACAATTTGTTCTTGTTTGATACAATACACTATAGGTACCTGCTAATATGGAATATTGTTTCAGATTATCTTTTAAAATTATAAAATATTTTCAATTTCTATATAATCAAAATTTATTATCCTATTTTTTAAAAATTGAAAATTTATTTTAAATTTTGATTCAATAATTATATTTATTCTAATTAATATAAAAATATTTATTTTTGATATAATAACTACCTTAAAAGTATTTAAAAATAAAATTATATATTTTTAATTTAACCCTTTAATTTTTAATTTATAAATTTAATTCAATATTCTAATATTTTAGTATTAGCAGTATAACTTGGCACAATAATTTAATACGATAAAAATGTAATATTATTTTTTTGACTGATACTGTTAATACTAGTTGGTACTGTACAATATTCGTATTATTAATGTAGTGTGAATAGAAGAAAATTAGGCATATTTACGCAAAATCTATTAGTTTATTAATATGTTTGTTTAACTTTTAATCATACAGATGTTTGAAAATAAAGTTATCAAAACAATAATACTAACCACAATACTTTTTGTGGTTCCAAAAATTGTCCATATTCTATTGAAAGGTATGCGCGTGTGACCTTATTTTCATCAAGTTGAACACTGTATTAGTACGAGGATGACATATAGAGACAAAGAAATTATCTAATATAATTAGATATGACAAATTTTTAATGACTCAATCCGAATTGAAATTAATAAGTTAAATTTGAGTTGATTGGGTTTCAAGTATACGGTGAATTGAGATAATATATGTTATTTGATGGCTATTTAGTTAATCAGACACGTCATTTGCTGTCATATACTTTGTCATATTGTTTAGAGAACTCACATATTGTTAGATAAGTCTTTTTGGTTTAGAGATAATTTTTAGGTAGTTGACATATAACTACAAAATTATCTATAAATGTTAGTTTATGTATTTTAAATATACTAAGGATGTAGGACATATTTTATTAACCCCTCTTTTTGTACGTAAACCGTAATCCCACAATTGTTCATGTTTTATGTTACTTCATTTTTGTTTCAAAAGGCATCTTTAAAATGTATTTGATGGTTTATGCCCTATAGCTAATTAATTTGGTTATAGTTGAGTGACAAATTTCTTTATTTTGTACATGCTTAGATGTATATGATAAAGCCTATAGGATAATTATACATTGCAATGAAATTATAATAAGATTATAATAATAAAATTCATATTACATTTTTGTATTATCCCTAAATTGTTTCTAGTCCCTATTGTATTAAGATTGGACATTAATAACATAAAAAAACTAGCTCACGTTATGTTTTTCCTTATGAAGAAAGTAGTCGATTTCATAAGCCAAAGTATGGAAATACTTAAATAAACATGTAAGTGCTTGTTATAAAACAAGTTTACTAAACAAACCTAACATGTGAAATCTATATGAAGCATTACTTATATGTCAATGAAATTTTCATTGTAATGATTGTATAAATGATCTGATCTTTTGATTTGGGGTCTCCAAAGTTATCTTGTATACGGATTGCTTTTGATACTACTTATGACCTATTTAATTATGAGTCATTCAATCGATAGTTATTGGATATAATATGAACTATATAGAGGTAGTTGTATGATCAAAATAAGATTCATCACCCCAAAATTAATTAGGGAAAATGTTTCATTGTTCTCAATTAGTGTTGATTCGAAAAATCCTTGGTCAAAGTGAAAAGATGTTTTGTAAATATTTTTCAAATGTATTAATTGAATTAGTAGTTAATGGCAAAGAACTAATGTGGTTGAACTCCAAATAGATTAGTCATTAATTTTATACCGTATGTCTAATCGGAACATTATATAATGAAACTCGTAAAGCATGGAAAGAGTTTATGAAACTCATACGTGGAAGTAGAGGGTGCAGAGGAGGCGACGATGGAGACCTTCGGTGATGTGGAAGCACCGGCTTGAAGAAAACAGTTGGGAAGCTGGAAAACACAGGTGAGGACAAACAACTGGTGGCGGCGGGCAAGAGAGGAAAACCTTGGGGCACGTGTATCAAGCGTCTGTTTCAAACACACACGCCAATCAATCATTCTTGTCACGCGCCTGACAAAAAGAATTTTCCCACTCGTTTTTAATATGCTTTTTATTTTTTAATTTCAATTAAATTAGTTTAATTAAGATTAAATTAGTTTAAGTCCTTAATAAATTTAGAAAAGTGTTTTCTAATTGTTTGAAATTGTTTTCAAAGGTTGTTTTTATTAGGTATACTTTGGAATTTAGTTTAATTTTTCAAATAGATGAATTGTTAAATTAAATAAATTATCAAATCAATAATTAGAATCAAGCAAACATTTAAAAGAGTTATCTCTCATAATTAAATTATGTTAGATAACCAATATAATAAGATTATGTTAATTAAGATGAGATCTTAATTTCGAAAATAAAGTAATTATTTTTCTTAATGTGATTAGGACTTATGATTATATTTATTCTGAATTAATTTTGAAAAAGTAGTTTCTAAAATTAAAATTAAAATTAAATAGTTTCAATTAGATTCAAATTAATTAATTAGAAAAGTAGTTTCTAAAATTAGACTTAATTAATTTCTATTAGATTGAAATTATATAGTGAGACTCCATAAAATTAAGAAAAGTATTTTCTTAATGATTAAGAAAGGTGTTTCTTAACTATATTTATTTATTTCAATTTGATTGAGATAAATTAAATATATGAATTTATTTATTTAGAAATTGTTTCTTTATTTACAAATAATAAGTTTCTTATTTTTTAGAAAATTATTTTTCTTAGATAAATTTTTAAAAAGTTTATTTATTAATTAAGAAAATGAGCTTTCTTTAATATTTTTGAAAATAGTTTTGTAACTTATTAAAGAAAGATTTTCTAATTAATTAAGAAATAAATATCTAAATAAATAATATAAAGGACTTTCTTAATTAAATATGAAAGGTGTTTTATTTAATTTTAAAAGTAGTTTCCTTTTAATATTAGAAAATATTTTATAATAAATGAAAAATAATTTCTAATGAGATTAGAAATAGTTTTCTAATTAGATTAGAAAGTGTTCCTTTTATAATTTTGAAAAAGGAGATATTGTAAATTATAATAAGTAGAATAATTTGTGAAAGTTATTTTCAATTAAATTTTATTAAAGAGGCAAGATAAATTGGAAATAGTTTCAAATGGATTTCAAAATTGTTTTCAAATTAAACCAAATTTCTTGTAATATATTTAGGAATCAATGAGTTTAATCTAATTTAATTTTTCTAAAGAATTGAAAATATTATTTTAGATTATGAAGACCAATAACTTGAATCAAACGAAACTTGATGTTTTATGCATATAATTTGATTATTAGTGCATAATTTGCATGCTTTATTTATATGTTTGATATATATATATATTGGATACATGTTAAATTATATGTTTTATACGTATGATATTTTACATGCAATTTTATGTTTAACGAGACAAACAAAATTAAATCCCTCATTAAAATATAAGGTACACGTTGAGAATGTAATTGTTGTGTTCCATTGTTATAAGAATAAATTAAAGTTTTGTTTATTATAAGCTCGTTGAGCAAACTCAAGGTCATTTTAACTCGAGTATGTTTAGTCTTATGATAGTGAGTTCTATTTAACTAAATTTGTGAGATTTAGATGAGCAAACTCATGATCGGATGAATTTAAAGGCAAGGTTTGGAATAACATATAAGAGATGTTTTAGCAAGAGTTGTCACCTAATGGATCTAGGAGTCACATGAAATGCGATTGATAAATTATTATCTACCTAATTTAAGTTTAGTTGATTTGTTGAGCAAACTCGAAATCAATTATATTTGAATAAGATACTAGCCTACTAGAAAGATTAAAGTAATCTTTCTAAATAGTAGTGAGAGCTATTATTTCGAATAAAATAGTGTGAATAACTAAATGCATGATTAAAGTCCTAATCTTATTTAGTAGTCATGGCATATAATTGATAACTTGTTTTCTTACATTTATTTTGTTCTAAATAGAATTTATGCTGTTTAGTATAGTTAATACTAAGAATTAATGAACCAAATTTCTTAGACATAGATTATGATTGAGAATAGTTCGTAAAATTAGATAGAAAATTGTTTTCCCATTCTGCAATTTTGCTATAATCTTATTAAGCATTCGGTGACAAAGTTTTAGAGATATGTAAAATCATATAGATGACAAAATATATTGACATTTTGAGTTGATTAATATCTCATAAACTTTAATGACAATTTGTAAGATATATGTCAACATCAAGATAGCAAGATGCAAGAGGTTGCATGGAGTAGAACTAAAAGGTATAGTACTTTAATAGAATTGTTTCACTTAATTTAACATACTAAAATCATAAATATGAACAACAATTAAAAGATTTGTTACAGTATGATAATAGTTGTCATAAGAAGAAAATGATTGTATGAATTTTCTTGCCTATACATGATATGATAGAGATCGCATATATTTTTAGTTTATGCTTATGAGTATTTGATATTGAATTTAGATTCAAAATCATTATAATATTCAAAGCATGATATTAAATAGATTGTTAAGTAAAAGTGATTGATCTAATTTTATATAATCCTTTTATGCCATGTTGGTTAAATCAACATAACAAGAATCATAAAGTTACATACAAAGATATGTGTATCCTTTTAATTATGAATCGTATGAATTCTGTCTCGATTTTCCAATAGTATATATAAAAAGTGTGACCTGAGATTAATGTTAGTTGTTTACTTATACGTTGTATACTTTAGAAACAAGCAATAGTCAGTTATATTTTGTCAAGTTTTATTGTCTGTCAAATTTGAATTATACACCAATATTTTATTTATGTTTTCAGATTGTTTATTTCCTCTAATTTCTATATTTAGACAACTACGCACCATTTCCTCTATATTCATATTGGGGTATCTACTCTCTCTTCTTCTTCTTTTTTTCCTTAATGAACGTCAACTTAATTACGTGTTACAGAAATATTTAAATTCAAAGGTGGTAGTTTAATTCTGTCCTTCGATCACATTTTCACCACCTTTATCTTTTCACAACCAAGGATTTTTCAGGTCCATTATGCACTCTTTAAGCATTATAAATTCGTTAGACATCTCAAGTTACACTTTCCTTTGCAATCATTTTAATAAACAGAGAAGATCATCTCAAAATATTGGTGAATTTTGCCCCTTTTCTGCAATCTTATTTTCAATCTGGGTAACGATCATCACTTACATAAAGTCCAAGCATGAACATTTAAGCTAAAGTTCAGCAGAGTTTGAGTGGATCAACCAGCAGGGACAGGACCTGCTTCTTGTTTTCACGGTCTTGCACACCAAACCCATCTCCGTGCTGGTAAAGATAATGCGCTACTCGAGTCATGTTTGTGTTGATATTGACCAATAATTTCAGCTCTGGAGATTGATCAGTGAAGCATTGACCGTTTAATTTCTTCCATGTTTTGTTTATAATCCCATTGATGTGTTTCCTAGCTTCATCTTCGGAAACATTCATTTCCCTCATGTAAGAAATAATTGATGAAGCTGCATCTCCTCTCTCTTGCTCTGCCTGTTAAAGAGTCAATGAATGGTTAAACTTCATGTTGGAAGTTAGAACATCGACAAGTATAGCAATAAAATCCAATAATAATTAGCTTTCTTGATATGGGTAGCTACCACTGAAGTACCCAGGTCGTTGCAGAGTCGAATTATAAGAGAAATATTATAAATCAGATCTTGATTCTTCGCAAGAAACTTTGCCGGCTCTACTGTTGGCTCATTCATTACAGAGAAGAATGAATGAACTGAAAGCACAGTCCCTGATGAGGAAATCCATGCGTTAGCTAAGTACTCCTGTAAAGATGGTACTTTTCCTCTATGATACCATTTTGCTTCTAGAAGCAATGACTCGCAAAAATCTGCCCACTGGAGATGAAGAATAAGCAAGGGAACCAAGCACATTAGGAAGTTGCATCTCAAATTAATATAACCAAATGAGATCAAGAGTTAATACCACTTTCTTCAAGTGAAGCTCTACTTCGTACCAACCTTTCTCCCTCTGTATTTCATTAGCAATTTCACTGGTAATATCGGATAGCACTTGGAAACAGATCTTCATACATTCTGGTAGGTGCTGAACTTGACTGCTATCCCACCTGAATATTGTTTCTTGTTAGCACGTGGACTTAGTTAATCTCCTTGAATTGTTGGAGAAAAAAATCGGGAATTACCAACCTAACTACTGCATTGGAGAAGTGCTCTAGTTCCTCCAGTGAACCATAGATACCGTAAACATCATCAATGATTAATATCATTAGAATAACTTTTGTGAGCCATTTCCTGAAGGAGCTATACCGACGTTCATGTACCAGCCCTACAGTGCACATGAAGCTCTCAACAACGCGATCCCTTGTAAAACTCATGCTCTCTGGTAGACTCAAATCTCTCCACCACCTAACAAAATCACAACAGTAATACCATATGTAGAGTTACTTTCTTCTGTCCGGTCTACAATCGTATGCCTCAATTAATGTAACTACTTGAAAATATTTGTTACAAATCAATGTCAACTATACCTTGAAATGTCTTTCAAATCTTTTTGGAGTCCGGCTTGGACCATATTGAAATTGAGTTTTGATAACTCTAGTATAGACATATTCATGTCATTCTGTTTCTCATAGGCATTGATGTGCCACTTAACGTCAAACCATAGGACCCTTCGGTGCGATGGAAGCTCCAGAAAATGCGTTAGATATCTGTCAAGGCTGCTATCGGCATTACAACATGTACTATTTAGAGTTCTTGTCGTGAAAGCATTAGCCTCGTCCAAGATATCTTCACCTTCTGAGGCCAAATGTGAGGCCTCGTAAAGCTCGATCAGTCCCTCTACGTCTTTGCATTTGCTTTCTACGAAAGAGCCCATCTCGTCCACAAAGCCACTGAACATATCTGGTAACAAGTATATGAACTTGGATTAGGAATAACAAACTAGGAGGGAAACAAAATGTCGATATTGGGATTTTCACCTTGTGAAACCTCGGAACCGTGCTGCCTGAGAACCTTGAAACATAATGCTATGGTATAGAGATTCTCTTGCCCGATGAGACTATATCGATCGTTCTCCAGTGAAGAGGCTATGTTCATAACAGCTTCCTTGATTTCCTGCTCAAAGTGGTTTGCGAGGCCCAGCTTTCTGATTGTGTCAACCAGCTCCAACTTAGTTAACAAGTCCAAGGCTCCAGCAAACACAAGCCTCACATTCTCTTGTAGCTTCTCAGCTTGCTTTTGATAATACTCATCCTGCAAGAAAACATTACACATTAATTTCAGTTTGCGTCAAGTACAGAAATTTAAATTCTCTTTTTTTAAATTCTCTTTTTCTCCTACGATTCTTGAAAATACAGTGTCCAATGAATTAAAAATTTTATATATATAACCAAACCCACATCATAAATGCTGGAAAGAGATTGCAGGAAATCATATTTCCACACATTTGGTTTATAATTAGAAGATCGCCTTTTTTGGGTTTCAGAACTTGTGTGATACTGCAAAAACTGTCCCCCCACATTCGCTTGTTTAGCGTAATCCATTTGAACTGAGAAAAATGTTTATTGGTAAAGATGATAAATTCCAATATTTCAAATAAAAAAATAAGAAAGCTGACGAAAGTTGTACAATACTTGGCTATGATAATCCGCATGGACAATGGAGCTATATATAGGGAACAAAGCCTAAACATCTGCATTGTGTGAAAGGACGTGTGCCACGTTTTCGCAAAGCTCTTAAGGTGTAACTCTTCATTTGTCCAGGTACAGGCAGAAAAAACATGATCTTAAATGTCCCATCATTAGGTTGTGGGAAAATTTCAGGTGGTCAAGCATGTCGGAGGAGGATTTTATGAGATATAACTTCTTATAACATATTGTCAAGTAAAGAGCAATCTAAATACTTGAATTGAATTCTATGACGCCAGCTTTAGATCCGGTTATGAAGTCAAACGATTGATACAATTATAGTGCAGTTCAAAAAGCACGTGGATTAGACTCGAGCTTTGATAGTCTGCGTCTAGCCCAATAAGACTTCCCAGAGATTGTCTGGTTGACTGTACCCCTCTTTCATTTTTTTAACAATAAAAAATTATATGTCTGTTTGGTTGCTGTCTTCAAGATACAAAGACGGGACGAGACAGAAATCTGAAGACGGAACAGAACAAAAATTAGAGACAGTGAGGTGTTTGGTTGCGATGGACAGAACAGAAAAAATTGTCTTCGTCTGGAGGACAAAATGTGTTTGGTT
>JANZXP010000002.1:25240568-25253295 GCA_027576715.1 Erythroxylum flavicans
AGTTAGATACATACAAAATGTACTAACACATATTCATATTATACAAATCTCCAATTGAATACAATTCAATAATTGTTTAATGAAAAACATCCAAAAAACTATACTATTACATTTGCATGGTTAATAGTATATATCTATCACTTATAAATCGCCGGAAGTTTTTACGAAAGAAATACTTGTCGTATGATAAATTAATATAATATGTAAAGCTCTAATTTAAAATTATTCATTTGATTTTGACCCCCTCTTTTATCCGGTTTACGTCAAGGGAAGGCGATTAACAACTCCCGTTAACAAGCAGTTGGTGAGCATGGATCCAAGCACGAGTAATAGTTGTCTCCGTAACTAACCAGTTCTATGCTGTAAATATAAATTGCAAATATAATAGATTGCATTCAATTCCATAATTCTAGTAGTAATTACGTTGCATTATTATATGACAACAGACACAAACTGGAGCATCCCAAGTCCAATGCCACAACACAATTACAAACTAATAACTCAGAGGAGAATGGATAAAAGCCTTCAATTCAACAACCCTTTGGCCTTGAAGTACTCCACTGTTTGGTCATATATCTCTTCAATCCCATACTTGAAAGAGAAGCCCTCATCAGTAAGTTTTTGTGAAGAGAGGATCAACTTGGCTTTGGAAGGAAAATCTCCAAAACTGTCATTGTAACACACAGATATAAGAAATATTTTGAGATGCAAAGATATAGCCCATTGACAAGAATGAAATAATTACAGAGGCTGGCTGCTTACTCTGTTGGGACTTTATACTGAGGGTATCTACTGTTCAGGAACTTGGCAAGCTCGGGAACACTGGTATTAGCAGCACAGCAAATATATCGACCGGAAGCAGATTCTTTTTCAGCTACAAATATATGGGCACGACAAACATCCTCCACATGTGTAATGGAGATTGAACCTGATAGCATTTGCATGCCTTTCAAGGCATTAATGAGGAATTCGTTCCCTGCAAGTCGTGAAATTCTTCCCTATGAATTCCTGGGTTAGAGAGCGAAAGCTCTGCTGGTTGTTAATCCGTGTTAAGTTTAGATTCATTTAGTACCTGTAATCAGTGACATGGAAAGGCCCATGCTGGAGGAGATATCCGGTGCAATAGAGTAACCCGTCATCAGAGTGGGGATGATAGTTATGAGATTGATGTTATTTTCTTGAGCAAACTTCCAAGCTGCCTTCTCAGCTAGTGTCTTGGAGGCAGGATACCCCTGCATATTCCGTTACATTAAACTACAATCTACGATTGTTTGATACAAGTTGACCTCACCAATATCTCATAGAATTTCACAATATATGTCTATTTGATCTCAATTTCAGGCATAGTGATTGTTGGAAAGTATAGAGCAGTGGTTACCCAAGTTGGGGGCTTCATAGAAGACAGGAACTCCACATCTGTCCAGTTATTCTCATCCATTACCAACCCATTCCCACTGAGAGTATTGATACTCACAGCAGCAGCTGAGGATGTCAAAATGACTTTCTTAACCGTCTTAGATTTTGCACAGGCCTTTAACACATTGTGTACACCTTGTATTGCTGGCTTGATCATGTCATTCTGTAGACGAAGAAGGGAAACCTTAGAAACTCGGCATCAATTAAATTTGAGATTTTCAAGGACAATTTTTGGTACCTCTGGATCCTCAGAATGAAAATTAACTGGGGTTGCAACGTGGAAGACAATGTCACAACCTGCTATGGGAGCATCGAAACATTCGCCATCTGTCAAATCTCCTCTGAAAATTTTAAGCTCCCCAAGATCTTGCAAATCTCTAAGGTGAGAGATCTTCTTCTGGTTGTCTGCAAATTAGAGTTTGTGCTAAGTTAGTCCATCCTCACGGACTTACAAAGTACAACTAATTAATGTTCGGAGACATGGGTCTAATGAAGATTAGTTTCTTAATCGTCCGCCCACAACAGAAGTTCTTGGCAGAGGAATTACGTTGCAATTTCAGGCTGCTCTGCTCTGATAAGCAGCATAGGGTACCCAGAGGCATATCAGATGTGTATTAATGTTGTTCGATATGTTTACGTTACGTCAGTAAATTGATCAAGCTTACGAAGCGGAATTCATATCGGTTGTCATTGAAGAAAGAAGCAGAATGTTACTAGTTTAGACAGGCAAAAGAAAAACGATAGAGGCATTTAACACCAACCTGGGTCTCTCACGGTAGTGTTGACTGCGTAGCCCTTCTCAAGCAACAATTTGACTAACAAAGATGCCACGAACCCTGTGCCACCAATCACACATACCCTTTTCTTCTCTGCTACTTCTATTTGGCTTGCCATAGTTCAGTTGGATATTTTATTAACCCCACAGAATGCTTGCGTTGCGTTTTTATAGGCACACTAAGTAGACGGGAGGATATTGGTAAGCACGTGTACCACCTACGACTCAACTCAACTCATTGATGTTTTTAATCATAATAAATAATGCAAGAAGATTTGTTCTTGGTATTTGGTTGACTCCCTGCTCGCCTGCTCCGGGGATGGGCGGTTGGCGTTCTATTTGATGAGAGGAGAGTAGGGGGTAGGTGACCACCTATTTTTACCTTCACGCGTCGAGCTTATTTTGTTTGTGTGTTAGTTGTGCTCTACAAAGCAAACTTATGATGTTATGTAGCGGGGACGATCTTGTTGAGACCAAAATGAATTAAATTGACAAAGGCAATAGCTCCGCTAAGTTTTTAAAAATAATTTTTAAAATTAAAAATATAGATTAATTTGTTTTTTTAGTTGGATCAGAGCTCGAATTGTCCAGGTTCAAGTTTATTCAATGCTCAACTCTTTTAAATAAAACGTTGTTGTTTTGCTTAAAATAATTATGTCTCAAGTCAGTCTGAGTATAGGCCTAACCTATGACCAACTCATTGAAAACAACTAAATTTAGGCTCATTGGTTAAAAATTGTCATCCCTTCATTGACATATCGAACCATTCAAACACTTCTATAATTACATCACTTCCAAACAAATCAAAAAGCAACTGAGAGATGAATACAAGCCTTGGTTAGAACAAACACTTCCATAATTACATCACTTCACAGCAAATCAAAAAACAACCGAGAGACGAACACATGCCTTGATTAGAACAAATTGAATATCGTGAAGTCCCTCCCAATCACCAATGTAAGTGTTTGCTTATATTATAAGTGTTTGTGTGGTTTAGAGCATGATTTTAATCTTAATTTTAAGTTTTTTGAGGTGTTTGATGTATTTGATAGTGTTTGAAAGCAAATAATTGAAGAACAGGAAGATGGACATACATGGGGCTACATGGGCAGGGTCACAATCGTGACTCCCATGCATTTTTGGAACCGATCAAAGTGGGAAAATCCTAGTTACATTCCCCAAGACCCTAATACATTATTTAACAACATTAAACACACTTTAAAATGTAGCAGCCAACACACAAAAGTGGATCAAACGTAGAAGATCAATAAGAACATCTAAGAATTCCAACTTTCCAGATCAAGACCTAAACAGAGTTTTTTTATTTTCCTTTAGTAATTTCATCAATCTTCATGTGTAATTTGAATTCCAAGAAATTTAACATGTTCACGAGTTTCTAAATTTCATATTAAGGTTTATTTTGAATTTATTTTGTGACTTTGATTATTATTGATTCAACACATATTTTGGTGTTATGATAATTGTGCATACTTATACTTGACAACAAATCGAGAAAGTAACTGTACAACAAAATTTGATAGTTTAATAAGTCTCGCAATTATCAAATTAACAATCATTTGAAGAGTGATCTTGTGTCAGAAATTAATTATCTAATAGATAACTTCAGATTTAATTGAAAACTTTAGGGAAAGTTTTGTGAAATGAGAGGTTACAAATATGGACTTTTCATATTCAAGTAGAGTTAATTAATTAGGTCTTGAGAGAGAGTAATCAATACATTAAAAAATCTAGGATCAACACATAATTGGATCAATAATAGTTAAGGAAACAAAATAAAGAAAGAATAAGTCCTAAACATTCATCCTTAATCCCTAAATTAATTTGGCAACTCACTTCTTATTTGTGTATTTGCTTTGATTTATTATTTGTTTCAATTTCTATTATTTACTTTTATAAAAAAATCAATTTCTTGTTACTTTAGACAAAGTTAGGATTGAATTGGTTGTTGCATGATCCCCGTAGGTATGATACCTTTCGATACTACAATATATGATCCATATACTTGTGGATATTGAGAGTTTTATGAGATATAAAACTTGCTCAACAATCTTAAGGTCTTCCTCTTACTATATTATCTCATAAATGATGTCCCTCATCTTGATATGGAGAAAGAAATTAAGGCATATTAGTGCAGCTTAAATCAACCAAATAGAACTTACCTAACATATAAAGAACATAATATTAACAAAAGTCATTAAAAATAAATTGTGATTGCTATATTTATTTAAAATAATTTAATATCTTATGAAGGCATAAGATATCGATTTGTTAGATTTGTTACTATTTCTAAAAGAACTTGAGATTCATTTGCAGTATCTTCTCATCCAGTCATTACATATGCGAAAAGCATGCCAAATGAGCAATAACACATAATATTTTAGGTTGGATCAATTCTTTTACCCATATAAGATACTTATTCACCAATTGAAATATGTGCATTAATATATGTACCATCTAATACTCTCATTCAATCCTAAAAAATAAAATTATATTATTAAAATAACTAATTAAATATGAGAACATAAAAATTCTAGTTAAAAATATAAATATACATGAAAATATGGAAAGTATTTTGAACTATACTAAATCCCATGAGGTATTTTGGTAAAAGATAATAAAGTGGCGAATTTTTTTAAATATAATATATATATATATATATATATATATATATATATATATATAAAAGACTTTACAAAAATACTTCGAAATTGTCTACATCGAATGTTAAAAGCATTATACAATAACTCTAGTAGTCTCACAAGGGCCTATATTCATCAAAAAATTGCCATTTATTCCTTCATAATCAAATGACTTATCGGTTTCAAGCCTCATAAACTCTTCAACTCATTATATAAGCTTAAGAATATTATCTTATTCATTCTTAAGTTCTTATAAATTATTGTAGGAATCTCATTCAAAAGTTTCATTATCTAATCATGACTTAATAAAGAAGAAGCTCTACATAGTTTTTTATATAAATAAAATATTCGTTCTCTTCTAGAGCTAGGGAAATAAATGACTCCCTTCATCAGTTCATCATCTGAGTCTAATTCACAGTATGATAAGGAGGATATATATCTACAAAGCCAATATTAAATAACTAATGACTATATTTAAATATAAAAGTTAAAATGATATGGAACACCATGACATTTAACATAAATTTAACAAGCTTATATCAAAAACTTATACAGAGCACATACTTACAATATTCAAACTATGAAATAATTTTTAATATAAAAATGCCTATACCAATAAATTTTCAATATACAATAACATGAAAATGTAACTTAAGAAGTATAAGCTTATCCATCTTTCTTAGATCTAGCATCTTCATAAAAGTCTCCCTGTAAAATGGGGAAGCATGTAAAGTCTTCACTAATTTTTCATCCTACACACCCTTCATACTCAAATCATGCAAGGAATTGAAACATTCATCATTATATTAGTCTCTTGACTAACTGATGAAGCTTTAAATACATTATCTACAGTGGATGATGTTGCAACCATTTTTCTCAAGTAAATTATTCACATTTTCTATTTTTCACTAATTATAATGAAGACATTTTCTATAATGTTAAGAGTATGTCTTCTTTGTCTTCTTCATAGAAGGAGAACTTGCAACTTGATCTCCATTTTTATTGAATGAAAAAACTACATTAACATCAATTATATGTTCTTCTTCTTTACTATTTGTTACAGATTTAATTGAAGGATATGCATCCAAACTAGTTGCAATAGTATCTCCAAAAATATTATACAAGTCTACATTTTCGTTGCATCCCTTTTTTTCTTTAATCTGTGAGCCAATTTATGAACCTATACCGATGAAAAGTGTATATGAGCAAAAAAAATAATATATCAATAAGAAAAGATATGTTTTATCTTTAATAGATTATTTTAACATTCATTTATAGGATTAACTTCATTAAGGAGTTTTAAACAATTCTCGTTTCTTTGAGTAAGTTTTTGTAATTCTTTAACTAGGCCTTAATGCATTATACTTGTTCTTTAATTTAACATTATTATATTATTTATTGATTTTTTTAAAGACCTGACTTAATATATTCCAACCATTAATGAGATTAAATTCTATGGTGTCATTCCATACCTCATCCTTTTCATTTATTTCTACACAATTATTGGAATCATTTATATTGTTCAAAGCCTCTATCACTAAAAGTAATTACCTGTTAAGTGCAATAGAAACAAATGACAAAAAGATATTATACCAAGTAAGAAATTTCAATGTAAGCTTCATTATTTTAAGTTTAAAATGATGATTGCGTATAAACATAATGTAAAAGTAAAGAAAGTTTGTAAGGAATTGAATTGTCTTACAACATGTAATCTTTACTATACAAACTTTTTATAATTTGGAAACAGTTAATAACCAAAAACCACACATGAATTTAAAAATTTTCCTTTGGAAATAAGACCCATCAACATGTCCCTTTATTCATATTCTAAGGAACATGTCTAATGTCTATCAACAAATTAAAATTTAGATAAGGAGCGGAGCAAGAATATGGTTTTGGTATGACAATTGGACGTCTCTTAGTCCTTTATATCGTAGAGAGGCTATCCATTCTCTTCACACTAGAATACCTTCTTAGGCAAGAGTTAGCAAAGTAATTGTGAATAACTCTTAACATTTATAAGGTAAGGGTGTTGAGCGACTGTAGAACTTATTTTCCTAGCAATATGCCCAACTCAACTACTCCAGAGATACCTTAATGATCACTAAGCCGAAATGGAGACCTTTCAAACTCTACATGCATCAAAGCTCTCAAGCCCTTTCACCCTCTTATTCCTTGGTATAATATTGTTTGTAATGGATCCTTAAAGCCAAAAGTTTCTCTCACTACTTAGCTTGCAGCTATAAAGAGGCTGGAAACTAAAGACAAAATTATGGGATTTAAAGACAAATTATGTGAACTATGTTGTAGTAGGCCTAAAAGCCATTACTTTAAATGTGGTTATTCAATCTCCATTTAGGTCAATATCTAGCACACTCTTAGCCTCTACTATTATGAATCAGATTAGGGCAAAATATTGGAATGGGATGATCATAAATTCATATCAATGGGAAAAGATAGAGTCTACTTAAGCTTCAGCTTCAATAGTAGTCTACTCCATTTAAAGAGAAAGAAACTAGAGAGTTTTCAATAAGATAGCACAGATAAGCATGTCTTAGTTCACAAGTTATATTGTTGGATACAAGAAACATTAGTAGCTCATCACATGCAATAACGGTTGAGCTCTTTCTATAAAAGACAATGAAATCTCTAATATCAAGTTTTTTCAGAAAAATTTTGTAAAAGCCTTTTTTATTCTTGCTTAATCCAACTTTGTAAAGAATTATTGTTGTCTTTTATAATGAATGAATTCTTTTATCTTTCAAAAAAAAAGTCCCATCAAAGAATAAATACCAAAAAGTTAATAATAACTAATTAAGAAACAACAAATGTTACCAATATTAATGAATCAAATTCACAACTAGAAATTATAAGATAGGGGAACAAAGACCCAAGTCAAGTGCCCTTAGAATGGGAAAGTTATAAATGTGAAATGAAAGATGAGAATAGTGATTTAAGGATATAAAGAAGCATAATAAAGAAATGAATATGGGTTTGAAAAGATATGGGAATGTTAGTGACTTTGCAAACATGACTAAATACTACTGACTAAAATTTTACAAATGATAGAGAGGTAGTTTATTCAATCTTTTGTTTTCTACACTATCTTATTATTTAAGAGGAGTGGAAATATTCAGGGGATTAGAAAAAGAGTGATGAGTAGTATAGTGGTATTGTATGGGATGAAGGGACCATTACAAAGGCAATTAAATTGATATTTCATTTTCATGCTTTGGTTAAGCATTCAATTGATTTGTGTGGAGCCTATACATATATTTCCCCAAAAAATTAGAACAAGATAAATGATAAGATTTAATAGGAAATAAATGGTTCATATAAAGCAAATTTGACCAAACCAAACTTATCCCTATTTTTCATCTGACTAAACCTAATGCTAATAATATTCCCTACTAGAAATTGAAGATAAAAACTAACCCATCAAAAAATTTCATTTAGATTTTTCACCATTATTTATAAAACAAATTCCTATAAGCCAATATTTAGTAAAGGAACATAAGCAATAAGAGAGAAAGAGAGAGGGTTTTCCCATTTGTATGGAATAACATTAGATATGACTAAGGGAAGTTGTAAAATGCAAACATATTCATGTATGCGTGTGTGTATAAGTGTATTTTATGAAGGAAAGAAAAGGAAAAGAGAATTTTGTAGCTAAGTTTGAATTAGGATAAATATGTTCAGTTCTATCAATGGGTGCACTAACTTTTCTAAAAGTTAGCTGTTATATATCTTTGTACAAAAAGAATATTTAATGATCAGTCTACCATGTCTAAAGAGAATGTTAATATAGAAAGCACAAAAAGAACAATCAGACCCCTTTACAACCTCAAAAGGCTTGAAAAAGACATCATACATTTATGTCTATCAAGTTTGTGAAAAAAAACTTATATAGAAAGATCCATATGTGGTTCAATGGAATCAAGCTCTAAGAAATTGATTTCTTAGAACCTAAAATAATACACAAAATTTATTAGCTATTTGTTTTAGATGAATGATTAGATTTTCTAAACCTATTGGTCTGGGATTTTACTATAAAGAAGAAGAAGAATCAATTCCTTGATTAGGATTATGAAAAGAGTTACTCACCATTATATCAATTAGATTGACTAATTCCATAGGCCAAAGTAATTCATAGGAAAAAGATGACAAAAAATCAGATAAACCAATAAAAAACTAAGAGCAAAAATGAGAGGGAGAGCACAAAGTAGCCTAGAGAAAAATGTTAGAGATAGGGAGTCTTTGTGTAAGAAAAACTATAAAGAAATCACCACGAAAGCGATGTCCATAACATTAAAAAGAAACAAAAAAAAGTAGTTGGGGGGAGAATAGAATGAGGAAATAATCAAGAAGAGAAAGAAAAAAAAGCAACGAATAGAGCATATAAAGAGCAGACAAATGAGAGAGGCGCGAGAAATGGAATAGCCGTAAACAAACCCACTTACACCAATAAACAAATTAATATGTATAGAAACAATAATGACATGATTTATATTGTATCCATATATGAAAATATCTTATCTGATTTAAGGAGAGAAGAGGTATTAGTATGAATAAGGAAGTATCTTTCTACTTTAGCCAAATAAACTTAAAAGTATAATCATACAACCTAGAAACATGCCAACTAAAGTTCATCTATTTTTTATAGCCAAAAAATAAAATAAACAAAATTGAGAACAAAGTTGAGCCTCGGTGATAGTGTTTGGATTTGGAAGAGAGTAGAAACAAATACTTTTGAGTGTTTTTTTATTTTTGAATCTGGTTATAGAAACTTATTGTGAATAAAGGAAAACACAATATTTATGATTTCTAATTCTATTATGGTGTTTTTAGTTTTTAAAAAAATACAAAATTAAACCAAACATCTTTCATTCCTTCATTTCTATTTTTTGGAACCACAACAAAAAATTAAGAAAAATAGAACCAAATACTCTGAAGAGAATTTTATACAACTTTTAAAAAGACACCTATAACTCATATTGGCTAGTCAAACCTTTACTATTGACTAACTTATAGAGATATGGTTTTTCTTGAATTGGTGTTTAATAATTGGAAAAAATAATAGGTTAGTTGAAACTTACAGTTTTTAGTTTTTAAAAACACCTAAATCAATAAACTTTTACATATTTGAGGTAGTTCGTAAGTAACTGATCAGTTCAAAAAGAGAGTTTAAAAGTACCTTTCATATGTAACATCATAGTTTATGTTGATTACAACTTTCTAGGTTTATTATTTTATTAATTATACATATTAAACATGTTTTTGGTTGTTAATTAATTATTCTTGTCATTTAATTTTTATTTTATTAGACTGGTGGAGAATCCTAATTCAAGGCATTCAAAAAAAATATGTATTTATAAAATTGTTAATTCTAATAATTAAGTTTATATTAATTTTATATGTTTTAAATTATTTATAGATATATAAAGATTAATAAGCTTGTAGCTTATGAGTTAGGGTACTGGTGAACACCCATAGCTACCTCGAATTTAAACTATAGATGATTTATATAGTTTGATAACTCATATATATATATATATATATATGGCAAGTTGAATGACTATTTTTTATGTTATTTTTGCATATAAGTGATGTTGATTGAGACTTATTAATGAATGCTAGAATGGGACATATACTACTTTATGACTCATCGAAAAATATCTAGAGCCAGATTGTAATAGGTACTAGTATGTAGAAGAATTAGTTAGTGCTAGATTGGAGTAAGTATTATTTTGTTGATCAAGGTGAATTAGTCAGCCTCTACCCTAGCTGACAAGTAGAAAGCTTTATTTGGTAGTTTGGCACCATATAGTTGCATTTAATATAAATATGTTCTTATGGATTTTCTAAGGTTAATCCATTACAAAAATCATAAAAATGTGTTGGTTCAAATTGATCTTCATCATTCTCTCCCTCCTTAAAAAGATTCATACCATATTTCTTCAAAGATAGATATGTAAATTCCTTCAATAAGGAAACAACAGCACTAGGAAAAGAAGAGGTTAAGATCGTTAGTTGAAAATAAAGACCCTCATATCAATGTACAAGTAGTTGCTGCCTTACTAGTATAGTACTCCTAATCTCACTGTTACTAGCAAAAGCACTAACTATCTTTATTTTCTCTTTATTTTTTCCAAGAACATTTTCTTATTTTTCTCTCACCTTACACTCTTTAGCTATCCTTATTTGGTCCTAATATGATTCCCATGGTTTGAAAGGTATTAATACAATATTTCAGCTATTCAATACAAAAGAGTACCTTCTCTTATACCCGTCATGGGTAACTTTCCTATCAAACTGTCATTGACACCCCAAAAGTATATGTCCCATATATATTGGCACTATATCACAAAGAACCTCATCTTTATAGCTTCCAATAGAGAATGTAACTGATACCTACTTTGGCACCTTAATTTCTTCATATTCAATTAGCCATTACAACTTACATGATTTAAGATGCTTTATTATTACTAAGTTCAAACTTCCAACCAACAAGATACTATTAACATTGGTATAATTTCCACTATCAATAATAAGACTATATACTATAGTTATCTATATGGAACCTAGTATGAAATATGTGCTCACATTGAACCTCATTACCATCCTCTTTAGGCTGCATATTAAGAGCACGAACCATTGTATCTCCATAAACAAGTCCCTTAATGTTGACATCACTATCATCCTATAATTGTAATGTCTTATCGTTAGTTGAACTAACACTCTCTATATCACCATTTTTTGTAATAATTATAGCTCTTCTATTTGGACAATGAGAGGTAATATACTCAAATCCTTGGCATTTGAAACACTACATACATTAAATTTTACCTTTAGATGTAGCCATTGAATAGTTTTTCTTTACATCTTCTTTATGTTTTGAGAGAGATTCGTTATCCTTCCAATTTGATCTATATAAAGAGATAGAAGTCAAAATATATTTGGAAGCACCTTTATATTTTAATTACCTTTCCACCTTAATAACTCTATACAACAAATCATTTATCTCCATAGATTGCCTATGGCCCGAGAATTCACAATACGCAGTGGAATGGACCATAGGACTTTGTGTCTTCTGCCTTGCTTAATCGAAAACTACACAACAAGAAATGTAATCGAAATTACCTTTTGATGCACGTGGATTAGGATTCTTTTCAGATACGTTGATGCTGCAATTCGCGAACGTCCTCTACCAGTATCCACGTGAAGACGAACGATCCAGGTAGCGGCTAATGTATGCTAGCATGTTCTAAAACACTTTTGAATGCCGCACAGTTTTCTCTCGGAAAAAGAACGAGTGGCTAGGTCTAGGTGGCTAGGGTTTTTCGTGTGTCATCTAATGAGACATAAGTTCTCTATTTATAGATAAACCCTAATCCCTATTCCTATTAGGAATAAGAATATCATAATCCTAAACCCATTAGGATTATGGAAGCCCAAAAGTTTCGGCCCATATTATATCTCATATAATAAAAGCCCAACAACTTAATTCAATCTAACCTAATAAATATATCCACATATATTTATTCAGTGCCTAATAAATTAGCCTAAGAGAATAAGCCCAAATCACATCACTCTTTATATGCGACCCTGTAGGCTCATTTGATGTTGGTAATGAGTTTGAACATACTTCAAGGCCCATAAGTCTTAAGCGGCCTCTAGTAAGACATTATGACTATCTAAATCAAATGAGGATCGGTAATCCGATTTAACCTATAACCATGGTTACAAACTCATTCCCTTTATAACATGATATCAAGATTAATCATAAGGCGTGGTACATATCAACCTTTGATTAATCATAGTTTCTTGATTCCCAAGTTGACTGACTATAACAAATGACATTGATGACTCCTCATCA
>JANZXP010000002.1:25253395-25265659 GCA_027576715.1 Erythroxylum flavicans
CAGTCATACTTGTCAAGAGGCCCAAATGATATCTCTCTCATTTAAGAGAGGTACAAATCCCATCTACGTCATTCACAACCTTCCGCATAGTTCATTTAATGTCCAACATAAGACTACTTGTTATCCGGTTAAAGATAACTCAGTCTAATGTCAAAACATTGGATTCCTCATGTAGGGAACCATGATGACTTTAGGTCAAAAAGACTAAAGTCAAACCATATTAAGAATCACTAATGACATGAAACCATGTAGTGTTCTCTCTGTGGGTTGGTCCAATATATGTTCTCTAACATATATCAATGTATCTGATTTGATAACTCATATCTATGATCAGTAAAACATGATCATCAATCAAAACACTTACTAGCCTTAATTCATTATTGTTCCACTAATAATGATCGATCAGGGACAATTTAGAATAGTATTATAATGCTTATGGTTTTACTATCAAGTCACGTACTTGATGACATAAGCCTAATACTATTTATGGAATGTAAATCACATTATATAAACGATATATATGCATATATAAAAGAATACCTCATAATATATAAATAATAAATCAAAATGTCAGTACAAAGTCACATATGACCATTGGCCTAGGGCACACTACTAGCACATATAATGTTACAACTCTACCGTGTCAACTATCTTTTATTCAACCCACCAATAAATTTAGCCATAGTAACCTCATGGTCCTCCTTTATATCATACCTAATCATGTTTTTCTCTATTTTCTTATAAAAAATTCTCTACTTTTATAGAACCTTGAGTCAGACCTTGCAACTTTTTACATTAGTCCCTATAATACTGGTTAAGTATAAATCTCTTGCACATTATTGCCTTTATCTCTTCTCCTAGCCGAATAGGCCTCCCACTATTGTTATTCCTATTAATCGAAAACTGATCTTACCAAATACTAGCATAATCTTTGAACTTAACCACTGCTAGTTTAATTTTCCTTTTTCTGAAGTAATTATGTTAATCAAACATATTTCTACCTTGCTCTCCTACTCAAAGTATAATTCAGGGTCATTATTCCCATAATGGGTAAGAATTTTTATTTTAATACTATTTAAATTTTCATCTCATTATGAAATAAAATTTTTACCCTTTTTAGAACTAATCTCATTATAATTGAAATCCACCTCTCCTGCTCATCAAATATGAGGTTCCTAAAATACTTAAGTCTGAATAGGGAGTCTAAATGATTAAATATCATATTTAAAATCATGAATATGTCTTAAATAGTCTTTATAAGCCTCTTGACTCTTGAAATTAATTTTTTCATTATATCTACTACTACTAATATTTAATCCTTCTAAGAAAATATTAGGAATAAACAAATTAGTTTTTTCTTACACATTCCCTTACGTGTTTACACTTAAGTTTACGTTACTATCCCACTCGTGTTTGACTTAATTTCAACGTTTCTCAATGATATTCTAACCACTCTTTTCTTTTACTAGTCAACTTCCATTATAAGCCCTTTAAGAAGAACTATATCAGTTGTCCTACAAAAACAACAAGTGATAATGAGGTGATTAGCTTTTATTGATGAAAATTAGGGTCAACAAAAAGGAAACAATGAAAAAATGAAGCTAAGAATAAGTTATAAAGATCAATAAGATACAACAAAGGAAGTGAAATCAACAAGAAAGAATGAAGAAAGTGAAAGCAACAACAAAGAACAAAGGAGGCAAAATTAAGAAAATGATAACAAAGATGAAACAAAAACTAAGAATACTTCCTAAAATTAAGAAGGATTAAAATACTTTATAACACACTAAAACACTTAATAGCCAGGTTACGAAGTATATGATATTTAAATTTGACGTGCATTTTTATTTTTTAATTTTTATGTCTTTTCTTTTTTATTTTCTCTCATTTTTCTTATTTTTTTCTTTTTATTTTTATGTATTTATGATGTAAACTAACTCAAAAACGCAAGAGAAAAGTGAATGGAACAACTTTGATTGAAGAAGAAAACATAAAGTGAATGCTAGATTAAAAAATACAAAAACAAAAAAATTGAATATGATGGATAATGAATGAAAAAATCACAAATAAGAAGAAAGAAAAGACAAATTCTTAAAAGGTAAATAGTACCTAATTTTAGATGTTAAAGCTCTTATACCAAATAATGCAAACCTTAGACTAAAAACTACTTAGAACACAAGTCGCAAGGTATTAGAAACCTTAAATCATCTTCAAAATCAAGTAAAGAAACTCAACCCTAATCAAACCTTCTGATTAGAACCAAATCCATAAAAAAAAAATTTGATCATCGTAAGTTATCTTGATAAGATTTGTTTAAGTTCTTGTTAAGGAACCAACAGGAAATTCTTATTAAAAGTGAAGAAAAGTCTCAAATTGATTTATATTTTAATTGATTCCTAGTTGTATAAATGTGATGTCTTTTATAGATATAAATAGAAATAGAGTCTTAAAAGAAAAGAAAATTTGTATCATAATATAACTAGAAAATGATCAAATAACTTTGAAAAGTTAATCCTTATCTAAACAGAAATATGAAGCTTAAAAGAGATAAAATCTTAATCATATGTGACTAATGCCTCTCTAAGACATATCGGTGTCAATTTTGTTCTAGAAATTTTTAGGTGCTCAATAAAGATGAGTCCAATGCTAGTTATATGTCTATTCTGGCATCATTTTGATTCTATTTCTCTAGTCTATGGGTAGTGCATTGTAACACTACACAAAATAACTAGACCTACAACTATAACAATGGTGAGTCTTGGTCAATCCTACAGAGATTAAATCCAATTACTTTCCTAAATTATCTTATAAGTAAAATAGGGGGTTTAGGTTTGATGCAAATAAGAAAACAACATAAGAATGAATATATAAAACTAACTCAAATTAAACAGCAAAATAGTGAGAAAATTTATGAATGGGTTTAAATCAGATTATTTGATTTAATCTCAGCTTACACATAATTTCACATACGTTATTGCATTCTCATCTTCACAACTCTTTTTAGACTATTGATCTTGAATTAACAAGCTCTGTTAATCCTAGTTTTTCCTTAGGTCATAGTTAATTAAGAAGAGCTTGTTAATTAACCCTAACTATCGGATAACCTAGAATAAGCTCTCTAAGTTTAATCAGATAACCACCTTATAAGTGAGAAAAACATACCAATCTAAGCAATAATCAAACAAGATCGAATTATTTAACCTAGGTTACGTTATCGCTAATGATATAATACTATCAGTTGCCACAAAAGAATTCAAACACGACTATTACTTATCGTATTCAAAGTTCTAGAAATGGGTTTTCATAAAAAACAATCCAATAGAGCATCAAGATCATTCTTACACAATACCCAATCAATAAACACAAGATAACATAAGCAATCTGAACAGAGGGAAAGAACACGATACATAAAGACGATATGCTTAAATGCACTCCTTGGCGCCTATTTCACCTCCGAACCGGCGTTAGAAAGGTTAGCCCTCTATCTTCTCCATCAATCTCTAAGAAAGAGCCAAATATCACCTTTGGAGATGTGAAAATTTGAAGAAGAAATGACGAAAATCACATATATCCGAGTCTCCTTTCCACCGTCATAACAATGCTTTTATAGTAAAAACTAGGTTTACAGGTGAACAAGTGGCATCACGCCCGTGAGTGTGAGTCATGGGCGTGTCATAGGTCTCACAGCCATGACTAATTTTTCATAGCTATGAGACACATCTCATGGCCATGACCTTGCATGTCTACATTCCTTTTGGTATTTTCTTATCTCCTCTTCATTCTACCCTTCTCCTTCTTGCTCGATGAAGCCAATTAAGTTTGAATCTTAAGAAGATGGCTCAACGAGTATGCTTTCGACTTACTTTAGCTATTATGCTTCCAAATTGTATCTAAAATCAAATATGAACTAAACTGAGTGTCTTAAGCATTTTAAAGCATTAAGTGATAGTTGTGATTTGCATTATATTTTAGGGCTTAATTTATTATTGGTTTAGTGTTAATTTGAGTGTTTATGGTGTATTTAGGTGTTAATTGTGTTAGTTTATGTGTTTAAGTGTTTTTTATGCGTTAGTATAAGTCTTTGAGCTTAAATGTTATGTTTTTGAGGTACCTTAATGTGTTTGTTAGTGTTTCAGGGTAAACGACAAAGAACGGAGAAGTTTCAAAGAGTTTCAGGTCAAAACCATGGCCCATGATCGTGGCACAATAGGTCACGAATGTGATAGAAAGAGGCGAGCCACTAGGATCCAAGCCATGATTGTAAAGACCAGGCCACGATCGTGCCACTTTGGTCACGATTGTGACAGAGAGGGATAAACGCTGGCCACTATCGTGGCAGGTAGGGCCACGATAGTGACTTGCATTGAGCAGACATAAAAACATCTAAAAATGTCAAGTTTCGAGGGACTTTTCGGATCATTTCAATCCCGAATCAACCCTAGGGCTTCCAAGGTATAAATAGAACATTAAAGAATAGAAGAGAGAGCTTTTTGCATCAGCCTAATTCTGAAAACCCTAGAGAGTTTATCAAGAGATTGAGGAAGGAGACGAAGGAAGAGAGACACAGAGAAGAAGCTTGATGCAAAGTACTTCCCGAAATAGGTGGTTTCCCGCTGTTGTTGCCTCTACTGATCCATTCCAATAGTATTTTTCGATTTTATTGATGTATAGAATTGGGATAGTCGTTGAGAATAGGTTTTGTTGAATGTTGATATTTTGTCTAAACTCACCTACGGGATTTTTATCTTTGATATTAATAAAGTTTGATTTATTGTATTTTTATTGAGTTATTTGTGATTCAATTTCTGCGCTTAATAACTCGGTAATAAACAGAGAGGATGAACTGAGTGAATATCATCAAATTGGGCTAACGAGAGCTAGATAGTTTGATAGATAAAGAATTGAATCAAAATGGTAAAACCGTGTAACGAGAGATCGAGCATAGGTTTCCAGTAGGTTATTGGACATTTTAGAAATAATTTAAGTTTTGGGTTAATTGGAAATCGAGAGATTACAATTCTATAATTTAAATTAGGGTTAAAGATTATAACTCGAGAGAGAGTAATCTACCCTAGGATCATTTAGACCCAGTAATTCAGTGATTTCATAATCAATTAGATTTTCATTTAAGTCAGATTAAAAACTCTTTCTCTCAACTGGTAGTTCCTAAGTTAATTCTTGATTGGGTTATGCAATTGGCTATCTTGTTTATATTTCTGAATTTAATTCTTGAGATTGATTGATTAATTGATTAATTTTTTGCTTCGTTTGTTATTTTGATTTATTGTGAAATTTAGTCAAGCCTTAGATTTTAGTGCTTAAATTACTCCTCCTTATGGGATCGATACCTTAGTACAGTATTATTGAGGTTATAAAGATTAAAACTTAGCATAAGTAAATTGTCGATCATTAAGTACTAAATGTCAAGGATTAAATGTGTCAACAATTAAGCACATATCAAGTTCCCCCACACTTAGCTTTTGACCGTCCTCGGGCAAATCATCAAAACCAAAGTCACAAACCAAATCACTTACTTTCCATATTTTTCAAGAAGAGATAGTAATAAATAAAGAGAAATAACTTCCAAAACCATAGCAAGAACTCATGATCAATCAACATTCATCACCTTTAGAAACTGAGCAATCTAGAGGCAGATTTGGACAAAATGTGTTTAAATATGGTAAATTCACGGATACAATCAAATACCATTTGTGATCAATAAATTCCACAACTTTACATATCATTTCATTTCCCCACCACTAAAGTTCACATATATAACCATGAATCAAAGGATTTTTCTAAGGTTACAATATGGGCAAAGGTAAAGTGAGATGTATTTGGATAATGTACCATAAAAGCCATCAAAGTTGAAGAAGAAAAAGTGATACTCAATGTAACATTGTGCAAAAGCTAACATTCATTCAAAATAAGGTATCAACAGCTATGATGAATACAACAACTATGTTTTACAACTCAAATTCAAGCTCTCACACTATAAGCCATATGAAGCATAACCAATCAGAAGGAATCACTCATAAAAATCGTTGATAAGACATTGAAACTATAAGGAGTAATCCTTCCAAAATAACATCTACCTCATAAGCAACATACTTAAATCACCCATTCAATACAACTTTATGAGGAGACATTGAGCATGAACTTTGCAAAACAATTGCATTTCCTCGTAGATACTTTTATTTAAATACATTTTTTCTTTTTCTCTTTTTGGTTCTTTTTTAAAAAAAATAGAAACAAGCTTTACCGTCAATGGAATTCATAAAATGACATTCCGACAAATATAACCAACTCACATATATGCATACCCCCACACTTAGACTTGTGTACATCAACAATCAGCAAATACCTCACTAGCTTTATGGATTGGGTAGGACATTTGGTTAAGTTTAAAAGCATTTAATGTGGTTAGTATAGTAAGAAAGACCAATAAAGCTCAAAAGGGATTAATAAAGGAAAATTCATATCAGTGGCTAGGCTATTTGGCTAATGTAGTTTGTAAAAACAAAGAATGTCTAATCATTTTCATGTTAATGCATGTGATAAAAATGTGGTCTTGAATAGAAAATCAAAGCAAAGTTAGGATGTACATATCATGAAGGTCATACATAAACAAAATGACAATGAGACTGATATGGACGTGTCAATCTAATAAGGCTCAAAATCTCATTGGCTTTTGTCTACCACTAGTTACCACTCTTCTAAAGATAATGCATATTGACCAATCACAAGAGCAAAAGTACATGCTAAAGTTGCCATGGATTATTCTAGTCAATTGACGCTATAATTATGTCTATATAGTCTTAAAAGGAATAAGAAAAGAGAAAATGTCTGTTTGTTTATTTGATTTTGAAAATGCCTAAGAAGTCACATAAGTAACAATTAAGCTTAAAAATGTGTATAAAAAATAAGATCTCCACCCCCACACTTAAAACTTATATTGTCCCCAATGCAACATTAAATGCAAAAAATGGAGTGTTTAACAAAAACAGCAGATGCGAAAATGGAAATAAAAAGAAATTAACTTCCCTTGGGTTGCCTCCTAAGTAACGCTTTTGTTTATCATCATTGGCTCGACTCCATGTAGCTCAATCTTGATAGTGAGGGTTTTCTAACCATATTACTTCCACGTCCTCCATTTGGAATCCTTCATATAAGGGTTTCAGTTGATGACTATTAAATTTGAATTTCTTGTTCATCTTTAACTACACCGTGCAAAAACACATGCGTAACAACAAAAAATCCAATCCAACAGGAACATAATTTACCTGGGAAAAGTTTAAGTTATGAATGATAGAGAAGAAATTTTGGTCCAATAATAGAATAGATCATGATAATCATCTTATCATGAAATTGCTTCGTCTTTCCCTTGTAAATTTCTGCATTCTCATAAGAGTCAAGCCTAAGCTTTTCTAATTCTTGTCGATGCAATTTTCTATGTTCACCTACCACGTCCATCTTTATATTGCAATGCTTAATTGCTCAAAAAAAATTTGTGCTCAATCTCCACTAGAAGATGACATGGCTTTTTGTAAATCAACCGGTATGGAGATATGTCAATCACTATCTTGTATGCAGTCCTATATACCCAAAGAGCATCATTAAGTCGTTGACTCCAATCTTTACAACTTGGGCTCATCATTTTCTCAATGATTGACTTGATTTCTCTATTTGACACCTCTACTTACCCGTTTGTCTGTGGATGGTGGTCCGTGGACACCTTGTGAGTGACAAGGTACTTCTTCAAAATATTTCTCACCAATTGATTGTAAAACGAGTACCCTAGTCACTAATCAATGCTCACGATGTTCTAAACCTAGCAAAAATGTTAGACTTGACAAATACTGCAGTAATTTTAGAATCATCAACCTTAGTGGCTTTATCTTCCACCCATTTATAAACATAATTCACAGCCAATAAATGTAAACAAAACCAAAAGAGGAAGGAAATGGTCCTATAAAATTGATGCCCTATACGTCAAAATTTTCATATGCGAGGATTGGAGATAAAGGTATTTCGTCTCTATGGGATAAATTACCTTATTTCTGACATTGTTTTTTTTTTTGGTACAAGGGAGCAATCAAATTTTGCTAGGTTTCAAAAGGGATGGCCCTAGGCTGAGCAACACCCGAGAGATCCTCTTGAAGAAAATGATGTAAGCTGTCCAGGGGGCTCTCCAGGTAAGTAACTTCAAAAAGGCCTCCATAAGCCTAAGTAGCCAAGTAGTCAGCGTACATATTTGCTTCGTAATAAATATGCATAACACGACACTGTTAAAGGCAGCTAAGTAGTTCCTTACAAGCACAAATAATTGGATAGAATTTATCTGTAGGATAAAGGTTACCATTCACGTTGCTAACGGCTAAAAGAGAGTCTGATTCAAGAAACACATTTCGGAAGCCTTGATCCCACGTCAAAAGAAGTCTAAAATAAATTTTGAACAATTCAGCTCTCGTAATGTTCCCCCAACTAAGTCTCCTTGCGAACCTGGACAGCCATCTTTCTTCAGTGTTCTTGTTAAGGCCTCCAATCACTGTTTCTCCCAAATTTGTGAGTGCTGAGGCATCCACATTAATTTTGATGCAATCAGTGGGTGGTGGACTCCAAGCAATTAGCATAACCTGTTTCATCATCAAAGCCTTTTGCATTGTGCTATATCTACAAAAATTCTGCACACTTGTATAAATGATATTAGTAACATGGGAGGGCCAGACACATTCTGGCTCAAAAATAACATAATTACGCAAGCATCATATATACCAACATGTATAACAGAAAAGGTCAGCCCAGGGAATATTATTAGCAATAAAGAAAGAAGAGTTGCAACAATTAACGCGAATCCAATCAACAAGAGATAAAGAATTGAAAACATCTAACCAACGACCTTAGAGCCAAGAGGACCAGAGGCCTTGCGACTCTTGACAATCTCAAAGTAAATATAAAATTGATTCACAAAGATTGTCACATATTGGACAATTGGCTATAGTAGTGATATGGCGTCGGACATAAGCTTCACGTGTCAACAAGCGATTATGAACTACCAGCCACAAGAAAAACTTGATGCGAGAAGGAAAGGTTTTCTTCCAAACTAAATTCCAGTTGAAATTCCCTTGTGATGTCCCAAGTAGAAGAGTATAAGCTGAATTTACTGAGAACACACCAGAGGGAGAAGCACACCAAATAGTCATGTCTGGTTCTGCGTGAACAGGCATGAAAAGAGAGAGAATATTTCAGGTTTCCTCGGGTAAGGAGGTCACAATATGTCAAAAATTTGCTTCGTTGTCCAAATAATCAGATACTTTTACATCTTGCAAAGGGAGCAGGGAATTTAGATTAATTAATGAGATCAACGCAGAGTTATCTAGCCATTTATTAAACCAAAAGGATGTTTGATCACCATACCCAACTAATCTGCAACAGTCGTTCTGGACAATATTCTTACTAGCACAAATGCTCCTCTAAGTATGAGAAGCAACAGATTTTATTAGCGATTGCAAAAATGTGGAGCCTAGAAAATATTTAGCCTTCAAAACACAAGCCTATAAACCACTAGCATTGGCCTCAAGTTTCCAACCAAGTTTATCCAAAAAAGCCAAAGTCATATTTGCAGTTTTACGAAAACCCAAGCCACCTTCCTTACATGGATGACACACTATATCCCACTTAAGTTGCGGCACTTTCTGCTTATTATCTATTAAACCCCAAAGAAATTTCCTATTGAGAGAGTCAATTTCTATAGATACAGCGATGGGAAGTAGCCATGATACTAGTGATAGATTGCACAAGAGTGGTTCGACCAGTAAGCGAGAGTTGATCAGCCTTCCAAGCAGTCAATTTTGTCTTAATCTTCAATAGAATATGGTCATAAGTTCTTGGAGAAACACACTGCATATGAAGGGGAACACCGAGATACAATCCAAGATCAACACATAGAGCAATACCGTACACCTTTGAATGTCGTTTACTATTGTCTTTGTAGTGTTCAAGGAAACATAAAATCTAGACTTAGCTCTAGACTTAGCAACATTAACCTTTGCCCCTGAAAAAGCACAAAAAGTATCTAAACAGGTGAGCATGGTTTTGCTTTGTTTCATTGAAGCTTTGCCCATTAAGATTAAATCATCGGCAAACATCAGATGGGAAATAGTAGGCCCACCGCTAGACAAACTAATAGATTTCTAGGTACCCGCTGCTACTTCTTGTTCAATCAAGCAAGAAAGCTTATTCAAACATAAAATAAAAAGATAAGGAGATAAAGGGTCACCTTGACGGAGACCCTGAGACCGTTTAAAGTAATTAATGACTTCCCCATTCTAAAGAAAATTCATCTCTGTAAAAGTGATGCAAAACATGATAAAAGACACAATGGTATAAAGAAACCCTACATCTTGAAGAACCCATATCATAAACTCCCAATCAATACGATCATAAGCCTTTTCCAAATCAATCTTCATCATCAAGCAGAGTGAATAGTTTCTTGAACAAGAATAATATTATCAGAAGTACCTCTACCCAAAAGAAAACTACTTTGAGTAGGCGCTATAAACTATTGGAGCCAATGCCAGAGGCAATTCACAATGATCTTGGACATAAGCTTTACCGAGACATTACATTCTGACATTATTCACATGTTTTGGAAAACATGTAGGAATCTCGAAATATATTTGGCCAATAAAAACTAGCATTTTCCTAGTATTTCTATTAGGCTCAAAATGACCACCACAAATATACGAATGGAAAAATTTCAAAATAGGTTCACATTTATGTTCAGGCACATATCTCCTAATTACTTGGTCAGAACAATACTTCCATAATTGATGTTCATCCCAAATATAATATTTTGAATCACTCTTTATTCTGTTCAATCTAGCTTTACTTAAATTATTAGGTATCTCATGATTCACTAGATAGTTCACAATATCAGCATATTATCTTGAAGTGTTAGCAGTTGCTCATTCGAAAATAGCTCTTGCAATGATATTGTATCATGTTCCTTCACAACTCAACTCAAATGGTCCGCGATTGAGTTCTCTAAACCTTTCTTATGTTTAATCTCCAAATCGAACTCTTGCAACTAGATAATCCATCTAATAAACCTTGGCATCACTTCCTTCTTTGATAAAAGATACCTTAATATTTCATAATCATAATATATAATCACTTTAAAACTAAGCAAGTAAGGTCTAAATTTATCTAAAGCAAACACAATCGCTAAAAACTCCTTTTTGTGGTAGAGTAGTTGTATTGTGCTGGACTAAAGGTTGTTGAAGCGTAGTAAATGGAATGAGTCACCTTGCCACATTAAAATTACACGCATCTCACATAATCTTAATTGGTTGACTCTAATTAGGTGGTTGAATGATTGGTGTCGAAGTTAAAAGTTCTTTCAACTTTTAAATGCTTCTTTCCATCCCTCATCAAACTCAAAAGGCACATGCTTTTGTAACAAATGATAGAGTTTTGCTGAGATCTTATTGAAGTCTTTGATAAACCTGCGATAAAAACTACATATCTAAAAAAAACCTGCCACACATTTGTGGGGTAGGGTAAGTTTTGCACAATTTCTACCTTAATTTTATCAACCTTAATCCCTCTAGATGAGATTACATGTCCTAAAACTATTCCTTGTTCAAACATAAAATGAAAATTTTTAAAATTTAGAACAAGATTAGTTTCGATGCTTTGTTCAAATACACAATTCAGATTATCCAAGCATGCATCAAATGAATCCCCATCGATAGTAACATCATCCATAAAGACCTCAATAATGTGCTTAACATACTTGGAGAAAATACTTACCATGCATCTTTGAAAGTTGGTTACGACATTGCAAAGTCTAAACGGCATCTTTCCATAGGCAAATGTACCAAATGGGCATATGAAGGTTATTTTCTCCTGATCCTTCGGAGTTATTACAATTTGGTTATATCTTGAATACCCATCAAGGAAACAATAGTGAGATCATCCTACAAGTCATTCAAACATTTGATCGATGACTGGGAGTGGAAAGTGATCCTTGCGTGTAACATCATTTAACTTCCTATAATTGATGCATACTCACTGATAGTAGTGTTTTGTATGATATTTTAGGGTTTAATTTGATATGCATTTTGTGTTAAATTGAGTGTTAAGTATGCGTTTAGGGTTTAATTAGGTTAGTTTTTGTGCTTAAGTGTTTTTATGGGTTAGTTTGAATCTTTGAGCTTAAATTGTATATTTTTTAGGTACCTTGATGTGTGTGCTAGTGTT
>JANZXP010000002.1:25287303-25311550 GCA_027576715.1 Erythroxylum flavicans
GGTGGTTGAGACGGATCGGTTTCGGAAACGGTTCGAGGGATGCATCAAGATAAAGATCAAGCTTCGGAATAAGGTACAAATTAAATTTCGCTTTATTATGATTCATGTTAATCATTTTATACAATTAAATAGATCTTGGTTTTCGGGAAATCAAAAGTTACGAAAAAGTTTCGTGATTATTCTGCTGCGGTTCGGATCAGATCCGGACCCAGTTTCCTAACAAAAATCACAAAAAAGGTGATGGAATCTCAACAAAAAATGAAGGAATCTTATAAGATTTGGCAAAAATGACATTGTTGGAGAGTTTTATGAGAGATAAACAAGAATGACATCGCTAAAGAAGAGAGATGATACGACAACTTTGATTGACGTCATCGAACAAATGAACAATGTGCAAATGGTGGGCAGACGAGAGTATGGTAGACATTTTGCAAAAATAGGGCAGACGGAAGGAGCTAAATTAGTTTATGGTCTTTTTTTTATTGAATAATTATTTAATTTAATTTTAGTAATAATTGATGTGGACTACCCGACCACTTGGCATCCTAAGTGTAATTTAAGAGAACTAATGTGGCATCAACTCTATTAACATAGAGACTAACATCAGACTATTTTTGTGAAAAATTGAAATTTAGGATATTTTATTGTCACTTTTTTAACTTCAGGTTATAATTATAAAATTGTGTAAAGTTTGAGTTTTTGTAGTAATTAACTCCTTTTTTATTAAAGTCACTTGCCTTAAGAAATCAACATTTTACTAGTAATAATGGTGATCAACAAAGGATAATAGTGACCTATATTTGATACAAAATGAGAGCTCAAATATCAAAAGCATTAAAAATAAAATTTAGACTGATTTTTATAATTTCTTTGAAATTGCAAATTAAAATATTAAAATATCCAAATTTATACCAAATAATTATTTTCCCAACCTAATTATTCAATCAAGCTCATTCTTTCACGTAAATAATCATAATGTAGACTTGTACTCATAATGTCATAATCTATTAGGATAAATGATGTGAAGTATAAAATATGTTCTTTGCTTTAACAAAATGGTCATAGTAATAGTAGAAGATCTCTTATGCCACGAATATGTAAAGTAAATTCTCTAAGATTCTTTCCAAAGTTGTTGGATTGTTAGAGCAAAGAATGAAAGACATGTGGGCCTACATCAATCAAGTTATTTAGTTCTAAATCATTAACTTGCCAAATGGATTATCTATAGTACATAATTTGAGAGATATTACGTGCATCTAATAATTTACTCGTACTGAACTCAAAAAGTAGCAATTACAAATTCCACTAATGTAAAAAAGAAAGAATTTACACTTTAACTCCTAAATTCAAATGGTAGAATTTAAAATGATAAAGATATTAAACATTTGATCTTATGGCTACTTTATGTGTATGTTTAATATACATTTGTATTACATTTTTAAATTATTCGTCTATCTCTCCCTTTTTTTGACCTCCTAAGTGATTATGGACTTAATTCACTTATTTCTTTGGTCCAAAAGATAGTATAGAAAAGACTTCACTTAGTCAAAATTAATTAATTTATAGTGTGATTATCAATAAAAACTTGTTATATTAGATGTTATAAGTACCGTTTCATGGAAAGAAAAAATTATATGTTGCAAATTAAACATTTTGGAGATCTATGAGAACTTTTTAATAATTTGTTCTTATTAGTCTCATATAGTATAACTTGTATTTTACTACTAATCGTTATAACTGTAACTTCATATTTTTTAAAGGATTTCTTATTTAAAATTATGTATGTGTTATTTTTAACTGAAATATAATAGTATATATTTTATTGAATTATTTTGGTGTTCTTTTTAGTATTTGTGTATTGATAATATTTTTTATTATATTGTGACTTTAGAGGATTCGTCACTGTAATCTTTCTAGTGAATTTGTGATTTTTTTACAATATTATTTATACATGCATTCCTATATAGTTATGAAATAAGATAATTATAAGATAGCTATCTTTTTTTTTACTATTTATGTTGAAGCTTTTTATTATTAATTTGATTACTTATGATGAATTTGGTGATTATATATTGAACATCATATCAAATTGTTACAAGTTTAAGGAGATATTAAAACCTATAAGGTTTAAAGTTCTTTATAATCTCTAGTTTTTCATAGGTGACATAGATTCAAGTCAAGATCATTATTTGGAAAATTAAACTAAATTGGATGATCAAACCAAATTCAATTAAAACCACCTAATAGCTTGGGCAAAAAAATAAAAAAATAAGTTACTAATTAATTTTTGTAGTCCTTTTATATTGAGCTAGAAATAAATCAACTGATTTGATTCAATATGAAAATCAATTAATGGAGGACAAAAGATCATCATAAGTTATTCATAATTTAATTTGGATGTTATTATTGTATAAAGTAGAAATAGATTTAGAGTAGTCGATATAAGACCTTAATATAATATGAGAAGACTTGAAAGATGAAATAAAAATAAAAATTTTTGCTTAAAAGAAGTAAAAATAAGAGAAAAAAACACCTTCGTTAAGTGAATTATGTAGAGACACATCACTAGTTTACTTAGCGTTTATATCTACTCTCGTTCCTTCTTTACATAGGGCTAATTATTAAAAAATTATGGAGTTTACATGTTTTATATGATATATCGCCAACTTCAAATTTTATCAAAAAATACACCAAGTATCCAAAACTTGATCAAATTAGTATGAACCTCATTTCAAGCAAATAGTCTTTAAGATATTTTATTCATCTTGACAATTTCAAATGAAATGACACCTCTACTCAACTCAAAGAAAGGAAAAAATGTAAACATACCAACAAATGCCCAAACTTGAAACAACTAATTTATCACATAACTAATTCCTAACATATTTACCCAATTCATCGAGTCATTTCCAAATTTACGGGGAAAGGGAGTAATTTATTGTCACAAACCAAAGCTGCTACTTTTTTATTAGGTAAATTTACTTTTCAAGTGCGAAAGAAAATGAGTCTCAACCATTTAAAGGATCTACTTTTCTTAGCTAATATTTAGTCAACCAATAATGTACTTAAAGAACAAAGAACACGTTCTCATTATTTAAAGGATATGGTTTATATTTTCAAGCTAAGCCAATAACATAGGGTGAATAAGTTTTGGTTACCTAAGTTATTATTCTTATTTGGAATGAATGCATACAAAAACTAATATAAAGACTAACTTGTAACTTTTAAGCTAGTTATAGAAATTTTAGAGTTTGAAAGTGGAATAAAAAATCAAGGAAGAAGTCATTGTTGGTTAGCTCAATAAATTTCTTATTTGAAATATAAGATTATTGACAACAAGAAGATGATAAAAAATGGTAGTTGAAAATTGTGACAAAATTAAAAAATATTGTATCAAAACTAGCTAAGTCTCATAATATGAAAGAAAGGAGCATCAATAACTTGACAATGTTGTGTTTATATATACATGCTTGATTGTTATAATTTTAATGTGCTTTTTCTCATGTATTTAAAAGTTGAAAACAAATCTTTGCTTAGTTTGAGTACATATATAAGTTTACATATAAAAGATAAAAGCCTCTTATTATTTTGTGAACTTAAATTTATGCTTAAAAGCTTAGATGTAAGTTTATTTTATAAAGTTATTGTATAAGGATTTCTGAACATAGTATTCATTTCATTGTGCTTATAACTCATAACATATTTTTTAATGAATGTTATAATGTAGAATTATTAAACTAAACTTTTGTTTATGTTTTGGTCTACAAATCTAAAATATACATATAGGAATAAAGCAACAAAATAAGTTAAAAATACAAAAAAATGATTAACTACTATTATAGCAATTGCTAACAAAATAAAACCATCAAACATGGTAACAATACAAATCAGCCTCTTTTAGTCATTGCCTTCCTATCTTAGGCAATCTTTTTGATTTCTTCATTATTTTTTTAAACTTTTATTAGTTGATGTCTCATTGTGGGTTGAACTACTATTTTGAGTGAGTATAAAAATATGTTTAATAAGTGTTTGAGATTTTTTATTGGATTAAAAGAATGGCACGTTATTTTTGTCCTGTTAGTTTGTACGTGAACTTGGGTATCGAGGCATTTATGTTGATTGAAAGCTCAATCATGTATTTCTCTATAAAAACTTGAGTTGTACTTCCTTTTGAAGGCTAAGAATCAGTAACATAACAAAATTAGTACCTTATAAATCAAAATGCATTAACTTTCTTTCCTAAAGTATTAACCTTTAATATATATTCCAAAAAACTTCTTCATATGTGACTCTTATTCCTCTTTTTTTTTTCTACTTATATCATGTCTTATAATAATATTTTAAACTTTTGCCTCTTTTGTAATCTTCATCTTTCTTTTCATATTCCTATTTCTCTCCCACTCTCACTCCCTCTCCCTCTCTCTCTCTCGCTCTTGTACTCGTATTAGGTTTAATTCTAGCCTGACAACTTTTGGCTCTTTAGTATTTAGTTAATTACTTCTATCAATATTTGACTATTCACCCTTTTTTGATTCCTTTCTTGGTCTACCCCTTTTCTCTATAATACACACAAATAAATATTCACTTAAGAATATACTTACAATTTAAGTTAAGTTACTAAGTAATAAGAAAGAAATACATACAGACTTATAGTCACTTATGGTTCAATTATTGATGGTGGTTTCTCCTAGGCAACCTCTTTTGTTATGACAATATTGTTTGCAATGTTGAAACCTCATTTAGACAATTTTCTTACTCATTCATCTTTACTTCTCCTTTTATTCTTTTTAGATCTCCTTAGTCTTTTTCTTATTTTAGGTGGATGAATTGGCTCATATCAACACCATGCCATAATTTTAGACCATTTAATGGTTTAATACGATATTGGTAACACTTAATATATATTTATCTTGTTTCATTTACTAATAAAAATCTTCTAAATTGAGCCTTTAGTAATATATGTAATTGATATGTTGACAAGGTATCTCACTTCAATCTTGATAAGTGTGAATTGCATCATATTTTAGGGCTTAGTTTGATATGTATTTAATTGTTAACTTCATTGTTTGGTATGTATTTAGTTAGAATTGTGTTAGTTTGTTAATTAATTATGTTTAAGAGTTTTTATGGGTTAGGATAGGACAAGTCTTTGAGCTTAATTATTATGTCTTTGAGGTACTTTGATGTGCTTGTTAGTGCTTCAGGGTCAACATCAAAGAACGAAGAAGTTTCGGAGACACTAGGGCTGAAACAACGACCCAGGCCATGATCATGATAGAAGCATTAGAGTCAGCCCACGATTGTGATAGATCATAGACCATCTGCCACAATTGTGACTGAAGCCCAGGACACGGCCCACAATCATGACTTGCTTGCCACGATCATGACAGAAGGCTCAGATGTAGCCCATGATCGGGGCCTGCGCACAGACGCTCAAAAATGCCAAGTTTTGAGGGAGTTTTTGGACTTTTTAGACCCTGAAAAAATCCTAGGGCTGTCTAAAATACAAAAAGTATATAAAGAATAACATAAAGAAGATGAGAGAGCTTTTGCATCAGCCACTTAGAGAGAAAGTTCATCAAAAGATTAAGAAAGAGAAGAAGGAAGAGAGAAGTGGAGGAGAAGCCGACATCGACGTACTTCTCGGATCTAGAGTTTCCTGACAAAGCTGCCTCCTGTCTCCTTTTAGAATCATATTTCCTGTTATTCTCCATTTTTATTATTATATAGAATTGGGAATATCAGTTTGATGATAGGATTGTGAATATTGAGATGTTCTATATTTGAGTTTTTTATCTTTGATTAATAAAATCTAATTGTTTTCTATTATTTGGATTCACTGTGATTAATTTCTGTGATTGTATAATTCGGTAATAGACTGAAAGGGTGAATCGAATGAAAAATAATTCAATTGGCCTAATGAGAGTTAGGTAATTCAAATCGGTAATTGTGTGAAGAGAGATCTCACATAGGTTCCCGGTAGTTTATTGGACAACTTCAGATCTAATTAGGGTTTTGGATAGGTTGTTAATTGAAAAATTGCAATTTTCCATAATCTAATTAGGGTTAATGGTTATAACTCGAGAGCGAGTGATCGTTTAGGACCAATAATCCGATAATTCATAATTGATTAGATTAGCATTAAAGATAGGTAAAAATTTCCCTTTCTCTCAATTGATAGTTCATTTAGGTTGATTCTGGAGTGTGTGTTGCAATTGCTATTTTGTTGATATTTTCATAATTGATTCTTGGAATTAAGTTGCGTGATTGAATTAAATTCTTGCTTTAGTTTTGTTACATTTTGAATACTACGAATTATTTTGGCCTCAGATTTTAGGATTAGATTATCCCCCCTCGTGAAATCAACACCTTAGGTACTACACGAACGACCCATATGCTTGCAGATTATCAAGGTTATTAATTAGAACTTACACATATTGAAAAACTACGATCAAGTTTTTTGGCACCATTGTCGGGGAGGAGATTAGTTTAGTTTTTTAGTCTAAGGCTTTTTCACAATCTTTTATTTTAAAAAAAATATAAAGAGAGAAATTTGGGGCGTAAAGTAGAGACACATCACGACATCTTAGAATGAGAAATGAGACATCTGAAGAGCTAGATGCCAAGAAGAAATAGAAAGAACAATGATGGAAGATAGAAACTATAGGGAGCAAGGAACTTTTGCGAACTACAATGAGCCACATTATGGTTGGGGAAGTAACAATCCTTATTGGAACATGTACACTCTGGGGTGGCAGAACAACCCGAATTTCTATTGGTCCAACAATGTAGGGACTCATTTAGGGCATTAAGACCTATTAGGACTTCAGCAAGATGAGTCCAGTTCATGGGATTCTAAATTGGGTAACATCCTAGATAAGCTCACGGACATGGAAGAGGGACAAAAGAGACTAAAAGAGTAAATTGAGCAAGTAACGGAAAATTATGCCTCATCTATTTATAACCTAGAGATTTGAGTAAGATAACTTTCTCGTGAATTTTGTAGGAGAAGTATGGAAGACTCTTTAAGTTATATGGAAATACATCAAAGAGAGCAATATGAGGCTATTGCATCTAAGAATGGGGGAGAGCCAGAAGGATCAGTGGAAAATCAAACTGAGCCCCACCTTATTAAAGACCAAGAGACAAAGAAAGAGGATGAAGAAAAAAATGCTAACCCTCCCTTTTATTCACCAGTTCTTGATATAACATGTGTGAATATTGAAAAATCTTTACTAAATGTCCACAAAAAGAACCTTATTCTTCGGATTAATGATGACTAAGTGACATTTAACATAAATGATATATTAAAGAATCTGAAGGATAGTAGCTTATTCAGGATAATTGATGTGTTCGAATCTTCTATAGAACAAAAGGACGAAGAACAGATGACAACAGACATCGAGTGTGAAAAAGCTATGAAAGTCTCTGTTTGTTAAGCGGAAGAAGTGGAGGAGACAAAGGTGATTAAAGAAAACCTTCTTATAGGACAAACTGTTAGATTCGATAGAAGATTCAGAGAGTTTTGTTATTCACTGTTTTGTGGACAATTCACAAGAAAAAAGGACATTATTAAGCTTAATTGGTTTTCATAATGTTATCAATACTGTCCTTCTGATTATTTTGCAATTTGTAGCTTACTTACAGGCTACAAACCTATGTTGAATGAAAAAGGAGGAAGCAAACTGTCATAATTGACCTAACTGAGTTTCCAAGGATAGAGCGTCGAGCTATCGACGTTAAAAAGAAGCTCTGCATGGAAGGCAACCCATGGAATTTGAATTCCTTTTATTGTTCTTAGAAAGTTTGAATTCCATAGTTAGGTTATTTCATTTCCAAATAAAATCGGGAAGGCATAGGACTTTGACATGAATTTGATGATCGATAAAGTAAGCAAAGGGAGGTGAAAGGGCCATAAAGAGTTAAGAAGTGATTTTAGAAAGTGGAGACGGACAAAAGAAGAGGAAAATTGAAAATTGATGGGAAAATTGTAGGCCATGATCGTGGCCTATGTCAGGGTAAAAAAAGGACACGTGATTGTCATTATCAAGTTTTACCATTTTACCCTCCAATAACCTATATATTCATTTCTAATTTTATTTGTTCACTCACTTTCATTTTTACTTTATCTTTCTAAGCTTTAAACCTCTAAACACTCTCACTACCTAAATTTCGCACTTCCAGTTTCTTCCAACTTTTACCAACTCATAAGCCAGTATACAGGATATCAAGCAAATAGTAAAGCATGATCAATCAGCAGGGCGAACCCAAGTTTTAGGATGAGGGAAAAGAAACAGGCAACTGATTATGAAGCACCTTTCCCAATCTTCTCGGATAAGGAAGGTACCTGTTTTCATTCTCTTCGCAATAAACAAATTATGGTTCCAAAGTATTTTCATTTTAAAACTTTAGATAAATTAAAATTATGAGACAAGGTCGAAATTTTAGCAGAGAAAATTCAATGGGGTCAGTTCATTCAATTTCAATTCCTAGTTTACGAAGAACCTGCCTTAGAATATTTTACATCCCTTCAGTACGAATCCAACAAACCTAAGGAATTATGGTTTAGGTTGCGGGGACAACCTTGTGGGCTTGATTATGAGACTTTGCATGAAATTTATTGTTTCTTTGAGTTGTCCGTAGTGGATCAGCTCAATGATTTCTGTGTCAACTCCTACTGGACTGAACTAACTGGGTTAGAGCATTTCAATGCTAAGAACGTACACAACAACATCATTAAAAGCCACGAACTCTTGTTGATGCACAAATTCATGTGTCAAACTGTTTTTGACAAAACGGAAACCAACTAGTGTTCAATGAAGGAACTTTTCATGTTGTGGTGCATGGATCATAATATCCCAGTTTACACAACCACCCACATCTTTAACGTAATTATTGTTGCTCGAAAGAAGAGGAGCAAAAAATTAGGAATGGGTTACTTGATTTCAACTATAGCTAATTATTATTGAGTTAAGTGTAACGGACTCACAATCTACTGTCTTGAATTCATGAACCATCATAATCTATGGCGAGTTAAAATCATGAGATCCCATAATATGGAACTTTGGGATATTAGTGCCAAGACACACATCAAGGGTAGGACTGGTTAAGCAAGTTCAAGTGCTCAACAACAACAAGAGGAGGATTCGACCAGTGAGGAATTCAAGGAAGAAGAAGAAACAGAAGAACTGGGCTCGAAGAAAGTACTGGATACAATCTTTGCAAACACCAAGGTAATTATATATACATTTGCGGAGAACTCCAGACTGATGAAGGAGATGGCCCAAACTCAACGACATCAAAGATGGGACATACATCGTATTCATCGTTATTTTAAGGCTCGAGGTATTCAACTGCCACCTCCAACACGCCTCCATCACCATGAGGCTTTGTTCTAACCCCTTTTCTTTTTAAATTTAGTGTTTATTTTATTTTTGCTTTTGTTTCACTTTAATTTATGTTTCTTCTTCCCATATGTGTTTATTTGTCCCCTTCTCATGTTGAGAACAATGTGCTGTTCAAGTATGAGGAGGGTTATGTGTTTTTACCTTGAGTGTGAATTTTGCATATTATATGATGGTTTGTTTAGGATGCATGATGTGAATTATGTGAATGCGTTAATGGCTAGAACTTAATGGGATATATTTAGCCTTAAACATAGTTTTTTAGGTTGTGAAGATTTATTAGCTTGTGAAATTAGTTACCTTAGTTACTTAGGGCTAAATATGTTGGTTAATTAGGATATGATGTTAGTCCATTCACCCTAGGAATTTACCATACTCATTTATAATTTTAGGCTAATCAAATAAATGACATTATTAGTACATTTTCATAAGAATGATTACCTAAGCAATAAGGTAGGCAAAATTTTGTATTAAAAAATGTATAAATTTTAACTAAATTTACTATTCCACTGGCCTTCGGGTTATGAATAGAGCTAGTAACTAGTTGAAAATGTGATGTAACTGAGTAATCGAATCAACATGCATCACAAAGGTGTGCTTTCGTGTAAAAAGGCTATAATGACATCCCAACCAAGCAGCTTAATAACAACATGACTTAGTTGAGTAACCGAATTGACATTCATCACAAATGTTTGCCTCTGTGAAAAAAGACTAGGTTCATGTCCTAAGAAAAAAATCAATACAAAATCAACAAAAAGATTGTTTTCAAATAAAAACCTACCAAACTTGTTAGTAATTTGATTTTTTCATGAAAACCTACTGAGAAATAGCTACACTTTTGTATTGACTGAATAATTATCAATATGTGTGTGCTAGTGATAAGGGTGAATAGACCCAACATTAAAATTCTGATTAGTTTGTATATTTAGTCCAAGGTGTTTAGACGTAGATTTCGCTTGTTAATAAGTTAGAACGACTTGAAGGTTGTGTTTATAGTTAAATTTGTTTTGCTAAGTTAAAGCCATTGTCTCATTATTGCATATTTGTGTTTTGTGTTACCTTGATTTCTTTGATTGTTTTTGTTTGCTTGAGGATAAGCAAACATTTAAGTGTGCGATGTTGATAAGTGTGAATTGCATAATGTTTTAGGGCTTAGTTAATATGAGAGAGCTTTTGCATCAACCACTTTGAGAGAAACCATAGAGAGAGTTCATCGAAAGATTAAGAAAGAGAAGAAGGAAGAGAGAAGTGGAGGAGAAGTCGACATCGACATACTAATAATAGCCTTTACAAAAATTCAAAGCCTTGGTAGAGAAAGCTGCAGAAATGCCTGTAAAGATTTTTTGAAGTGATCGTGGTGGAGAATATAATTCATAAGAATTTATAGAATTTGGTGAAGCTCGCGTAATTCAAAAACAACTTACAGCCTCAGCAAAATGGCATTGTTGAATGGAAGAATCAAACAATCATGGATATGGTTCGGGCCATTTTGAAGAGAAGTGGCTTGATGAGAAGATTTTGTCCAGAAGCTATCAACTGGAGCATTCATTTATTAAATCGAAGTCCCTCTCTTGCTGTAAAAAATCAGACTCCTGAAGCATAGAGTGATCACAAGCTAAGTGTGGATCACTTCAGAATTTTCGGTTACATAGCCTATGCACACATTCCAGATCAAAGAAGAAGGAAGCTTGATGACAAAGGAGAAAAATGTGTCTTTCTTAGTGTAAGTGAGCATTCTAAAGCATATAAGTTATTTAATCCTACTAGCAAAAGGATTATCATTACTCGTGATGTGATTTTTAATGAAGAAAAATTCTGTCTTGGAATAACAATTCTATTGAGCAGCAGCTTCAGTAGACTTTGACAGAGATGAAAGCGACAGAAGGCAACAACTTATTGCTGATCAGATTGCTCCAGTTACCTCTCCAGTTGTTGTATTAGTAGCTGAACATCGACCTCAGCATGAGCGAAGGAGGCCTGCATGGATGGATGATTACCAAGTGCTTGGAATTGATCAATCCAAGGATCCATTAACTCATTGTGTTCTATTTTTAGACTGTGATCCTGTGACCTTTGAAGAAGTTGTCAAAGAAACAAAGTGGAGGGAGGCTATAGACGTTGAAATTGAAGCCATTGAACGAAACAATACATGGGATTTGACTAAACTCCCAAAAGGACAAAAGTTTATTGGTGTCAAATGGGTATATAAGACCAAGTTAAATAAGAATTGTGGTGTGGACAAAAATAAAGCACAGTTGGTGGCAAAAGGCTATAAGCAAGAATTTGGTGTTGATTACAAAGAGGTTTTTGCTCCTATTGCAAGGCATGAAACAATCAGGTTGGTACTTGGTCTGGCTACTCGAAATTCATGGCCTTTGTTTCAATTAGATGTAAAGTCTGTATCCTCCAAGGTGATTTGGAAGAAGAGGTATTTATCAATCAACCCTTTGGTTATATTAAGTTTGAAGATGAGCATAAAGTCTACAAATTCAAAAAGGCATTTTATTGTTTGAAGCAAGCTCCAAAAGCTTGGTATAGTCAGATTGCTACATATTTTTCAAATATGGGATTTAAAAAATGTCCTTATGAACACACACTTTTTATCAAAGTTGGAGAAGGGGGAAAGCTGGTTATTGTTTGCTTATATGTGGATGCTTTGATTTACGCTAGTAATACTAATGCTTTGATGCAAGAATTCAAGTTATCTATGACGCATAAGTTTGAAATGACAAATCTTGGACCATTGCATTATTTTTTGGGTATTGAAGTGGTTCAATCCATTGTTGGAATTTTTATTTGCCAAAGAAAGTATGTACGGAATTTTTAAACATGTTTAAAATAAAGGATTGCAATGTTGTAAGTACACCTGTAGAGTTTGGTTTAAACTTGTCCAAGATCTCTGAAGGCAAGGATGTGGACAACACACTTTACAAACAAATTGTGGGTAGCCTAATGTATTTGACAGCCACAAGCCATGATATTATGTTTACTGTGAGCCTAATTAGCAGGTATATGGAACACCCAAAAGAGGCGCATCTTCATACTGCCAAGAGAATTTTTAGGTATCTTCAAGGTACCAAAGAGTTTAGGTTATTCTATAAGAAAGGAGAGAAGTCATAATTACTTGGTTGTTCTGATAGTGATTATGCTGGGGATGTGGATGATTGGAAAAGCACCTTTGGATATGTTTTTATGTTTGGCTCTAAAGCTGTTTCTTGGTCTTCTAAGAAGCAATCAATTGCCACCTTATCAACAACTGAAGCCAAATTTATAACAGCAGCAGTATGTGCTTGTCAAGCAATATGACTAAAAAGAATTCTTGAAGAGCTACAGTTTAATCAAGAAACTATCATAATTTATTGTGACAATAGTTCAACAATTAAATTGTCCAAGAATCCTGTTCTACATGAAAAGAGCAAGCATATTGATGTGAGTTTAACTTCTTACGAAACTTTGTGAAGGACGAAGCCATCAATCTCATCTACTACAGAACTTAAGATCAAGTTGCAGACATATTTACCAAATCTTTGAAGTTTCCTGTGTTCTAGAAGCTCAAAGCATTGTTGGGTGTTTGCTCATGGAATAGTTGCTTCTAAACTGAGAACTACAGATTTTTTAGTTTAGGGGAGGGAGTGTTGACTCAGTCTGAATTGTTCTGTTTATTTGTTTTTTGTTATAGCACGTTTCACTAGTTTTTAGGAGCATGATTTGCTAGTTTAAATGCAGTATTTTAATTTGTTGAAGTTGATAAGTTCACATTCCTAGTTATTAGCCGTTGGCTACTAGATTCATAAACAGAGCATATGATGTACTTCTTTTAAAAATAGTTTCTTTTAAAATAAAAGTTTGCTCCACTTCTCTTGTGTTCTATTCTTCTTAGACTTTCGTGTGTTTGTTTGTAACAATTATTACGTGAATTAAGAACCCTAACTGGCGATTTTAGTTTTTTGAAATTTAGAATTTTGGGTTTTTAAGGGAGGAGTGTTAAAAATTAAAATATAGATGTTGTAGTCATTCTTTTTCCCTAAGTTGAGTGAAAGCACCGTGTCAATTAAAATTATCATAATTAAGTAGAATGTTTTAAGGTTTATTTGTCTAAACTATGGCTCATGCTACTTTGAGCTAGTCAGGACAATTGGTGTATTTTTTGATAAAATTTGAAATTAATAATATAATTGATAAAATATCCTACACGGTCTTTTTTCCTGTAAAAAAATTCTTTAATTTAATTTTAAAATAACTAAATTAAAATTATTTATTATTATGTAATTAAATTATCATATTAGTACATTTTTCTCTGTAATTAATGTTAAATAATTTAATAATTTTAATTAATAATAATTAGATCATAATAAAAATGAAAATAAATCAAAACAAATTTCTTTAATAATTTTAAAAACCAAAATAAAGTTGGGCCGAGCTTCCATGTATATTACTATTTCTTTGGACTTTACTCTCGCATGTTGCATAATTGGGACGCTCCACTCCTTATGCGTCGCTCTCATTAGCCCAAGTTCGCTCAATGGGCTACAGAGTGCGGACTTATTGCATCAAAATGTTTGTGTGGACAGTGGACTACATATTCTACATTGAGGTGCGACGCGATAGACTATAGAAGCATCCATACACTTTTTGTCCGTCCATCCATGACATTAATCGCTGCTATGCTAATAACAATATGATGAATCACGTACGTAGTGAAACCAATTTTTGTGATGAGTATGTATATTAAAGAGGTAATGGAGTAACATGTAGGCCTTGCAAATAGAAAAGGGAACACATTTCAGTTAGAATAAAAAAGAATCACACTGGCATCTATCTTATTATTTACTGAATTTTTTCTTCTCAAAATACGGGGATGTCGAGTATATACTTACTAATATACTAGCCAAGCTTACTAAGGACATCATTTAGAGCAGACACAGTTTCGGCGTAGAACTTCTCCGCTTGCGGGGTACTCTTGATTTTTGCGGCATAATCCAGCTGCAATTACAGGCATATATGATCAAAATTTCATCTATTCAAAGGAAAGGACAGGAAAACTGACGCGAGATAGAGTAGTACATTGCTGATAGCTTGAAAGAGCTTGGAAGTGAGTTCCTTGAGGGATTTCTTCTCTTCCTTGGGTTTCGCAGCAATGACAGTGTTAAGGTCATAGCGAAGGTACTCAGCCTTGAGACGAAGATCGTTTTGAACATATGGCCAAGCCTTCTTGTCTATCAACGCCTTCACACCAACAATGTCCTTTGCGGACTCTTTCGCTCTGCCCAATGCCTCAGTCGGTGAAAGCGGCTGCAGGTAGAACCTCTTCTTCAGTGGCAGCTCAAGGTCTCTTGCTTCATCCGAGTTCAGTGTCCCGGCTGCCATGCACCAACCAACCAATTTTAATTCATATTTCACTTTAAAACTTAAATCATGAATATAGATAGCTACGAACTTACAAAGGCCACCGGATGGAGGTGGAGGAGGGCCGACTTTGATAGGAATACCGTCGGCGAACGCAGCCTGGACGAATGGTCCAGAAGCCAATCCGGCGGCAACAAAACCCAGCATGGTGCGGCGTTTAGTTTCAGGGACCTGTTGGGCTTTAACGGCGAATCCAGGGTGAGAAGCCGAGAAACGAGCCGTGTTGATTGGCACAATCACAATGGAGTGGCTTGAGCGGCTCAGCTGGAGGCTGCCCTCAAGGACAGCAGCTTGAGAAGAGCCACGAAGGCCAGTCATGGAAGCCATTTCTCAATCTCGATTAAGTTTTGATCCTCCGATCAGCTTTATATATATACATATATTTATTTATATATACCGACATATATTTATTTATATATACCGACCTTCCCTGGATAAATATGGATATGGTACTCTCCAAAGCTGGTGAAACACGTCTCTTTTGACTCTGTTCTACTAGAATTACGACACGTGTACTATTGGAATACTACTATAGTTGGGCCTGGGCTCTTGGATCTAGTCCAAAATAAAATGGAAAAAAATCACAACGTTCGATTAATTTGAGTAAAGAGAAGCGCCCTCAATTCTCTCTCCAATTTCAAAAATTTTCATTCTCCGCCCAAAATCAACTAGTCTCACTCTTTCTCATCTCTCTAAGTTGCTGCGGACGAGAGGCGACAGTCATGGCTTCTCGGAACCAGAATAGACCACCGCGAAGTCCTTCTGCTGTAAGAACCACCAGCCTCCCCCTTGTCTCTTGTTTTAACTCTTTCTTTGGTTGAGTTACTCTGAAATCTTTGTAGAAGAAGGAAGGTATCCCCTTGGACAAGCGTAGGAAGATCGGGGTCGCCATCGGAAGATCTGGGTTTGGTCCGGACCGCAAGCCATTAAGTTCACTTAGTGCTCGGAAACAAGATGATCCTACTTCCAGCGATATGGGTAGCACAGAAGGTGCCAACACAATTGACTTCACCAAAGAGTCTGTCGACGCCTTGCTCAGTGAGAAGCTCAAAATGAAAAAGTTTGACCACAAGGTTCTCTTCTTTCTTCTCTAGTCTTATCTGCTTTATATTGCATTCTTATCATGCTGACTTTATTTGTTGTTTTGCAGGGAAACTTGGAATTAGTGAGTGATCTGAATAGTAGGCTCAAGCTTTGCATCAAGTGGTTTCAGAAAAGAGACGCGGAGCATTTGGATGAGCAGGCCAAGCTTCGATCTGCTTTGGAAAATTGTCAGAAAGCACTCGCTCATACTGGTGACAATAACATCATCTCTGAAATTTAAGACATTGCTTGAATGTTTTTGCATATCTAGGGTTATAAGTGAATGACTGAAACATCTGTATTTGGATGAATTCATTTGTTGATCACCAGAAATGCATCAATTGTGAGTAAGCATTAAATTTGTAGATAGAATATGTACTAGATTTGGTAAAAACCAAACAGTTTAACGTGAATTCGTTTCTTATGCTTTTAGAGGCGGAAATGGAGATTAAGGACGAGAAATTAAGTGCTTCTATTGCACAGTTAAAGGAAGAGAATGTTTCTTTGCAGAACAGACTTGCCAAAGAAGAATCAGAAAAACTGGTAACGTCACCATTAGAGCAGCATTTCGATTCTTTTCTTTTTCCTTTTCGCTTCCTTTAGTTCTAATTTATGTGGTACGATGAGTAGGACGCAATTGATTGTCATAAGCGGGAAAAAGAAGCAAGAATTTCCGCCGAGAGTTTAAACGCCTCCCTTTCCCAAGAACTAGAAAAAGCTCAACAAGAGATAGCCGCTGCCAATCATAGGGTAATGCCCATTTTATTCTTCTTACTTTTGATTATATTAATATCTAATAGACTAATACAGCAGCTCTTATCGTTATTATTCACTGATTTTGACTCGCATTTAATGATCGTTTTCTCCCTTGCCCAGTATTTTCAGTTTTCTAGTGTGAGTATCCTGTAACAATCTTTGAACTTTCGCTTAAATCTATAGGCTGCTTCTCTTGATGATATGTACAAACGATTACAAGAGTACAATTTGAGTCTTCAACAATACAATAGCAAACTGCATTCTGAACTTGAAGCAGCTCGTGACTCGCTCAAGCGAGTAGAAAAGGAAAAGTCAACTATAGTGGAAAACCTCAGCACTTTAAGAGGCCATTATAATACTTTACAGAAGGAATTAACTCTCTCTAGGGTGAGTCTCATGTGGGGTTATGACAATTCGATTGTTATTTCCTGTTGTGTGTGGATTAGCATGTTCTTGCTGCTAAACACACATCAACGAAATGGTTGGGTGTTAACTTAATGTCTCCATCTTTACAAATTTAGAATTCTCAAGACGAGGCTGTGAACCAGAAAGAATCATTAGTTAATGAAGTTAAATGTTTACGAGGGGAGCTGCAACAAGTCAGAGATGATCGCGATCGTCAGGTCTCAGAGGTGCAGGTCTTAACAGGCGAAATCGTAAAGTACAAAGAGAGTACAGGCAAATCTGTTGCAGAGTTGGATCATTTGATGACCAAAACAAAATCCTTGGAGGTTTGTTTACACACACACACACACAATGTTATTGCACGAGCAATCTGTTATTGCTTTCAAAGGTGTTTAACTGGTTCTATATATGTAGGAGACGTGTTCTTCTCAAAGGGAGCAGATACGTTTACTAGAACATCAACTCATGGCTGCAAATGAGAAGTTGAAGGTCAAGAATAGTGAACATTGTTTTATTTCCTGTCGATCCCTTGCATCTTCTCAGGTTCTTTCTCACTTGACATTTACAATGTCATTCTTCAGATGGCCAATTTGTCTTCTTCAGAGATAAAGACAGAATTTGAAGAACAAAAAAAAGCCTTAAGTGAACTACAGGAGCGTCTTGTAGATAAAGAGCACCAACTAATTGAAGGAGAGAAGTTGAGGAAAAAGTTGCACAACACTATATTGGTAATTCATTTTCGGTTGCTCTTTGCGCTCCATAAAAGGCTTTAGTTATACTGAAAATCTCTTGTATTGCAGGAATTAAAGGGGAATATACGTGTCTTCTGCAGAGTGCGTCCCTTGTTACCTGATGATGGTGCTATAACAGAAGCACCAGTTATCTCTTATCCTACCTCTACAGAAGCTCTTGGTCGTGGCATTGACTTAGTGCAAAGTGGTATATATATATATATATATATATCTTTGTTTCACCTTTCACAGTTGGTTCAAACTTCAAAGTCCATTGGACATATTTGCTTTCATGTCAGTTGTAGTTTTACTGCTCATGTGAGTATGGTGATCAAAAATTACGTGCACAAGCCTTCAAGGATATTCTTTAGAAAATATACCCATCACAAAATTGCCTATTTGCTAATCCATTGGTATTTGTTACCAGGCCAAAAATATGCTTTCACATTTGACAAGGTGTTTAATCATGACGCTTCTCAGCAGGCTGTTTTTGTGGAAATATCACAGCTAGTACAGAGTGCCCTTGATGGCTACAAGGTAGTCAATTTAGCTGATTTGCTTCTATCAATCATGGCCAGAGCTCCATTTTTTATCAAGATATTATCTAGATACCCAGGCTTTAAAGAAAATTAGATGGTTTATGTTTGCAGTTGAAATAATTTGTTAGTGGTCAATTGCTTAGATACATGCATACCTCACTTGGTTAATGAAATGGATAATTAATATGTCATCTTGGGTAAGTTGGTTCTGTTGTTATAGGAGCATATAGTCACTAGGATCCAGAGGATGATACACTGAGTTAAACTCTGCAGCTAATTGGTTTGCTATTTATTTCACTATTATTTAATTTGTCCTAGCCTATCAAAGTATGAAATAACCTTTCCAGTGTGATATTTTCAGGTCTGCATATTTGCTTATGGTCAGACAGGTTCGGGAAAAACCTATACCATGATGGGTAGGCCAGAGGCTCAAGAGCAAAAAGGTCTAATTCCTCGTTCTCTAGAACAGATATTTCAATCTAGCCAGGCCCTCATGGCACAGGGTTGGAAATACAAAATGCAGGTAATATCTTCTATTTATATTTTCACTCGTCAAATGTTGCCCTAGTAATGATTGCTTCGGAAACTTCATAGGCCTCAATGTTGGAGATATATAATGAAACCATCCGTGATTTGCTGTCAGCAAATAAATCAAGTGGTACAACAGATAGTGGTGTTCCAGGAAAGCAATATACTATAAAACACGATGCAAATGGAAATACAAACGTCACGGATCTTACCATTATCGATGTTTCTACAATAGATGAGATATCCTCCCTTTTACGACAAGCGGCACAAAGCAGGTAAACTGTAGGCGGATTGTATCAGTTATTCGTTTTTTTTTTTATGTTTCTACAGTTTTGAAGTTGGTAGTTGGTTATGATAATTTGCTGTTTGACATGGGGCACCATCACGCGCGGAGTATTGAGCATGGAATCATAATTTTAATTTCAATCTCTAAATAGGAATTTCGTTATGGCAAAATTTCTTTTCCAGGTCAGTAGGCAGGACGCACATGAATGAACAGTCATCAAGGAGTCATTTTGTCTTCACATTGCGAATTTCTGGAGTAAACGAGGTAGGAATACCTGTAATTTCATGATGTTTGTATGCCAATATTTTCTGCTTCATCTAAAAATTTCCTTTAATGGGTTGTTAGGGTACTGAACAACAAGTACAGGGAGTATTAAACCTCATCGACCTTGCTGGGAGCGAACGACTCTCAAAGAGTGGGTCAACAGGCGACAGGTTAAAGGAAACTCAGGTATCTTCTATTTGACTGGTATGCTATTATATGTATTCATCTCAATATGATTAACTAATTTTCTCGTGTACGAACAGGCTATAAATAAAAGTCTATCGTCATTGGCTGACGTCATATTTGCCTTAGCAAAGAAGGAGGATCATGTTCCGTTTAGGAATTCAAAGTTAACGTATCTTCTCCAGGTAGGGTAGTTCCTTTAGCATTTTCAACCTCCGCATAATAAATGCCGTTTTGGACGGTCTTCTTCTAACTCTTTCAGGTTCTATAATCAGCCTTGTCTAGGTGGGGATTCCAAGACGTTGATGTTTGTCAATATTTCTCCTGATCCCACTTCGTTAGGTGAATCACTCTGCTCGCTACGATTTGCTGCCAGAGTCAATGCTTGCGAAATTGGGATTCCTCGACGACAATTAACACTAAAGCCAGCTGATTCCCGTTTGAGTTATGGCTAATTCTGATATGCTCATTGCCAAGTCCTGGCCACAACTCTCCAGCTTGCTAGCAGAGTAACTATTATTATTCGTAAGAAGGGTCATGAATCATGATTCTGTATTGTGGTTGTACAATATATAATGTTTTGAGTTGTTCTTTCTTCATGGGATGTGTGATCTACTAATTTTACCATAATTATGGTGATATAAGTATGCTGATTTGGATTTCTATTCCAGGAGAAACCTACTTTCTTGAAATGGCCCTGGAATGTTAAGAATGTTCATCAATTGTTGAACGTAAACTAATAGGAACTAGGCTTTCTATTGTTCTATTAGTCTGGACTCGTAAAACTAATGCTGTCTTTACATTGATATTTTTTTAAAAAATGAATTAAAACACTAGCAAAAGCTATTATATCACTGTAATGTATGACCATTTACAAACAAGTTAAAGTTCAGTACAAAAATCATGACAACAAAGTTATAAATTATCAAAGATTTCATTTAAGCTTTATGCCCGGTGTGAGCTTGTTTTGTGCATTCTTTATTTTTATGATCTCTCTAATTTAGTTTGAGTGTATTGTTAGCTAATTGATGTTTTCCAGTGGTTTCCATTTGGTATAATATGTTGTTTCTTTCTCTTTATATTGAATAGATTGTTGAAATGAAAGCAGTTTTGAGTAGCTCTCCATTTTGCTTGAGTTCCTTATCCTTTTTGGTAACCCATGCCATGACTTTATTCCATTCATATGCTTGACAGTGCTTGGTTAAAAGATGAAACACTTTATTCCAAATAATTTTAGAAAACTTGTATTGGAAAAAGAGATGATTGCTATTTTCTTCCCCTTTGTAGAAGACAAATATGATCATAGGAGTCAAACCGCCTACTTTTAGTTCTGGTCCTGTTTTTTTATAAGTAGCCAATTGATTAAGGAAGTTTTGGGGTTTAAAATTTGTTTCCATAGTGTTTCATATCATGGTGCATTCTCCATCTTGGTTTTGTAAATTTTGTAGCAAGAGTCATTAGTGAAATACCCTTTGGTATTAGATAATTAAATGATTATGTCTTCTTTATGCAAATGATGAAGTTAAGGTAGATAATTCGATAGTAAAAAAGTATCCTTTAAAGTTGCAATGCCAAACTCAATGTTGTATGATGAAGAAACTTTAGAATCTTAAGGAATTTTATTTCTTAAATATAGATCATTTTTTATAAATAATGGATTGTGATCATTCCATTTGTCATGCCAGAACTAGGTTTTTTCACCATTCCCTAACTTTTGCTTAATCCAAATGTGTAAGAGATTTTTCAATTTTAGCATGTATAGGAAGTACCAAGCGTGTTCCTTGTTTATTTCCAGATACCATAAATTCTAGTTGTTTAGGTAAACTTCATTGATCCAATTAATCCATAGTACTCCTTTATCAAAATGTAATCTCCAAATCCTTTTACTTAAAAGAATTTTTTGCATAAGAGAGATAGGAACAATTCCCAACCCCTTATCTTCTTTGGGATAGCTATCTCCTCCTATTTAGCCTTTTTCCCCTTTTGAATTTTCTACCTTATTAGACCATAAGAAAGCTTTGATACTCCTCTCAATCTTCTTGATGACTCTTTTAGGAATAATTAAATGAGCACTCTAATGCATATGTAGATTATTAGGACCGAATTGATCAAAGTGAGCATAACATTAAAGGATAAATTTTGCTTTGTATGATTCAATCAGAGAAATGCAATATCTAAATTTTGGCTTAGCAGTATTAATGGGAATGCCAAGGTATTCTAAAAGGTGGAGATTGAATTCTATATCCAAATCTCTTACTCAACTTAGATTGATTCCTCACATCAGAATAAATGAACATATTGCTTTTGTTAGCATTGACCTTCAATCCAGAACAAGTTAAGAATAACTCAAAAATACCTAATATTATTTCATTGGATTGGAAGTTGGCACCACATAAGAACATAAGATCATCAGCAAATATTAAATGTGTGATCCTCAACTCTCTACATCTATGTTGGTATTGGAACATGTTAAGCATTATGGATAAAGCTTCCATAGCCAGTGTGAATAAGTAAAGGGAAAGAGGATTCTCTTGTTTTATTCCTCTGGTGATTCTAAAGATTTGGGTAGGAACTTTATTAATAAGAATGTTAAAAGTAGTTTTTTTTATGCATTCATTATCCAATTTACAAACTATTATGGGAATATAAGATCTAGTAAGCAAGATTCAATAAATTTCAATTTGATGGTGTCAAAAGCTTTAAGAAATCAATTTTAAATGAACAATTTCTGATGGCTCTACTTAAGGTATAGTCTTTCATTAACTCCTATATAGGCAATATGTTATCTCCTATTGATCTCTTATTCAAGGACATCCTTCAAAGCCAGATTTAATTTGTTTGCTTGAATATTTGCAATTGCTTTATAAAAATTATTACAGCAAGATATAGTCCTTTAATCCACCATAGAAGAGGGATTATGCTTATTAGGAATAAGACATAAATGTGTGGTTTATTTCCTTCAACATATTAGATGAAGCAAAAAATTCCTTCACAACTTCAGTGAATAGTTTACATGTGATATCCTAAGTCTCCTGGAAGAAACAAGCAAAAATATCCATCAAATGTTGGAGCTTCAAATGGATGCAAATTGAATAGAACTTTTAAATCTCATGATGCGTGAAGGGTGACACCATGTATTCCTTAATCTCCTGATAGATAAATCTTTCAAAGAATCTACTAGAGTTGAATTCCTTAGGGATATTATTTCTTTAAATCCCATTAAATTAGTAAAGAACTCCATAGCAATTTTTTGCAACTTTTCCTGATTAATGTGTAGAATCCCATTATCTTGAAGCTTAGTTGTCTTGTTTTTGTTGCTTCTGGCTAGGCTAGAAGAGTGGAAGAATTTTATGTTAGCATCTCTATACCTTAACCAATTGATCCCTGATTTCTGTTTTGAAATGGAATTGTACAAGGATAAAGCCTCCTGTTACTTTTTCAATCTCTAATTCTAATATTCTCATAGCATTGTTATAAGGATGCTTATGGCAATTCCTTTAGTCTATTCTTTAGGAAACTTCTTGATTGCAACTTTAACAAGTTTGAGTTTCTTCATAAGATTAAAAACTTTATAACTTTTCACTTTTATACTCCATTTTATAAGCACCAATTCCTGGAACCAAATCTTTATGTTAAGCCATTGGAAAATCTAAAAGGGGCTTATGATGTTTTAGAGGGATAAAAGGTCCTTATATCTATTCAAGAAAGATCATAACAAATGTTTTTGCCGAAATAAGCATCAGAATGTGGGAATTGTTTAAGCCAATATGGATTTACCAACACTCTAACTTCTTTTGATCATCAGATCTCCTTATTGTTTGTTAGTCCAGGTGAAAAATCAACCTGTATAACTTAAATCCACTAGACCAACTTTTTGCACCAATTCTGTGAGCCCCTTATAGGTTCCTATATGATGATTTCTACCTCCTTCTACTTCCAGTTGAGATAAGATGTACTTCAAAATCTCCAGTTATCACTCAAGGATTTGTAATTCCATCTTGTATGGCTTTAATATCTTCCCAGAGTTTAGCTCTTTGAAATAAAAAGTTTGAGGCATAAATCACAATTAGTTTAAACTTATTATGGACTCCATGAAGTTGAAATTTCAAATGCAAAACTTGATCTGATTCCTATGTTACATGATTTTATTTGGGTTGTAAACAGAGAGAATTTTCCATTCAACTCCCAAAATCTTGAGGAAATTCCATATATGAGGTTGCTTTATTTTAGTTTCAAGAATTCCTACAAAGTAAGGCTTTTTTTCCTGAATGATCTCTCACAATTTGCCTTTTAAAAGGGTTATTTAGCCCTATAATATTCCAAATGAGTATTGTCATGTTTATTAGGGGGTTGATCCCCTTTCTGTTTAATTTTCCTTTTCTTTCTAGTAGATTTTCTTCTGGAGCTAGTGGTAAATTCCTTTTCCTCTTCCATTTTCGTAGTGTTCTCCTCTTGTTTAGTAAATGAGTTTTTTGATTCTTTATGAAGTTCCTTTATCACCTCTTGTGTTTTAGCCACAATATCCTCACTTCCTTTCTTTGAATTTTGTTCCCTGTTGGTATAGTTAGTATCATCTTGAGGATCCTTGTAACATCCCGTTTCCAGAGAACGGGTCGGACCAAAGAAACGGGTCCAGGTGTGGTAAATTACCACATCTCATGC
>JANZXP010000002.1:25313406-25338246 GCA_027576715.1 Erythroxylum flavicans
GCTCACATTTAAGCACAATAAATCACCAAATAAGCATAGAATTAGGAACTAAAACATGCTAGATTTACACACTATCACTATTTATATTTCATTAAAATTTAAAAATTAAATTAGTTATAAAATAAAATATTAAAATGTAATTTTATTAGTAATTAATATTCGATGATTAAATAGATATATTTAAATTAAATAAAAATTTGAAACAAAATTTTATAATTTTTATAAGTTATAAAAGTACGACAAAGTTAATATTAAAATTCAATGTGAATTTTAACAATGAACGAGAACAAAAATAGAAGTGAAACATGGCCCTAAATTATATAGGATGTAAAACTAGTGGAATGGAATTTATTCACAGAAAATGACCTTAATATCGGTTTGCAAATGGTATCCTCCGCTTACCTGGGTTGGGTCCACTTTCAGTTCAACTTTCTTCTATTTCTAGAATCTGCTACTTCTTAGCGACATGTTCGTTTTGGAATCAGAAAAGCGAAGGACGATGTAAGAGGTGCAATGGAATTATATTCATGATGTACCGAATAATATAGTCGTCCAATTGAATGAGCCCTTAAAATGAGGATTCATGAATTGCTAAAATAGGAAGGTCAAAGTAGAAGGCGTGCAAGTCTCAAACAATGTCTTGAACAAATTGACATTAGCAATAGAAATTGAAAATTGCGACAGCAACTCTCAATAATTGTAGGAAGGTCTAGAATGAGAAAGTACCTCCGTCGTTCATAGGGTTAGGCAAAATAGAAAATTTGATACCCCATCTCAACCCCCAGAAACTACTAGATTAGTATATATCGATAGGAATAGGGATCACCCACTATAACCTTATCTACAAAAACTAATTGATCAATTAAGGAAACCTGACAAAACCAATGGGCTAAGTTGGGGAAACATGGGATTTGTATAGATTTCTGTACCTTACGGGACATTAGATAAGCCTCCTCAGTTTTAAAAGATAAGAGCTATAAACAAGGAAAGCGACAGTCTTTAATATAAACAAATAACAATTACAAGACGTTTCATATTTTCTGTGTTTGCATTGTGAAAGGAAAGCCAACGAGGAACTAGCGGAGTCCAGACACCTAACAGAAGTCAAAACCCACAGGGAACAAGTTGGATTAGAAGAACCAGAAGAAGGGACAAAGAGATGGAGAACCAAGAGCAGCAAACCAAGTCAAGAGTTGTGAAGGTGGAATCAGTGGAGTCATGGGACTTCTACGTCAGCCAGGCCACCAATCAAGCATGCCCTGTAAGTTTCCTCTGTATCTCATCGTTTCCTATAACGATCTCAAGTTGTAAAGCTTGGATTGAATTGTTTTCTTTTCTTTCTTCAGGTTCAAATTCCTTTCTTTTTTGGTTGTATTCTGCAGAAAATAGTCGTAGGATAAGCTGTAAGAGTGTAAAATAATCTTGCAATTAAGAGCAAAGGGTTTTTGGTGCATTTCTTTTGATTTTCTTTGGGGTTCTTTTGTAGATTGTTGTACACTTCACTGCTTCATGGTGTATTCCATCTGTGGCCATGAATCCGTTTTTTGAAGAAGTAGCTTCAGCTTATCCTGATGTTCTGTTCCTAAACGTTGATGTGGATGATGTTAAGGTAATTATAACTAATATATTTATATTTTACCAGGTATAAACCTACAATTACATATGTGAGATGCTCATTATCATAAAGTTCTAATACACATTAAGAGGACATTTGTTAGAGGCATCTTTACCAAGATATTCTTCTTTTCAAAGATGTCGCACCTTAATTAAACACAGGGGCTGGAAGGAACTGGTGCTGGTCAGGATTCAAGTCCTGATAGGTTCAAGGAGTGGATGGTTTCTAATCCGCGAAAAAGAAAAAAAGGCGTCCTACCTTACTTATTCAGGTTGAAAACAAAGTAAATGTAATGCCTAAACGATTTTATCTTGAGGATCCTATTCTGGGAGATGCTTTAATAATTTTACTGATCATATCGTTTTGTTGCTGGACTTATCACAATGTCTAAAGATTCTTAGTGACATGGACTTGTTTGAAAATTACAAGTGAAGTTATCCCAAGTATGGCATAAGGACTTTCGTTTTGTTTCTTTCGAATATTCCAAAAAACAATTTGAGATTTTGAAAAAGATATGTTTTCTTTAATGTATTGGTTTGGGTAGGAGGTAGCTTCTAAAATGGAAGTGAAGGCCATGCCCACATTCGTGATGATAAAGGATGGTGCTCAAGTTGACAAGTTAGTGGGTGCAAATCCAGACGAGATAAGGAAAAGGATTGATGGTTTTGTTCAGGCCATCCGAGCAGATGTAGCATAGTATCATGAAAGTGTAAAAATATGTGATTCTGCTGGTCCAGCCTTTGTTGATGGACGTGCCTTCTGTTATTTTATATTTTGAGAAATCCCATAATCATCTTCATCTGATTTTCTTTGCAACGTGTGTAATTAACTTCCTGGAATGTAAATTCAGATTGATATTTGGCAAAATACTTAAATGCTCGATTTCTGGTATTTTTTGACTTGAAAAAAATCACGCCTTTTGGTAATTCACAGATTGGGTATTTGGCATTCGTATCATTTGAATTAGGTTTAGTTTTTAAATGCAGTTTTGTGAAGTTAGTATACACTCTCTTATTCTATTAGTTTCACCAAAATAATGCATGCCTTCTAAGAAAGATGCATGAGGAGCTCATTTCAATGCTACAGGTGTCACTTGTTTTTCAATTGACTTGGCTTTATTAATTGAGTTGTCAAATTTAATTATCAAAATATGCAAAGAACATTCAGGATGACAAATTTATATTAGTCCAACGGCACTTGAAACTGATTGCTATTGCTTTCTCTCTCGCTCTCATTCATGATCATCTGTTCCTAGTGGATCCAGGGGAATGGATTAATCTGTTATCTTGGGAATGATTCTGTCAGAATTTGTCCGCAACAAGTTGCTACTTCAATATTTGGCTATACTGGAGTTTCCATGTAGCAAGGGAAATTAACATCTGCTTGGACAAGTTTCCATTGAAATCCTACTAACCAAACGAAAGTTTTCTGAGTCTGGAAGTTGGTTTTAAATGGGCAACCTGAAGCCCATGTTTCTTCCAGAGCTAAAATCCTTCCAAACATCAACCGCTCCAAAGCTGGTTATAAGAACAGTACTCAATGCCATGACAATGCTGACTGAGAATACAATCAGGGAAGCTCTACCGTATTCTTGTATGGCTTTTTGGACAACCAGTAATCCAAGAATTGATGCAATGAAACAAATGAAGGCAAAAGAGAGAGCAGAGTCTGTGTGCTCCATGCCTACCAACAAGTACTGAAATGCTGACATGCTAGATGAAAAGAAGACCATGAATGAACAGGTTGCTGCTGTTATCTGCACTATTAATGAAGAGACAGCTTATTTATGAATACACTTGCCAACTTTAATCAAAAAAGTTTCACATATATTACCTCTGGTGCTATTCCCACTTGAAGAAGAAGTGGACTGATTAGCATTCCACCTCCAATACCAAATAGTCCTCCAAATGTCCCAGCTAATATAGCCATTGTTGGGAAAGTAAACTTATTTTGCTCTCTGCAACTTCTTGATCCTTCTTTTTCCTTCAGATGGAACTTCAATGTTGATCAGAATCAAAATAAAAAAATAAAACCTGTAGCTAATCTATGGGGTAATCTTCTAAGAACCTGCTGCTTTAAAACTTCTTCTGGGCTGACCTCTTTTCTCAATATGATCCATGATGTAAAGGCTATCGCAAGAGGAATTTGGAGCGCTGACAGAAGCCAATATTCCATTCCCCAAGGTTCTATTGATATAATGCCCTGTACATGTTAAGCAGATGATTTTCCATTTGGATCTCATACAAACTATCCAATAACTGATAAACTAGCATTTCATCTCGCTAATTCCCAATTGCTTTCATGAACAGTACTTTACTTGAAGCACAAATGGTTAACTGACTGAATAATATCATCGCGAGTATATATTATTGAAAAAAATTTCAAGTCAATACTCCATAGAGAAGTCCAAATTGGGTACCTTGCTAGTGAAATAGCAACACTAGCTGCTGAGCCTGCAATATGTGAAGTTCACTACACTCCAGCCGTAAGAATCAAGCTTTAAAGACCAATAATTCCTTAAAATATTGGTGCTCTACATGAATAAACGCTACATGGTGTTTAACTTTCCCTCTTAGTATGAAAATTTAACAAGTCCACCATCAAAAATCGTACTGATTACTACTGAATAAAAGCAAGCTTACAAGGGATGCAACTCTAGCCTATAAGGGATGCTGCTACCATGTGTTTGATCCTAAGGCAATCAGGAGAAGCTGAGACTAATTATATTCAAAGATATTCAGATAGTTTGACTATCTGAATCATTACTTATCTCTATGCTCAAAGCGAGAAAAGATGATGCATCTTCTTAGTAGGATTGAAAGAAGTTCAGAAGCTATACCTTTCCTGATCGATTGGCACGAAGAAGGTAAAGAGCAGAAAAGGAGAGCCAGATCAGGACCAATATCCCCAACTTCAGCCATGGAAAACCAGCTTTATCATTTAGTTGCCCATCCAAAAGAGGCTCTTTAGCACTCTTGATCACTTCACGTACATTATTGGTCCTGTCCCCCGCCAACCCGCTTTCCATATTACCACAACCAATGCTCCTCACATCTTCTGATTCCAATTTCCAGTGCGCAACTCCAGTCTTACAAGTCTTGAAGGTCGACCAAGCAAGAAAAATAGCAAACAGCATTGTAATTAGCCACTCTGGGGAAATAAGATTACATGCAACTCCAACACTAACTCCTAGCAACATGCATGGTTCTGACAGAAGTGCGATATCATAGTCAATCAAGGTCTTGCTGCCGAATTTGGCAGATGGGGCGAGCATGTAATACATGACATTAGCCAAGGATCCCCCAGTCACCATAAAAGCTGAGAAACATGAGGCCGTTTTGAGGTCCAGATCTCCAACTATGTTCAATACGGGAATGAACAACCCTCCACCACCGATGCCACCTGCACTCGATATACACGCAGCAATGAAGCATAGGACTCCTGTCATCACCATTGCTGGTCCCATTTCTAGTTTTGCTTCCAGAAATTGTATCTGATAATCCTTCCACTTTGCTGTCTGGTTAAGAAACTGATCAATTTTGAGAATATTTGAGACGGATTGTGCTCGTAATGCATGGGATTGGCTAGCTCGGATCAGGATGAGGAGAGAGAGAGTTAGCGATATCAGAGGATAGTGAGTCTTCATTTTCTTGGAAGTTCTTGGATGGTATTCAGATATGTCAAAATAAGTCATAAGTGTCATTATATAAGGAAGAACCATCCGATGTTATTATGCACGGTGTCGTTATATAAGGAAGAACCATTGGATGTTATTAAGCACTAACCGATGAAAAGGACAAATGAAAACCAACACTTGCCATGGCATATACGATGATGGGCGGCTAATTCACTATCCACTATCCACTGTCCTCAGAACACAAAAAGTAGTTTGCATTTGAACACCAAAGTCCAATCTGTCCTATAAATTTGTTTTGAAAAACATATATTGCTCCACAGCTAAAAGTGAAAAGTCTTTCTAGTGCAACATGTTGGATTTTGATTCATATGGAAAACTGAAGGGAACTAGGGAAGTGAGGGTTGGTAAACGCTACATGCCAAATGTAGGCACTCTGCACTTGAACATGCATTAATTAAGAAGATACTTATCTAAGGCAAAACCCACTTCGTTAGTGCCGGCTTTGCTTCATTTGTTTATGTTATTTATTATCAAGGGGCACAACTAGTTTATATTTGATGTACCAATAAAAGGCCCATCTAGTTGTACTTAAAGATTAGATTCGGGGTAGTCCAGATTCAACAAAAAAAGAAGGCAGATGATATGTACTCTTCGAAATCTTTTTTCTTTTTTGGAAAAGTTGAAGTTGTATTGAAATAATTAATAAATACAAGCTAAAGTTTATCCTTCATCAAGTAACAGCTAAAGAGAGCAAGTTAATGCAAGTAATAGACCAAACGATGCCGTGTAACACAACGCATTAAATGACTTCGTGGAGGATCCAACCAAAACGACATGGAGAACTTTCTTTAGAGGGTAAACGTTATTTTCTCATCTGAGGGATACTCCAGAAGCTTCTTAATTAGGGTAGATTTTTTGAAGGAGTTCTTCAAGTCTTTCCTCTGGCGATAATTATCAAGGTAAGGGATTTCTATCTTGAGATTTGTTTCTTCATCTTCTTCTTGATTAATGGTATCTCTAGTTATCCCAATGAATCCTTTTCACTACTTGGATGGATCTGGCTAGAATGGGTGTTCTCTCCAACATGTGGCTTTTTGTCTTTTGTATCAATGATTATGGATGATCGAGGAACATAGTAGATCAACCCTGTAAGGTAAGAACTTGTTCCATCCTTAGAGATTTCTCTACGGTGACTTTTAGAGCTAAGCTTCTATTTTTAAACAAAAGCCAACGTTTAACATAAAGTGTAAAACACTGATCTTATTTCCTCTCTCTGATGATGCTTTCGGTGTTCCTCTATAAGCGATTGATGGTGCTTCTAGACAACACTCTATGGGATCGGGCTACATACGTCAAGCACAGTGTCGACAACTGCCTCAATTGAGCCTGGATTTCACAGGTACCATTATCCTTCCATCTTTAATTTTCCCCTATTCTATATTAATTGTTGATTCTCCATGATAAGGCCATATTAGGGCATATTCCTTCTGACCTGATTGAGCTAAGAATGTTCTCTTTGATTCCACCAATCAAAGAGGTAAGAACCTCCCTTCTTGCACGAGTCTTATTTTGAAATCTCCTATAGTTTTTCTCTCGCCAAATCTGCTTAACGGAGGAGGTGAAGGAGATGATATATATGTACTCATTATATTTAGGAGTATGACTCAGTTTCAGAAACCACTCCATAGTGTTTGTGAAAGTTGTGCCTATATTAGGGATAAAATTTAATTCCTTAATCAGCTCCCATATAAACTATGAGAAGGGGCATTTGAAGAATAGATGATCCCTTGTTTAGCATCGTAAGCCATAGAAGGATAGAGTAGCTCGACATGAGTGACTTGTGCCAAACTATTGGAAACCAAATTTGCCCTGTACTGTTACGGTTTTGCCACTTCCTAAATTTTGCAATATTTAAGGTGTTTGGAGGCAAGTTAAGACATTGGAAAGTGTCCTCCCTTTGTAGGTTTGGTTGATAGTTACGAGTCAGATACTATAGCTCCGCTGGAATGTTCCATTGATCTCTTAGTAAGATAGATTTTACCTTTGCATTGGTAGGAACCTCATTCTACAGTTGAATGAAGACCTTAGGGATCAAACTCCTTAGGGAACCCCAAGAGTCTTAGAGTCTGTAGAATGAAGTCCTATTTAACATGATCAAAAGATTTCTTAAAGTCCACTTTTATGATACAATTTGGTGGGCTGTTCTTCCTTTGATAACCTTTCATCAACTCCTGAACCATGGAAATATTATCACCAATTTTTCTACCGTGTAAAAAAGCACTCTCGTTGTCAGAGATCAACGAATCCAGGACCAACTTCAGCCTATTTGCTAAGATTTTGGAGATAATCTTATATAGAAAATTGGTGCATGTAATAGGCCTAAAGTCATACAAAGTATAGGAACATGATGATTTAGGAATCAAACATATGTGAGTTTTGTTGATCTCCTTCAATAGAATCCCCTTAGCGAAGAATTCTAGTACTACTTTTTTAACCATAGGTCTAGTATCTTGTCATGTCTTTTGAAAAAAATAACCATTAAACCCATCAGGTCCAGGGGATTTATTCAGGTGCATCTGAAACAACACCTCTTCTATTTCTTTTTTTTCCACTAGTTTAATGAGAGCTGCAGCTTGTTCCTGGGAGATCTTTTTATAAATAAAGGATTCAAGAGTGATTGAATTTGCTAAGTTCCGAGAAGATCCATAGAAATTCTTAAAGTATCTCTTTGCTTCCTTAAGAAGGTCTTCTTAAGTCATATTTAGTGTTTGTGATTTGCATATTACGCCAAAGTTGTGATACGTAACAGGAGTCTTAGTTACGTGTCCCAGATCGAATGTGAAAGGGAAATAATGAAGAAATGCAGAAAATACCTTATTTTAGTTCCATAACTTCAAACGAACTTTTTGAGGCTAAAATGAGCATGAATCTACCGACACCTTCACGGGATCTACTCACTGGGACGTGGTTAACATCTTTCTACAGTTTTCTCAAATTGTGACTCTGTGAATGAGTTAGAGTAATTTACGTTCACGAATGACAAGAGCAACTGCAAGAGACCTTAACCTCTTTATATAGCTTTCATATCGAGCTTTCCCATTACAGGCCCAATATTGGTTCGATCCATACTGATCGAAGTCTATTTTCCTCCTGAACTTCAGCCTATTAATTTAGATAATTTATTTGGCTACTTTATTATCTTTATCTGGAATAAATTTATGTAACTTAACCAATAACTTATTAAAAAACGTTAAAATACAATTAATTGTTGTCCACTAAATGCAAAAATTTCTAACATTCTCCCCCTTGGACAATAATCAATTACGATATTAACTCAAGTTTAAAAACACTTTAGAAACACGGTTAAGTCACATAACTGTATTTGTCGACCAAGTTTAAAAATAAAAAACATTTGATCCAAAGATAATGAAAGTCCATCATTTCGTCCTGCAAGGCTTTTGATACCGAAAAATATCAAACACATATGTCATGTATGACACAGGTCCAATATAATCATGCATATCTAATACCTCACTAACATGAATAAGAAAATGGAGTGTGACAAATAAGGATGATACTTGTATGATCTAATATGTATCATCTTTCTGTTTGTAGGTTTCGATTTCTCTAAACTTTATGCTAAACTGCACATGTGAAACTACATCAGAGAAATCTTGGTTTCTCTCACCGAATGTTAAGCTACATTAAAGAAAACTTTTATGTTCTCTCACTAAATTCTAAACTGCATTAGAGAACTTTTATGGGATTAAACACTTATGTCCTCCTATGTGATGTCAAATCCATGAATATACTAATTAAACTATATATGTCTTATTGACATATGTCTAAGGTCAATCTGTATATATGCCCAATGACCTTTAAAATGCTTTAGATTGACACAAATCTTAAGACTTTCACTTGTATTATGACTATGTATAATAACATGTATGACTAGAGATAAACAATGATCATTTTTATTAATTAACCACTATACTGTCATGATACATTAAAATGTACAAACATAAAAGGAGCAAACATAATGATCCCTAACTAATAGCGTCTAAAGTCTTCAATATACCTATACTTCATACATGTCTTTCAAACACATGTGGGCAAAGTTCTTTAGTTAAAGGATCAACTAACATTTCCTCAGTCTTTAAATGCTCCATCCCAATGTCATCTTTCTGTATCAACTCTTTATGGTTAAGTATTTGACCTCCAAATGCTTATACCTTGTGATATTCTTATGGTTTTTACTAAACAACACAGCAACAAGTATGACAATATAACCGAATGGGTCTAGCCACTGTCTCAACCACAGATAAATTAGAAACCAAAATTTTGAGCCAAACCTCCTGTGAAGCAGCCCAATAGCATGCCACAAACATTGCATGCATAGTCAAGGAAGTTACTAGTGTCTGCTTGACACTCATCTATGATACTACACCATCCACTGACATAAAAATGTAACATGAAGTGGACTTTCTATCATCCAAACATATAGTAAAATATGAATCTGTATACCCCACTAGGTCTAGATTGTTAAACCTTTTGTATCTCAACATATAATCCTTGGTTCCTTTTAAGTATCTCAACACTCTTTTGACTGCATTCTAGTGGTCTATCCTTGGATTAGCCAAATATTGACCTAGCAGTCCAATAGAAAATGCAACGTCCAACCTAGTACACACCTGGGCATATATCAGGCTACTAACTGCACTAAAATATGGAACATTCCTTATTGCCTCTCTCTCTACTTCATTCTCTAGACAATGTGCCAAAGATAATCTCTCACTATGAGAGATAGGCACTATAATAGGTTTATAGTTAGCCATATTAAACTTTCGTAACACTCGCTCAATGTAAGCACTCTGCGAGAGGCTTAATGAGTATTGAGATGTGTCTTGGTGAATTTGTATATCTAGGAAAAAAGATGCTTCACCAAGATCCTTCAAGTCAAAATGCTTGGCCAAAAGTTGCTTAACCTCATGCAATATGGTCAAGTGACATAGTGCATCATAATGCTACCAAAATAACTAGACTACAACTATACTAGTGGCAAGTCTAGGTCAATCCCACAGAGATTAAATCTGATTACTTTCCTAAATTATACTTATATATAAAACAAGGGGTGTTTGGTTCGATACTAATTGGAAAACAAAGTGAAATTGAATATGCAAAAGTAACTCAAATTAAATAATCACAAAGTGATAAAATTGACGAATGAATTGAATTCTTGTTCTTTAGTTTAATCTTCACCTAAGCACAATTTCACAGATGTCATTGAATTATCATCTTTACACCTCTTTTAAGACTATTGGTCGTGAATTAACAATAAGCTCTGTTAATCCCAATTTTTTGTTAGGTTGTAGTTAATTAAGAAGAGCTCATTAATTAACCATAACTATCAGGAAACATAGAACAAGCTCTTTAAGTTTATCCAAAAAACTGCATTACAAGTGAGAAAAATGAACCAATCTAATTAATAATCACACAAGCTTGGACTTTTTGATTTATGCTAAGTTATCTCTAACGATTTAATACCGTTAGTTGACACTTACGACCGTCAACACGACTATTATGTGTCATATTCAAGTTCTAGCTATGGGTTTCCTTGAAAAATGATTTAATAGAGCATTAAAACCATTCTCATACAATACCTAATCAATCCATACAAGATAACGTAAACAATTTGAAAAGAGGGAAAGAAAACGATACACTACAACGATATGCTTAATGTGCCCCTTGGCCTCGACTGCACCTCCAAACTAGTGCTGGGAAAGTTAGCCTTCTATCTCCATCTTCAACCTCTCACCATTGGCCATCCTCTCCATTGCCACTATTGGTGTTGAAGAACGAAGAAAAATTGAAGAGAAATGAGAGAAATATGTTTTTGGCTGGGTCTGTCTTAAATGAGTTCTTTATGCCGTCACAACCCTTTCCTTATGTAGTAAATATTACACTTAAATCGAGGGACACCTGGTCATTAATAGGGACACCTGGCTTTCTCACACCCGTGAGAATCCTCACGGGTATGAGAACACCTCACTGGTGTGACTAAACATGTGACACCCATGAGTAGCTTCTCATGGCCGTGAGAAGCTTTCCAGCCAACCAACATTTGTTACATTCCTTATTCTTGTCCAACTACAGCCGTGAGTATGCTCCGTTCTTCATTTCTTTTCATTTTCTTGTCTTCTTCTTGCTCTAATCTTCTTCTTCTTAGTATTTCTAGCATATGTTTCATCTTTCTTGGCATTTAATTGTCTTCTTTTGCTTTTAATCTTCTTCTTCTTGCTCAAAGAAGACAAAGGATTGTGAATCTTTAGAAAATGACTCAAATGTAGCGATTTTGACTCACTTTAGCTCTTTCGCTTCCAAATTATGCCTAAAACCACATATGAGTCAAAGTGAGTATCTTAAGCAATTTCATGTCATTAATCGCTAAATGTAATGGAATAATTATACTATCAATTAAGCACATGTCATCAAGTCATTCGATGCGAGCAATATATCATCCACATGTAGTAATAAGAATATAAATTTGCTCCCCCTAACCTTGTAGTACAAGCATCCTTCAACTTTGTTTTCCACGAAGTTGAAAGAGGTTAGAACCTTATCAAACTTAAGGTATCACTATTTGGAAGCGTGTTTCAAAGCGTATATTGATTTTGTCAATTTGCAAACCTTGTCAGCTGCTTCTTGATCTTAAAATCCTTCAAGTTGCTCCATATAGACCTCTTCATAAAGGTCACCATTCGGGAAAGCTGTTTTAATGTCCATCTGATGTAGGTCCATATCATAATGAGTTACTACTGCCATGATCAATTTAAATGCATCCTTCGAGGATGTAGGAGAGAAGGTAACATTAAAGTCAACCCCTTCTTTTAGTGAACCCTTTGGTAACAAACCTTGCCTTAAACCACTCAACTTTGCTCTGAGTGTCCTTCATGGTCTTACACTACCATTTACAACTGACAGTTTTGCAATGTTAAAGCAAATCAACTAGCTCCATACCTTATTATGCTTCATGGTTTGCATCTCATCCTTTATTACATCCCACCACAAATTTGCATTGGGTTCAGAAACAACTTCTGAAAAAGTAACTGGATCTGCAATATGTCCAATATCATAGTCTTATTCACCTAAATAGACTATGTAATTAGATGGGATAGCAGGTCGTCTTACTCTAGTGGATCTCTGCAACTGCATTGGTTTTTGTATCTCAGGACCCTCTGTTTGTGTAGGTATGGGTTCCTATTCCTGCACAGGCATAGTACTAAGACCTTGATCCATGGGACCTGACTGTATGAGTGGTGAATACGAAATAACTGTAGTACCTATCCTGTTATCATCTGAAAGGTTAGAGGGCCCACCCTCATCATATGTATCATATTATAGAAACTTAGCTGTTTATAATTCTACTATTCTAGCCCCTCCTTCTCTATTGTAGAATCTGTAGCCTTTAGAGTGTTTGGGATATCTAACTAAATAGCAACAAGTAGAATGAGCATGAAATTTGATTTCATACTGATTATACAATCGGACCTCAATATGGCAGCCCCATACATGAATGTATGCAAGGTAGGGGGGTTTTCACCCATTCCAAATAATCAGGTAGGTTAGTCCTACTTTGCATTGGCTTCATAATATCCTTTAGGGTACAGTTACATATTTTGGCCACACCATTTTACTCAGGACTACTTAATATAATGAACTGAGTCACTATTCTAAATGATTCCACATATCTGGCAAACGGACATTTTTGTTGTCCTGAAACACCATGTTTGCCATAATACTCTCCTCCATGGTCAAATCTAACGATCTTGATGGATTTTCCCAATTTTAATCAACCTACCCCTGCAGTAGTTAACACATGTTTCCAGATCATCAAAATCTAGAGTTTGATGATATGGAAATATGGTCTAAGCATTTATGTCACAACATGTATGACTTTTCCTTTATTAGGGCTCTATTTTTTATGACTTGTTTGACAAGATATGAAGAAGCATATATCTCATTTGGGGTAAGATACATTTTACATAAACTATACGAAAAGAAAGTTGTACCAATATGTTTTGTATTAAATGACAACTATACAACAGAAGCATTACTTACAAAAATTTAACCTTTTTTTGTCCAAAATTGATACAAATATCAAATATAAAATGTGTCATGTAAAACCATAATGAACCTTGTAGCAATGTTCATACATACATTCCCTACAAATATTACATTCACTTCTTCATTGTTGCCAACCATCAGTTTCTCCTCCTCTTTAGTTCACTTTCTCCTAGATTATGAATTCCTACATCGTGCAGGCAACATGATTAGATGCTTCACTATCTAGCTACTAAGAGCTAGATGTGGCTATAGCAAAATTAAATTCATAAATTGATAAGCGAAGGAGTTATCTGATGGTTTATGTCTTTCCTTCCAGGCTTTATACCTCTGGCAATCCCACTTTTATGTCCCTTTTGTTTATAGAAGAATCACCTCATATTCTTTATGTCCATTAGGCCTTTTACTAATACTAGATTGACTAGTATCAATATGTAGAGAAGATTTAGAATTTTTACCTTTATACCTTATGGCTTGACCTTCTCTTCTCCCTTGGTTACTAAAAGGACTGTATAAGGAGTGTTCTTTAGCTTCTCCTCCTCTGCAATACAATGAGCAATCAAAGCATTGAAGCCCCATTCCTCATCCTATGAGTAATATTTCATCACCAGAATACTAAATTCTGGAGGGACTGTGCTTAAAAACTGGTGAACTATGTAGACATCAGGAAAATGAATATTTAGCGCCTTCAGTTTACTGTGAAGATAGACCATTATTGATACGTACTCCCTCACTCCCCCTTCTCCAGTGTACATTATGGAGACAATTCTTTCATCAAGGAACTTATCTCAACATTAGTCGAGACCGTGTACCTCTAAGAGACATTATCAAGAAAATCTCACGCTATGCTTGTTTTTGGAAGTCCACTAAGCAGATGGTCAGTTATGGATCTCTTAATAGTCATCAAACACATACTATTTGACCTATCCCAAGCTGCATAGGCTGCTTTATTAGCCTCTGCACTTCTGGATGTAGGTGGAGATGACCTATTTGTATGAATGACAATGTCAATATCTGCCATCTTCATTGCAATCACATCCTCTATCCATCTCTTCAAATTGAAACCAATCAAGGTTTCAATGGTGACACTGATATCATTCACAAAAAGGTGACTATAAAATAACGATGTAACAATCAATACAAATACAGGATAACAATGATACTTAAAGCCATAAAATAGTATCTATCTCGAGAATTCAATTACGTATATTACGAAACACCTTTGGGTTGAATACATAATACATTTAACCAGACCACCACATAAAAGATATCAGAGTATAAACCATCAACTGTCATGACACTACTACCTTTGGGCGAATAGATCATTTAAGCAACGATTTTTCTCTATCTAATGCCTTTATGCATATATCAAAATCCTATGAAAGGCCAACACCTTTGGGTAGAATAACTAAATATAAGATTAGAGAAATCCCTTAACATCAAGCAAAACAATTCAAAGTATTGATATGAAAGGGCCTTTCCTGACTACATTCTCATTAGTACCTAAAAGGTCCATAAACACAAGGGATGCATTTTTACGTTATACTCACATTATGTATGGATATACTATATGTGATAATATATCATCAATAAATGCAAAACCTAGATTCACATTCTCATTATCACATACTAGTATTGAAAACATTATCTTTAAACTTTATTTGAGATGTTTATTAGGAACAATCTCAATTAGAGCGACTATCGTGCATTAGCAAACACTGAACCTACCACACAAGATATGAAAACCTTAAGTATCTCCTTTATGTCAAGTTCGTAGCACAAAAATTCACTCAAAATCAACTTTAGAATGTCTTGTTCCCTTTTTCTAGAGTGAAATTACCAATGTAATAAATCTAGAAAAATTAAAAACTTACTTTATGAATTTTTTGAACTTGAAAACTGACCCAAAATAACCTGGGGTATATTTACTGGAATTCTGAAAATTTTGAGGGTTTTTTCTTTCTGTGTTTGACGTTAGCATGACATCAGCCGCTACTATAGTGGTTACGTCACTATGATGTTGGTAGTGCGTGTGGCTGCATATGCCACGGGCTCATCGATGCGCTCAGACCATTGTTAGGGCTTGTGGGGCACGTGTCATATGCACAAATGCGTCTATTAGTCTGGCATGTGTATCACATACGCCAGACATGCATTGTCACCAACGGGCACCACGTGTTGAACAATAACTGGCGAGTGCGATGCACGTTCTTGTCTCGTCGCCACCAGTTAGTAACTAAGTTCGATGTAAACGCTCCACGCGGTTCTTCATCCTGTGATTGTCACTTGTTGCCCATCTGTTAGGTGTGTGTCATGCAAGTGCCAGAATAATTGCCTCCTTGCGTGCATCATCCACGTGCCCAATAGTCTCCGTCACCTACAATGGTTTGATCAATTTTTGATGAGTTTTGGGCCAATTTTTTACTCTCCTAGGCTCTTTTTCAATTCTTTTTTCAAGGTTAACCATATTTAGCATACATTCAAGCATCAATTTGTGAGAAAAAACTAAAAAACAGAACTTTATTCTCCGAAACCCTTATGGAGGAAAACCCAAAATCCTTTGTTTTTAATCACCTGATCACATAATCACTCTGATATCACTTGTGATACGCAATAGGAGCCTTAGTTACGTGTCCTGGATTGAATGTGAAAGGGAAATAACGAAAAAACGTGGAAAATACCTAATTTTAGTTTTATAACTTCAAACGAGATTTTAAAGGCTAAAACGAACGCGAATCTACGGACACCTTCATGAGATCTACTCACCAGGACGTGGTCAACATCTTTCTACAGTTTTATCAAAATGTGAACCTCTGAATGGGTCAAAGTAACTTTACGTTTACAATGACTTGAGCAACTGTATATAGCTTCTATATTGGGCTTCTCCATCACAGGCCCAATATAGATCCGGTCTACACTGATAGGTGCCCATTTTCTTCCTAAACTTCAACCCATTAACTTAGATCCTTTATTGTGCCACTTTATTATTTATATTCGGATCAAATTTATGTAACTTAACCGATAAGTTATAAAAAAGGTTAAAATATAATTAATTGTTATCCGCTAAACGGGAAAATTTTTAACAAATGCAACTTGGGAAGAGTTATCTTGCCTGCCTATATACTGAATTAAACCAAGTAAAACAGAAGTCGTAAGACTTAAAGGAGCAAACACATGATATTTGTTGGTTTGTTACATTCATGAGCAATATACCAACATGAAAAGCTGAACCTTATGTCTGTTTAAAATGCTTCAAAGTAGTGTACCAAGAAAACTATATTTCGTTTTTCCAAGAAGCTCAAGTAATAAAAGACAAAAGAAGAAATCGGGACATGAGAAAACAGATTGGCAATTATGAGCTTGTTGTATCTTACGTCACCACAGGCTCCTCAATTAAACAAAACACGATCACATCTTACTGGCGATCTTACCTACATTTAACTTTTATTATCCATCAATATCCTTTATTCAGTAGACCAATAGTTTCATTATGCCATGGAATAAAGTAATCTCCTTGGTGGGAGATAAAATAGAACTAAGTTTGCTCAACTAACTTGACTAATTTGATTTGGGTGTCAATTAATAATTCATTACTAAATGGAACTAAATTGGATGGATCTATCAAAATCGTAACATCCAATAGACACTTGGCGAGTGAGGAATGATAAAGATAATGTAGTGCATAAATGCTTATTGTCATATGGAAGGAGATTTTCACTCTCATCTTATGTGAACTAAATCTCACCACAGCTACATTGTTGAGATAAATTTTCTGATTGACTGAGATTCTGTACATCTTTTCTTTTGCAATTATATAATTAGTCACAGGATGGAATGGATCAACATTGTGTTGGTAGTTTTGTTTTTATTGTTTTACGTTTCTTCTCTCTCTACGGTCTCTCTTTCTTCTGTCATTTCTTTAATGCCTTTTCTTATTAACGTATGTCCCCATCTACATCATACCATCATTCAAATTCCTTTTTGATACAGTAATATAAATTCATTGCGAATGTAGATCAAGCAATTTAATGTTAAAAATTCAAATTTCATTAATGATTTCAATTTTGTACTTCTGTCTTGTTCCTTTTAATTTATAAGTGTATTTTGAGTTCAACCACACCAAACTCCAAACTTTTCCTCCTAAAGATTTGGTGTTTAATTTATTTTAAAGGTTATAATTAATTTAAAATATTTTTTCAATAGAGAATATTAAATTCTTACAAAAGAGATATAACATCAATAGAAAAAGTAGCATTAACATTAACATTATGAGAACGAATTTTTTTTATAATCAAATAAAAATTATTTGGCAATGAACCAAGAATGCATCTCACCCCACTCTCATTATCAAACTCACTCCTTTCTCTTTATCTTATCTCTTATTTTTGCCTTGCCCAAAGTGTTTCAATTATCTCCAAGTATTTACTCTCATTTATTGCCTCTTAATCTCTTTTGCTCACTTTTATATATCTTGAGTTGATATTCATAGACTTGCTTTAGTGATAATGGAGCAAGAATCATTGATTTTTTATTCACGGTAAAGGAACCATCACTTGCATCATTACCTTAACCTTCCCACTCTCATTTAACCATTATAAATTGTATGACTTATGAAGCTTTGTAGTTGGTAGTCACAACTTCTTTACTAACTCCACACTAGCTACATTCATACAGTTTCCTGCATTTATGATCATGCTATAAACCCATTTATTAACGGAACACTTTGTATAGAAGAGATTATTGTTCTGTTCTTTCAAATCATCATCTTCTCATACATAATCAATGCCTCCTAATGACCAACATCCTTCCAACTCTTTAGCCTCTACCTCCCCTTAGATTTAAGTCCTCTAGGTAGTTGGTTGCACTCATAACCTTATCACAAGTCTCAAAATCATCCATTTTAATAGGTGAAAGTGAGTTTTATAAACTAGTTGTAGCAACTTCATATTTCTTCAACTTATCCCTCATTTTATTGATATCAATTTCATGGTAAACTCCTAATCTATACTCACTCTATCCTCTTCACTTTCTTCCTTTTCTTTGGAAAAATTTCTTTTTCTTGTTCATAATGAACCTGTAGAAAATGTTAGTAGGAAAACCATTGTCTTTAAAATTTATCTTACTAATAACCTAAACTCTTGGTTAAAAGTTCTTTACAAACTCATTAATCTGTTGAGAAGGCTACTTTTAACCTTTCCCTTTGTCAAATAACTTTCAAAGAAGCAAAGTAGATAGAAACAAATAAAGAAAAAAAAACTAGAGGCTAAGAAAATGAAAAACTTAAAATTTTAAAAATTGAGTCCTATAGACCCCACAAAAAAAGTTAGACAAGAAAAAATTAAAAGACACACCTTCAAATGATTTAGTTAGAAAAAATTTTCACAAGTAAGGGTTATCCCAAACATAATATATATGATCATTCTTTCTTAATCCTTTGGAGCTCTAGAAAAATCAACTAATAGTGTTTTAGTAACCAAATAGTTAACTATATCAATATACCAAGGTGTAGTTTCTCAAATGGGAAAGAGACACTCATTTGGAAATTATTATTCAATAGTGATGGTGACCAATATGCTATGGTGGTTTGCCACTAAATTTTTTGCACCTTTCTTATTATTGTATTGTCAAATCAAACTCTTATAATAAGAGTATCCATTAAAAACGTCTCGACTTTACTTTTTTGTTGGAGATTAGACACTTGAGAGCTGCAAGATCAAAATAAACAATCACGTTAGTGGTAAGTAAATATGCATGAAACTTTTCTAAACAAAAAATAATAGCTAGAAATACTTTCCCCATATTGGTGTAGTTGCTTCGTACATTATCAAATGTTCTTGAATTATAATCGATAACATGAGAATTATTTCCAACTTTTTTTCCTAAGAATAGCTTTAACATTGTATGTCCTTACATCATACATAATCTCGTAAGGAAGACTCCAATTTGGCAATTGAATTATGGGTGCAAAATTTAATAAGTCCTTTATCTTTTTAAAAGTTGCATTACACGTATCATCAAACTCAAAAGCCACTTCTTTTTGCAAAAATCTATATAAGGGTTGAGCAATTTTGAAAAAATCTTGGTTAAAGTTTCAAAAAAATGGATCAACTTTCTATATACTTACAGGGTATGGTCAGGATTTAATCACATCTATCTTTACTTCATTTACTTCTATGCCTCTAGAGGACACAATATAGCCTAAAATTAGGCCTTGATCAGTTTTAAATGATATTTTTTCATAATTAAGAATGATATTTTTGTCTATACATCTTTAAAGCACTTTAGTTAGATTATCCAAACATTCATCAAAAGAATTACAATTGACAGTGGAATCATTCATGAATACTTCATTGAATTGTTTAATATAATCGAAAGATACTTACTATAAATCTTTGGTAGGTGGTAGGTGGCAGGTGCATTGTAAACTCTAAATAGTATGCATCAATAGGCAAAACTACTAAAAAGGCATGTGAAGGTGGTTTTTTCTTAGTCTTTAGAACAACTGAGATTTGATAAATACTTGAATATCCCTTTTGACAACAAAAGCGCGTATAATAAGACAAAAGCTAGGACAAGAAGCCAAATGTTTTAGCATTTGATTTATAAACATAAGTGGAAAAATGATGCTTTATAGTTTCAACATTCAAATTCATATAATCTAAACAAACCACCATCCATTTTGAGTAGGAGCTAACTTATGATTAGATCCTTGATCATGGTTATACCAATTTTATTTGAAACAATATAAATAAGACTTATCCATTTGCTATTGGAGATTAGGTAGATTATTCCAGCAATAAAAAGTTCAAATATCTCCTTTTTCAGCACTTCCATTATAGGAGGATTTAATATGCGTTGGGCTTCTCTTGAAGGTTTATAGCTTTCTTCTATTAATATTCTATTTATATAAGTGAATGGACTTAATTCTTTAATATTAGTTATAGTCTAATTGATTTCCTCCTTAATTTCTTTAAACACAAGGATCAATTTTTCCTCCTCCAAAGTTGTGAGTTTGTTAGAGATTATCATCAAAAGGGATTTGTTCTCTCCCAAAAACATGCACTTCAAATGAATAGGGTTTCGATTTCAATTTTGGTGCTTACACTATTGAAGGAAGAAATTTTTCATGAGAATTGTAATTCAACATTAGCAACATACCTTGTGAGTTCAAGTGATTATGGCTTAAGGACCATATCTTGAATATCAAAGAGGATGATAAAATCTTTCTTTGAATTCTACAAATCTTTTACTATGAGGTTAGCATGGCCTTTAGATTGTCCTCATCATCCATAATAAATTATTCTTGCAATAAAGGATCAATAACATCTACAACAAGGACAAATGACATGTCACTAGGGTATCTTATGGCCTCATAAATATTAAAATCAATGATTTCTCTATCAAATTGCACTACTTTATACATCAATATTTGTTTTAGTATCTTGAGAAATGGCCTCCCTAGCAAAACAAGTGTAGAGTTAGGGGAATTATCTTCTTTCATATCAAGCACATAAAAGAAAACAGGGAAAATCAATTCATTGACTTGCACTAAAACATCTTCTATTAGTAAGTTGGATGACCACACTTGTCTCTTTTCTAATGGACCAATATTCAAAGATTCATAAATAGAGAAAGGTATGAAATTAATTAAAGCACCCAAATCACATATAGCTTTCTTAATTCCAACATTGAGAATAGTATATAATATAGTGAATGCACCTATGTCTTTGTACTTAAAGGGCGGTTTCCTCTAGAGAATATTTGACATATTCTCTCCCATACTTACCTTTTCATTACCTTTCAGTTTACCTTTATTAGTGCATAATTATTTGAGAAATTTTTCATAAGTTTTATTACATAAAGTAAAGGAATGTTACCTCTATCTTGTGAAAAGTCTTAATAATTTCCTTCTCCTTCTCCTCTTTCTTATATTTAACAAATATTTCAGGGAAGGGGTGTTTCGTCACCAATGCTCTTGGTTGTTCATATTAACCACTTTGGAATTATCAGATCATTGGTGAGGAATAATCACTTCTTTTTTATCTCCTCCTCTAAGGCGTGATTGCAGCTTATTCCTAGACTTCTTCTAGTTTCCTTTAACTCTTTCTTACTTTGTAGGGTGATTACACTTATATTTTGTTTTAGATTGATAATGGTTTGTGAATGCAACTTACCTTAATTCTCCAATATATTGATCGATGATGCTAGTTGATTAATTTTATTTTTCAAAATTTTGAATCTTATTTTTTTCTCTTTTTAATATTATTATAAGTTAGAAATGAATTCTTTAACCATACCTTCAGGAGACACACTTGGATTTAATGTGGGTTGTTATGGTGGACTCATTAGTTAATTTTGAAAATTTTGGAGATTTGATGACCTTGCTTTATAATTAAAATTAGGGTGATCCCTCTATTCTGGGTTATCATTTTTAGATTAAGGATTATATTTCCTTTGTGGTGGACTTAAAAATCCTTTAACCATATTAGCATGCTATTGAGTATCATCCTAAAGTATTGGGCACATTTCAATAGTGTGGTTAGGAGTGGTACAAATCCCATAAGTGTTGATTTCTTGCATCTTTCCTATGGCAATTTACCTCATTTACTCTTCTTAAAGATGAGTGTTGTTTAAGGCCTAATTATTGAGAATTGTTAGCTATAGTGGAGATTAAATCTCTAGCAGTTTGGGGAGTTTTATTTACTATGGCATCTCCACTAGCTACATCTATGACCCTTCTTTTCATTGGTAAAAATTCTTGATAAAATTATTGAATGAGGAGTTGTTTAGAAATCCCATGTTGATGGCATCTTACATATAATTTCTTAAATCTTTTCCATTATTCATAAAAGGTCTTAACATGGTTTTTTTTTATTCCATATATTTCCTATCTTATACTAGAAGCTCTTGAGCTAACAAAGAATTTATCAAGGAATAATTTCACTATATCTTTCCATGTAGTAATGGGCTTAGGAGGTAAATAAAACAAACATTCTTTAACTCTGTTGCCTAATGAGAATGGGAAAGTGCTTAGCTTAATTCGATCCTTAAATGCACCTTGCAGCTTTAAACTTAAGCATACTATATGAAATTACTCCAAGTGCTCATGTCAATCTTCATACTTAAGGCCATGAAAGGTAGGTGATAAGTAGTGATTTAGTCATATTTTTAGTCACATATTTAATAAAATTTACTTTTTATTTTAGTATTTTTATTAATTTTAGTACTTAATTTATTTATATTTTATTTTTAGGTCTAACTTAGTCACTTGCAGAAAAAAAAGAACAAATTCAAATAAGTTTAGTAATTAGGAGCTACTTCAATTGAGTTATAGAGTGCATGTGCTGGAACCCCTCCCTGGCGAGTCACGGGCCCGACGTCCTACGTGACATATGGACGCGCGTCCCACGAGGGAGGAATTCCCACCAGGTCAAACTTAAAAACAAAACAAACTCATTTAACTTACCTCCGATCCTTTCACTTTGATTTAATTCCTGATTTCAAAATAAATATCCAAAAATTATCAATTGCATAGAAAGGTAGAGAAAAGTCTTAGAAAAACAACGCTTCGAAAATTAGGTCAATCGGAGGTCGGTAGAAAAAGTTATGGCCAAAGAACATAAAAAATAAAAATAAAAATAAAGGTTTAATTTTCGGTACAGGAGGGGTAAGTTGCGAGTCGCAAGTCGCGAGCGTACCTTGGTACGCTCGCAATTTGGAGACGGAAGCAGCGAAATTGCGATCGTACTACGGTATGATTGCGAGAATTCGCGCTGAAAATGTGCGCGGGCGCTCGTGACCGGCTGGCGGTCGCGAGCGCGTGCATCGCTCGCGAGGCTTCCCCTGATAGCTCTCGCGAGCACTCGCACTCGCGAGTGGCCGCGAGTCTAACCTCTCAAAACAACATCAAAAATTCAAAAATTCATATTTTATTACTCAGAACTCCAAAATTTGTAAATTTGGTATCAATAAAAAGATAAAAAGGAACTCTACAACTTTCCTGAAGGATTTAAAAACCAATTTGGTCTCTAAGAGCATTAAAAACTACTGCGAAGAATCTGCCTAAACAAGGTAAAAAAGAAGAACATCTTAACAGCAATAGAAGTTCTAAACACTATAACTTTTCACTCTATAGGCCAAAAATCACATACTTCATATCATCCGAAAGAGAAAAAGAAAATCTACAACTTCCATGAAGACTCTAAGAACAATTTCAAACTCTATGAGGATCAAAAATTCGTTCAAAGTTTCTGCCCATAAAATTGAAAATTTTGACAGCATCTGTACCGAAATTCAACAATCCATATCTTTCAACTCCCACATCCAAAAACAGTACTTGATACTTCATTAGAAAGCTATGTAAATCCTCTATAACTTTCCATAATACTAATTAACCCAATTTAATCCACATCAGCCCAGAAATTGGCTTCAAAACACAGCAAACACAAACAATTCAACAGCACCTGCAGCAAACTTCAACAACAGAAACTTTGAAAATTTGACAGCATCTGTACCAAAATTCATCAATCCATATCTTTCAACTCCCACATCCAAAAACAGTACATGATACTTCATTGGAAAGCTATGTAAATCCTCTATAGCTTTCCAGAATACTACTTAACCCAATTCAATCCACATCAGCCCAGAAATTGGCTTCAAAATACAGCAAACACAAACCATTCAACAACACCTCCAGCAAACTTCAACATTCCACATCTTTCATCTCCCACATCCAAAATCAGTACATAATACATCAATGGAAAACTATGAAAATCCTCTATATTTTTCCAGAAGACTACTTAACCCAATTCAATCCACATCAGTCCAGAATTGGGCTCAAAATCAGAACACAAAAACCTATCCTTATTGCAATTGGCAACACCAACACAAAAATGCAAAGAAAAGATCCATTGGAAACAATCAACACAATTTCCAGAAATCTGAATATTTTTCATTAATAACATAAATAAGCATTCTTACAAAGCTTTAGGGGGCATTTTCTTAGCCCAATACATCAAAGTCTCAAAAATAAGAACTACATGAATAGTAGCTTTGCTAAACAAAAAAATGCAACTAAAGCTTTGTTATCATAATACAACTTCAAAAACAAAAAGAATGGGAGTGATGCCTTGCCCCGGTACGGTCACTCATTTTCTCGTTCATCGCCTGTGGACGGGAAGGGAAAATGGGGGTGAGCTCGACGGCTCGTGGGTAACATATTAACAATCAAGAACAAGCAAAAATCCTTTCATTAATCATTCCAATACAATTTCTCACATTATGCCACAATTCATTTCCAAAAGTTTTCAACTCATCAAGTCATGCACAAAATTGACATAAAGAACACATTCAAGGAATCACCATTCATAATCACATAATCACATCAAAAGTGGTTCGGGTGGATCCAAAACAGAACGTACTACACATTCCCGCGAAGCGGTCATGTGTAGCCGTGAACTTATGGGAG
>JANZXP010000002.1:25350099-25368655 GCA_027576715.1 Erythroxylum flavicans
CTTTTAATCCTAACTAACACCATATACCTTCTAACTTAATCCTAATTTCTCCCTTTAATCCATCAATTTAAAAAAAAAATTCTACACCCAAAGACATTCTAATTAATTCCTAACCAACAAATTAATCAAATTAAACCTCGAAAATAAACTGAACACATGCTTATTAGTAGAAAAAGAATCGGGGTCCAACAGCATGACTGTGTACATAATTGTGTTAGAGAGTTGTGTGTGTTGCATATTTTCAGTAGAACATACCCGTGTTGGCTGGGAACGTGCTTGTGTTGTGTAGTAAGAAGGCCATGTTGATGAAATACACTCGTGATTATGCACGTGTGAACTTCAAAAAGTACTGTTCCTTTATTTGAAGAACACAACCATTAAAAAGCCTATGTTAATGCCCGGGTATCTCCTAGAATCTGAATTTTAAAATTTAAAAGCTAAGATTGAGTGACAGAAGATGGATAAGGCTCAATAAACATAGGGAGAATCCTAGAATGAAATAAAGCATGAGAAACAACTAAGGCAAGCCCTTTGTAGTGGATTTTCATCAATATAGGTTAAAGTTTTCAGATATTTTAGGGAATTCAATCATATCATCTTTGATTTTCAGTTTTTTTCTATAATTTTAATTCTATGTTCTCTATGAGTATAGGTTAAATTCTCTTTCATATCTGTATTAGCTAAACCTTAGGATAGACCTTATAGTGACTTTAATTTAATTTAATTTATTATTTAGTTTCATTGAGATTCAATTATGTGTTCTTATTTATTCTTAAATTAATATTGTTGGCATATTCATTCATATATCATTTCATGCAATTGAGATTGAGAAATCCTTTGCATGAATATATCTAGCATAATTGACAAGAGTTACATGTAAACCTAGGGATAAGTTGACATAAATATTTGGATTAAGGTCAAACATAATAGTAAAATTCATATATGTGGGCATCTAATTTGTATAAAGAACTAGCCTCAAACTACCCTATATAGGAATATTTATAATCTAGTGTGGAGTAGTTATTATGACTTTGTATAGAATGATCACGCTTCATCTGCATTTTTGCAACAATAGTAGCAAGAGAAGGATGTCTTTATGAATTTTGTTGCTTCAATCGAGGCTGACTTCTATAAAAATAAATAGTTAGGTGTTTTATCTGGATATGCTGAGCCATATTTAAGGAAACATGTGAATATAATAACATTATGGAGTGAAGAGGAGTTAGAGGTTGAAGATATAGAGGAAGCTTATAATTAAGAAGAAGGAAGAAGAGATAAAGGAAGACGAAGAGAAGAGGCCAAACAAAGAGGCTATCAAGGAATTATTAGTAGTTGTTTTAAGTATAGAGGGCTCTCGTTTCCCATATAACAAAATGTCAGGATCAACTACTTTCTTAAAGACCCATTTATAACAAATGATCTTCTTTTTTAATGTTTAACTATCTTTTAAGTATCATTTTTAGAGGGACTCAATTTTCTTATGCATAGCTAAGAACCATTTAGCATAACCATTATAAAAAATAACTTTAAAGTATATATAAGGCTCATTAGTATTATTTGTTTCTTGTGTCATTACTAAGGCATATGCCACCAAATTGGTTTTAACAAATCATTGCCTTCTCCTATTTTCCTTCACTTGTTTTTTATTTAGCTATGATGTATGAATCATCTTCTGATGAATTTTATCCTCCTCTACCTCTTCATCTTCAAAGCCAGAAAACTAGATTTGATAAAGTTCAAGATGAGACTACAGTGAACTCGGTTGCAAATGTTCATCAAAATAGATTGTGAAATATTTTTCTACTGTGCTCTTAAACTGCAGTGACTTAAAAGAATGCCATGACCATGGCATATAAACTGATGCAGGCATTAGGAGCTCTCTCATAGAAAAAATTTATCTTTCTATTCAAAGCAGAAATGTCGAGGCCTACCTAAACTCCATCTACTGTAGTTCAATATTGAAAGCTAAGATTACACACCCTCTAAGAAGTTGAAAGCCTCTATCTAAGTCTCAGGGGTTTAGGGAATCACTATGAACTGCATATACTTTTTTTTTTCCCGGAAAAGAATAAGGTATTTATATTATCTCAAGCTAAGCTTGACAAACATCAGGAGGCATAAATTCGTTGTTACATCGTCAAAACAAAGAGAGCAAAGATTCCTAGTAAACTGATTTTTATCAGAGCGTTACAAATTCCAGCGTTTCCTCATGCATAGGCTGAGTTTATTATGGCTGCATATTTGTATAAAATTTGCTGCAGAAACTAGAAAACTTCCCCTATTAGCTGAAAACTCAATTTCAAATCCCGGCTCTCATTGTTTAAGATTCTAGCGAAAGCCTTTTGACTGATACATCACATTGACAACGACAAATTGATATAGAAATTATTAGGCTGACAAACAAAAGATGAACAAAACAATCTTCTACTCTTATCGAGGGTATAACTGTGTAATTGAAGCCTCGTTTTTAGACAAGGGGAAGGTTTCTTGCGAGGGAACTGGTTGTGAGGGAACTGGCAGAGTGATAGAGTGACTGTTGAGCATGAGAACAACTGAAGTTATAGTTGGTCTATCAGCTACATTTTCTTGAACGCACAATAAACCAATGTGAATGCACCTAAGCATTTCAGTCCTTGAACCACTCTTCAAAGTTGGGTCTATGAGATTTTCACATTTCCCTTCTCCCCAACTTTTCCATGCCTACAAAATTTGACAGGTTGATTGATAATTACAGTCAGTAGAAAGCAAAATACTTCAACACTTTCTCCCATTAGTGCAACTCTGTTTTGACCATAAAAAAAAGAAAAAAGAACCGCCGTAACAAATAATTAATCTTACATATCTCAAAAGGTCCTCCACGCTTTCTCCATTATGGAAACTGGTATTCTTTTGACCACTTACGATCTCCAGTACCAGCACGCCAAAGCTATAGACATCTGACTTCACCGAGAATTGTCCACGCATTGCATACTCTGGAGACATATAGCCACTGCATATCAACATAGCTGACTTCAGTTTTAATTTAAGATGCTAAATTAACTTCATCTTGGGATTTCAATTTTTTATTTCCTTTTCTTTTCTCAAGTGTAAAGGTGAAAAAAAGAAGACGAATTTTGATGTCAGGGTGGTTGGGAAGCTTACTAGGTTCCCACTATTCTGCTAGTATTGCCTTGAGTTTGATCCATTAAAAATAGTCTTGCCATGCCAAAATCTGCAATTTTTGGATTCATATCTGCATCTAACAAAATGTTGCTGGCTTTGAGGTCACGATGAATGATACGAAGTCGAGAATCTTCATGAAGGTAAAGCATCCCTCGCGAAATGCCAACAATGATCTTGTAACGTGTTTGCCAGTCTAAAATCGCACGCTTCACTGGATCTACAATGACCATAATGATATGATTAAATTTACTTATTCAACAGACATTTAATTCCAACCTAAAACAAAACCATAGAGATTTTTCAGAACTTACGAAATATAAAATGATCAAGGCTGGTGTTGGGCAAATACTCGTAGATCAAAAGCCTTTCGTTTCTATCCAAGCAGAAACCTAAAAGCCTAACTAAATTCCGGTGTTGGAGCTTTGCCACCAAGAGGACTTCATTCTTGAATTCAATATCTCCTTGTCCAGAACCCTGAGCAAGCCTCTTGACAGCCACTTGTTGTCCATCCGAAAGTATACCCTGTTAAACATATACGTCCAGTTCAATAACAGACAGGAAAGTGATTCAAAAGTTTGAATTCTATAACACCTCTCAAGTAGACCGCATAACGTGAAACTTCGGTGTGTAGTTTTCCATTATACCTTGTAAACAGCACCAAATCCACCCTGTCCAAGTTTATTTTCTAGTGAAAAGTTATTTGTTGCAACTCTGATAGTGTTGAAGTCAAATTGCAGGGACTCTACCGTCTTTATTTCATCCACACCTTCACAAAAGATACAAGTTAGGAAAAAAAAAAAGAAGGCCCTACGCTGCATTTCTAATGCAAGTAATGCAGATGAACTTTTATTTATCGAATACATTGTTTGGCCTGATCTTGGCATAGACTCCAATAAAGGATGTTAGCTCATAACTGAAACTATCAGCAGTGTAATGAATATCACGCATTTTTCATGTGCCCCGTCTGTATACCATATGAATGTTGGTATTTAAGTCACTAATGTGCTATATAGTAGTGATTTCAGAGATAGATTTTGCAAGTAACAAAATAACGGATCTCACTTACGTTTAACTCTTTTCCTCGGCCTCCGCCGTCTTAAAAAGGAGATGCAGGTCCCCAACACAAGTATCGAAACAGCAGAAACCGTAGAAATGACAATGACAACGATAGTCCGTGTCTTTTTGCTCTTCTTTTCTGTAAACAGCAATAGTAAATTAGACCATCCTCGGTATTGAACTTTAATGGGGGACATAACAGAATAAAAATATCAGTTTCATTAATTTTCTTTCCCGTGAATTCAATATTAGATTACACCGCCAATGGTATTCAATCTGATGGAGGATAATGTGTAACTAATGAATACAACCACATAACTGAGCACACAAACAGTAGTTGTAGCTGTTCATTCTCTCCTTTATGTCTTTGTTGAAGAACTAGTCTCAACTTACAATGACAAGAATTATAACAAGTGACAGCATATAAAGAAACAGTACTGAGAAAGTAGTTTTTATTGAGCTCTCTCTTTGATAGCAAATAAAAATGATTTTCTATGCTCCATTGAAATCCTGTTAATCGAAAAGGTCTGCCCAATTATATATGGTAAGTGCATAAAATTAGAAGGTTGGGAATGAGAAGCACCTTGTGTAGGTGTGAAAGGAGGAGCCGTTAATGGCGGCCGTGACGGAGGAAATGATTGAGATGGTTCATCATTAGTAATTGTAAAGAAGCGATGATCGTCATAACTCAACATGCAACTGGGTGTATCTACTCTTGCTCCAATTTGCCTACCGCCCCCAGGAATTTGTCCCGTAACCTGAACCAAGCAATCAACGCACTGCTGGCCAGATAAATCCGGAGTGCACTGCACCAGTCCATATATGGTTTTTAAACCTACAGTTTCATTTCCTGCTGCGAACTTCCTTAGAGAGGTGCCGCTTGCAGCAGTGTTTCGAAGTCTGGTCAACATTGTCTCCAGGCCCTGAATGAACTCACTAACATCCGAAGCATTCATTGTATTCCAGATGTAAAAGGCAGGAGATGTCTCCACGGTATGGAAGATAGATCTGTTTGAGTACCGGATCATACAGTGGTCATAAACTCCAATAGCCTGTTTCATGCTAGGACAGGTCTCCAGGATCTGACGAGTAGAGTTGACAATGCAACTTCGACAATCGTCGTCCAAATCGTCTCCTCTGCAAAGGGCAAGAGCGTTTACTTGATCAATTCCTTGGCCGACGGAGAGGTTGTAGAATCCATAGTCGACCTTGCTGTTCGAAGCAAAGGAGGTCAGGACGGTGTTGAGGTTTGTTTGGAAGGTACTTCCGTTTGCGTATGTACCAGTGTCGTTGACACACCAGTAGTGCATGAAGGCAGGTTGTTGCTGAGCAAAAGCTAGAGCAGATAGGTGGAGAAGAACATAAGAGAAAGAAGCAAATAGTTTCAAGGAGCCACCCATTTCTGTTCTATGGTTCATTCACCCTTGGAGATCAACAAAACCAGTTTTAGTGAAAGTGATGAACCTTGAAGAATTAAGGAGTTAATCTCTTAGAGAATTGTGTCGTTTCTATACACTAAGCATGAAAATTTTCACGGGAGAACCTTTACTCCTTTGTGGTTAGAAAGTGTTCTAAGGGAACAATTTTTTATAAAAAATACAAAAGAAATGTCCCTCACAAAACAAAGAGCTCTTGGCATTAGGTACGTACGTTTACTTTTGAGCATGAAAATTTCCACAAGTCAGGACCGTCTCTAGGGTTGAATGCAATTATGTGGACTCGACCATTTCGGAGTTTGGAATTGTATATCGTGGAAAGTGTGAAGCAATTCAGTAGTTTTGGTCATGTGCGTGGACTGTGACTATCGTGTTAGGGGGATAGAAGACTTTACCTTGTCTTTACGCCGCCGCATTGATAGAATTAACAGTATAATATTGAAATAAAATGGTTGGAAATATTTACAGAAAATTAAAGAAGTTAATTATTTTTAAATAAAATTAATAAATATCTGTTAGATTATTTTTCATCTTCATCTTTTAAACTGTTCAATTCACTAGAAATATAAAATTGACAAAACAACAGGAGTCCTTAGTTGAATTTTTTTTGACTTTTCTTCAACGCTAGGTGTCCACTCTCTTATTTCAAGAACACTTCTTTTCTGCTTTCAATAAACTCATCACAAGAACAGCACAATTCAAATATAACATGAACCAGAAAAATGGAGACACAGCTTGATGACTGGAAAACCTTCCGAGAACTCTTATCTGCGAATTTTACTCATAGTACAAGTTACTCAAACACGCAAACCGCGTGGACCACTGGAAACAAGAGCTCTTCTCCAACATTTAATTCTTAGGTACTAAATCGTTATTATGAATGCCATAAGAGATATCGTGAATTCACAATTATGGAAAATCATAATCTCTAATATCTAAAAAAGTGTTAAAGTTCAGTATTAATATGTGGGAGGTTATGTTAAATTTTCAATTAACTAAAACAATGGAATCATTACAACTTTTTGTCCGGTCCCCCGTTGTAATTTGACTTGGCATCTCTTTGAAATTTAAAATTGCCCTATTCTTGGAATCAAATGCCATTATAAAGGCAATCCCTTTCTCATTCCAAATGAAGATGCTTGATTTCCTTCTACACGTTAACGTATTTATAGGGCTCAAGTTCGTAAAACAAGGATTATTACTACAAACGTCACGAACTCAGTTCCAAATATTTTTCCAAACGTCTTATCTTCAAAACAGATTGTCACGTATTTTCAACTACCTTCTTAACCTGCAGTGACTTCAAAGAATGGCACGACCATAACACATAAGATCTGAAATTACGCACACTCTTCTAAGTTGAAAACTTTTGCCTTTCTTCTGGTACTGTTCATTCTTCGGAATCGTGATTCCACTTTGATGTGTTAAGTAAAGGTGAAGGGATTTCATATTGCAGAAACTTATTGATTCTGCTGTAGACACTAGAAAATTTCCCCATTTTTTTGGAGTACTCAAACTCAAATCCCAGCTGTCATTGTTCAGAATTCTGTTGAAAGCCTCTTGGCTGATGCAATACATTCATAACCACTCTTTTCAAGTGAAATGACATTCTTTATTTTAATATGTACCAGTTAACAAACGGATATCAAGAATTGTATGCCAACAGACAAAAAGGATATCAAGAATTCTTGCTATCAAGGATATAGTATTTGTCAAAAAATATTTTAATATTTTTCCTGTAACATAATTATTTTATTAAACACCTTCTACTGTTTAATGAAATGATAATCGAATAAATTTTATTGATTACCTTAGATGAATTGATAAGAGGACCTTATTGAGTTATCCGATCATAAGAATTAATATAAATAGAAGCACTAAAATATGATTAAACATAAATAAAATATTAGAGAAATTGTAGGATGTATTTAAATTATTATCTATATTTTAATACAAATTAATAAGTTTAAGTATAAATATATTATAATATTTATACCTATTGAATATGAATATAAAAAAGGGCTAAAGACTAGTACCTAACTTTAAAAATTATCCTTCTCGTTTAAATTTATCAAAGTTTATTTTTATAGTATCATAATAATAAGTTAATATGATCCTTGCATTAGCCTTCATCAAACAAATTGATAAAAAAAGTCAACATATAGTATCACAATAGCGTGTGTGGCAGAAAAAATAAATCTCGACGATTGAGTCTTGTCCTTTTAATTGACTTGACTTATTAATCTTATGATCTAATTGTTAGTTTATGTCCTTGCAAACAATCGGTTTTTTTTCAATTTTATATATGACATTATTATTTTAATTTTTTTAAATGAACAAGCATTGATAGCCTGGTAGGCTTGGTTACCTTTTTATTTATAAAATAGAAAAATTACAAGAAGGGGGGAACCTTACCTCTCGGAATTGAAAGAAAGGATGCAGACATAACCATAGCATCATGTGAATTCTGTGTGTGATTAGTGAGATTGTGCAATAAATTAAAACCAAATAAATACAAAACATATAGTTTGCATTACTTAATAAGCCTAATATAAGGAAAGTGATTCTGATCTAAAGTTAAAAGGTCCCGCATGTGGATCGATATATCTTTTGCAACAGAAAATTGCTTAGGTTCCTGTGAAGAGTTTGCCATTTTAGAGAGGGCATCAATTAAGGTGTTAACTTCCCTGTATGTGTGTTAAATCACCACTCCAATAGCAATAATAAGAGTCTTTATTTCTTCAAGAATCTCCCAAAGTTTCCAAAGCCAACGACTTTTACCATTCAAGATGTTAACCATTTGTAGGGAATCATATTCTAAAATAATTTTAGATAACTGAATAAAAACAAGTGTGGAGACCCTCCTTTGCTACAAGAAATTTAGTTTAAAGACTCGTGACTATGCCAATGTTTTTTGTTCCAGCTAAAATCATTCCACTATTAGCTTTTCTAATTATAAAACCAATACCTAAGGTACTTGGATTACCAAGCAATGATCCATCCTCGTTTAGTTTGTTCCAATTGATTGAAGGAGTTTCCTAATGGAGAGTAATTATTCTTGATGGTCTATTCTTCCATAATGTTGAGATTACGCCATTGTCAACCAGAAATTCTTCACCACTAGATGATTGGAATGGCCATACAAAATGTGTTTTGTGAATTAAGTTCATAATGTGATTGGTGATGTTTTTTGAAGTAGCCTGCACACTCTCAAAAAAATATTTATTACATGCTTTCCAAAGCTCGCAGCAAATAAAAATTACTAGAAGAATTCTAAGTTGTTGGGCAGCAAATTGTTCTTTGTCAAAATGCCACATTATTTTGATCCAATCCCATAGATTTGACGTAACCATGAAATGCATGTGAACCTAGTTATGAAATAATTCCAGATTTCTTATGAAAAAGAACAACCAAAGACAACATGATTAATATCTTTAATTGAAGAATAAAAAATAACATGTGGAAGGCATATTTGTAATAGTTGGTTTCCAAAACTACTAAGAGTTAGAATGTTAGATTACTTAGTCTTATGAATTACATCATATTAGATTGAATTTGGTGCATTTAGGATATGATGTTATGATTTCATTCACATGCATAATATGAGCATACACAAATGAGTTTTGATTTAGAAAAATTGCAATCAATTGACATGTTCTAGGGTATGAAAGTTTCAAAATGATTATGATATGATTGTGAATTTCTAATGTCTTGTATTTTGATTTACTAATAAAAAAGAATTGATGGATTACAATTAGTAATTTGGAGTTAATTGTTAAAATTGGGAGATTGATGAATTAATGTGTACATTTAGCCTAGGAAAAAAAATTCAAGTGATAAGACAAGTTGACATAAGAAAATTTAGGATGACTAAGTCTATAAAATGATTGACATATGGCAGTAGAATTAAGTGACATATGGTAGTAGAATTGAGTGACAAATGGTTGAAGAACTAAGTGAGACTTGGTAGCCTAAAGAGTGGACATGTAGCTGGCTTAGACACTTGACAAGTTTCCTTAAACTCATCTTACACTTACACCAAACGAAATAGACACTTCCAGAATCATCTTCATTGTATTATGCTATAACCCTCTCCTTCTTCTCCCTCTCAACGTCGAAACTTACTCCTCCCTTACAACTTGAGATTTTGCTTTATATTATGTCCATTACCACCTCAAAACCCTTGTCAATTTCTTCAGAAAGATAGCTATATTCTACTATCTTCTTATTGTCTTCGCTAAAACTCATCCTACTCCCTCGTTGTTCCTGAGATGATCTTACATGCATATGAAGCAGCTTGATACATTGAGGTGGAATTTGAGCTAAATAAGTGAGTGAAGTACCGATCTGTTGTGGCATGTGTTAGCAGAAATTATGATGACTGATTAGGGATAGATTGAATGTGGTATTGGTGTTGAAATTATGTTGGAAAATGATGAATGAAAGCGATACCTTCTATTCTATTTTTGGATGCAAGACAAAGTAGTTTATGGACTATTATATGGATGATTTAAGTTGGGATTTGAAGTATAATTGATGATGAATTCATGCTAAAGATAGGTGTTATTTAAGTGTTTTCAAATCTGGAAAAGTTAGGACTATATGTATGATGGTATAAAGTGAATGGTAATTATACAAATGAGCAGTTTTTGTGAGATTTAATGTAACTAATATAAAAGCTAGACTAGCATGAAATGAAATAGGTTTAAAGGACATGAATTCTGGAAAAATTCAAGTGATAGTGATGTCTTTAAGTATCTGAAATTCATGCAAAATTGAGGGAAGAAAGACAGTTCAAGATTGTGGCCCTCAGTGCATGATTGTGACCTGTTTACTTGCTTTCTGTCATGATTGTGACATAGTCCCCATGATCGTGACCCATTACATGAGCTTCTGTTATGATTGTGGCATGGTCCCCCACGATCATGGTCTTAGTTTTGGAATGTTAATTTCAGCCTTGTGTTCATGTTGAACCAGTTAAGGAAAAGTCACTCTAAATTGGTGTATTTAGATTTGATTAAGGCTTTGAATGAACCTATATTGTTGCTTGATTAATTGGTTAAGAGCTTGATAAATTTAGGTTGTTAATTGATGTCATAACTTAAAGAATGTACTGTTTTGATGTCAATGTATCCAAATTTGGAAATTATAATGTGATAAAGGAATAAAGGTGTTCTTATGAATGCAAACATGATCTTAAGGATATGAGTAATGTGTATTAGGCATGAATGAATGGGGATTGAAGAGCATAAAGTAATTATAAATGAGAATTGGGTAATTGTATGAATATATGTTACTAGCAAAGTTTAGTGAATGTATGATTAATGAATTTGGAGTAAATCAAGTTTACTTAAGGTATACTTGTAAACTAGTTGTATACAAGCTATAATGTTTGAATGGTTAAGATGTTTATATAAGAATATATACCCGAAAAGTCAATTGAGCATGCTTTGAAACATGACTCATATACATATGCATGATTGTATATTCATATGATCAAACAAATTAGTGATTTGTGAACTATGTGTGTATTGCATGACGATAGACGCGCAAAGTGATCGTCAACATTTAGACATTGCCAGAACATCGAGGAAATAGCTTTTCTAGAGCATACTGTGAGTTAACTTAGATGTATAAACTCATTTATATGTGTTTTTGTATGAATTGTATGTTTAATATGGAACGTGTGTACAACTGATTGATAAATGCCAAACTTAGATCCTAGGAGTTTGATATATGTGGCATGAGCACACAAAAATGAAAGGAAATGAAAACATATCATATGAAATGATGCATCTCATCACATTGAAATGCATGATTAGATAAAAGAGTTGTAACAAGAGTAACCGATGTGCAGAAAATAGTTTTGAGCTCATGTTTATGAAAAAGAGCCTTAGGCTTAGATAACATGGACTTAATATCCACAATGGATACAGGCCAGAAATGATCTCAGTATTCACAACTAATATGGGGCAGTAAATTGGGTTGATAGGCACTTGATCACAACAAAACAAATTGAGAATGGAAACACATGTGCATTTGCATAGACATCCCTACATGTATCAAATGATTAAATTGAAATGAATTATTGAATTGCTTTGAAATAGTGAATTACAGTTGAAGTTAATGAAGGATGTGTTGTGATATGTAATGCTAGCTTACATGATATACTTGTGGAAGTTTGATAAACTTTGATATACTTGTTTTTATGATCTGACTTGAGTAAATACATCAATGATGGTTCACTCATTGAGTTCATAAACTCATCAAAATTGCAATATTGTTTTTTAGGTTCAAGGGAGTTTTAGCTCCTAAAGTGATATAGTAGAAGTCTAGTACTTACATTTTGGGGACGAGAATGGATCAAAGGTCTAATAAGTTGAACTTGAGGAGTCTAGTTAGAGTCTTGTGTATTAGCATCCCATTTCATGTTATATATTTGGTATTGAGATTGAACTAAAAAAATGTTGTGTAATGTATATGTGGATTCTAAATTGTAATGACACATGTGACTTTTATGTTTATGAATGAAATGGGAAGAAATGAACATTTAGAATGCTTATGATATGTTTGATGCCTTTAATGAGTTAGTTTGATTGTCATAATATACCATTTTCATATAGTATGTTCTCGAATATCCTCTGCTATTTTCGAGCTTATACTCTATGGGAGTGGTATGTTACAACTTTGGTATTAAAGCATGATTTGGTATTCTTAGGGCTTATATGAGCATTTCAACATGGCATAGAGAAAGAGACACATATAGTGACCTTGATTATTATTTGTTATAGGTCATCTGCTAGAGGACATTGTGTCACAGAATCAGTTGATCTTGAGTCAATAGGAGCTAGTAGAGAGTCCCTTATACCCTAGTCTAAACAAATGCCTCAAAGAGTTCCTGAAAGGAGAGAAATGAGGTATGATAAACTTAGGAAGTAGGGGTCTGTAGACTTTTATGGAAGTACAAACCCTGCCTAGGCAGAATGTTGGCTGGAGAGAACAAAAAGAGTATTTGATCAAATGAACCATAAGTCTGATGAGAGGTTCTACTACACAGTCTCTTTACTTCAAGGTCCAGCCTATAAGTGGTGGAAGACCGTTCCAAGCAGTTCCGCCCAATCTTGTAGACTAACATGGGGGGACTTCTGAAGGTCTTTAAGGATAATTACATAACAAAGATCCATTTAGACAGGAGGATGAAGGAATTCCTCGATCTGAAACAGGGAAATCTCATGGTAGCTGAGTATGAGGTACTGTTCAATAAACTATTGGGGTGTGCTACTACTCTAATCCCGACTAAGGAAGATAAATGTACATAGTTTGAGGATGGATTAAATATGGAGATTAGGACAAGGTTGGCTATTACAAATATGAATAGTTTTATTGAGCTGTAAGCTGCTTCGATTTAGATTGAGCAGTTACTGAAGGATGTAGAAGCAGAGTATAGACATGAGTTTAGGATTAAGAGGCATGGTGAGTTTTAAGTTGACTCTGGTAGGAAATTTAGTAAACGCCAGAATAGATCATTGCGGTCACAGTCAAGATCGAGGCAGTCAGGGTTTAGACCTAGAGGTGGTTCTGTTCATTCTAGTGGTAGTAGAGGTTAGGCATATGGAGGATAGACTTATGGTGGACAAACACAACAGATTCCCAGTTGTGAATACTATGGAAAAAGACATGGTGGAGTATGTTGGAAGGTATCGAGAGCTTGTTTGTGCTGTGGCTCCTTAGAGCATTAGATTAGAGATTGTCCAGCAACTTTAAGAGCACAGTCTGGAGTGAGAGGAGGATCAGTGATAGAGATGACTGTTCAACGAAATAAAGCCAGTGGAGCAGGAAAGAGAGGCAGAGGTAGGGGTAAAGCTAATTCAGTAGGTCCTAGTGTTAAGACTGAGGTACGGAGTAACCAACTACAGTCCCCAAAACTACTGAGAGTTAGAGTGTTAGATTACTTAATCTCATGAATTACATCATATTAGAATGAATTTGGTGCATTTAGGATATGATGTTATGATTTCATTCACATGCATAATATGAGCATACACACATGAATTTTGATTTAGAATAATTGGACTCAATTGACATGTTTCGAGGTATGAAAGTTTTAAAATGATTATGATATGATTGTGCATTTCTAATGTCTTGTATTTTGATTTACCAATAAAAAAGAATTGATGGATTACAATTAGTAATTTGGAGTTAATTGTTACAATTGTGAGATTGATTAATTTATATGCACATTTAGCCTAGGAAAAAAAATTTCAAGTGGGAAGACAAGTTGACATGTAGAAATTTAGGATGACTAAGCCTATAAAATGAGTGAGATATGGTAGTAAAATTGAGTGAAAGATGGCAGAAGAACTAAGTGACATTTGGCAGCCTAAAGAGTGGATATGTAGCTAGCTTAGACACTTGACAAGTGTCATTAAACTCATTTTACACCTACACCATAAGACATAGACACTTCCAGAATCATCTTCATTGTATTCTACTATAACCCTCTCCCTCTTCTCCCTCTCACTGCCGAAACTCACTCCTTCCTTACATCTTGAGTTTTTGCTTTAAATTATGTCCATTACCACCTCAAAACCCTTGTCAATTTCTTCAAAAAGATAGCTATATTCTGCTGTCTTCTTCTTATCTCTGCTGAAACTCATCTTACTCTATTGCTCCTGAGATGATCTTGCATGCATGTGAGGCAAAGTAGGCTTGATAAATTGAGCATTTGAGCTAAACAAGTAAGTGAAGTACTGATCTATTGTGGAATGTGTTAGTAGAAATTATGATGACTGATATGGGATAGATTGAATGTGGTATTAGTGTTGAAATTATGCTAGAAAATGATGAATTAAAGGGGTACCTTCTGCTATGTTTTTGGATGCATGACAATAGTAGTTTATAGGCTGTTATATGGATGATTTAAGTTAGGATTTGAAGTATAATTGATGATGAATTCATGCTAAAGATAGGTGTTATTGAAATGTTTTCAAATTTGGAAAAGTTAAGACTACATGTATGATGGTATAAAGTGAATGGTAATGAAACAAATGAGCAGATTTTTATAAGATTTAATGTAACCAATATAGAAGCTAGAATAGCATGAAATGAATTAGTTTTAAAGGACATGAATTCTAGAAAAATTCAAGAGTAGTGATGTCTTTAAGTATATGAAATTCATGCAAAATTGAGGGAAGAAAGACAGTGCACTATCGTGGCCCTCAGTGCATGATCGTAGCCCTCAGTGTACCATCGTGGCTTGTTTACTTGCTTTCTATCATGATCATGACATAGTGTCCATGATCGTGGCCTGTTGCACGAACTTCTGTCACAATCGTAGCATGGTCCCCCACGATCGTAGGCCTAATTCTAGAATGTTAATTTCAGCTTTGTGTACATGTTGAACTAGCTAAGGAAAACTCACTCTAAATTGGTGTATTTGGACTTAATTAATGCTTGAAATGAACCTAGATTTTTGCTTGATTAATTGGTTAAGAGCTTGATAAGTTTAGGTTGTTAATTAATGTCATAACTTAAAGAATGTACTGTTTTGATGTCAATGTATCCAAATATGGAAATTACGATGTGATATAGGAATAAAGGTGTTCTTATGAATGCAAACATGATCTTAAGGATATGAGTAATGTGTATTAGGCATGAATGAATGAGCATTGAAGAACATGGGGTAATTATGAATGAGAATTGGGTAATTGTATGACTATATATTTCTAGAAAAGTTTGGTGATTGTATGATTGATGAATTTGGAGTAAATCAAGCTTACTTAAAGTATAAACCTGATTGCAAACTAGTTGTATACAAGTTATAATGTTTGAATGCTCAAGATATTTGTATAAGAATACATAGCCGGAAAGTTAATTGAGCATGTATTGAAACATAAAGCATATACATGTGCATGATTGTATATTCATATGATCAAACAAATTAGTGATTTGTGAATTATATGTGTATTGCATGACAATAGATGCACACGGTGATCGTTAACATCTAGACATTGCCAGAACATCGAAGCAATAACTTTTCTAGAGCATTTTGTGAGTTAAATTAGACGTGTAAACTCATTTATATGTGCTTTTGCGTAATTTGTATGTTTAATATGGAACGTGTGTACAACTGATTGATAAATGTCGGACTTATATCCAAGGAGTTTGATATATATGGCATGATTACACAGAAATGAAAGGAAATGAAAACATATCATATGAAATGATGCATCTCATCACATTGAAATGCATGATTAGATAAAGGAGTTGTAACAAGAGTGACTGATGTGTAGAAAAGAGCTTTGAGCTTAGGTTTATAAAAAAGAGACTCAGGCTCAGATAATATGGACTCGATATCCATAATGGATACGGACTAGAAATGATCTCGGTATTCACAACTAATATGAGGCAGTAAATTGGGTTGATAGGCACTTGGTTACAACAAAACAAATTGAGAATGGAAACACATGTGCATTTGCATATATATATCCCTACATGTATCAAATGATTAAATTGAAATGAATTATTGAATTGTTTTGAAATAGTGAATTACAGTTGAAGTTAATGAAGGATGTGTTGTGATATGTAATGCTAGCTTATATGATATGCTTGTGGAAGTATGATAAACTTTGATATACTTGTTTTTATTATTTGACTTGAGTAAATACATCAATGATGGTTCACGCACTGAGTTTGTAAAATCATCAAAATTGCAACATTGTTTTTTAGGTTCAAGGGAGTTCTAGCTACTAAAGTGATATAGTTGAAGTCTAGTACTTATATTTTGGGGACAAGAATGGATCAAAAGTCTAACAAGTTGAATTTGAGGAGTCTAGTTAGAGTCTTGTGTATTAGCATCCCATTTCATATTATATATTTGGTACTGAGATTGAACTAAAAAAATGTTGTGTAATGTATATATGGATTCTAAATTGTGATGACACACGTGACTTTTATGTTTGTGAATGAAATGGGAAGAAATGAACATTTAGAATGCTTATGATATGTTTGATGCCTTTAATGAGTTAGTTTGATTATCCTAATGTACCATTTTCATATAGTATGTTCTCTAATATCCTCTGATATGTTCGGGTTTATGCTCTATAGGAGTGGTATGTTACAATATTGAAACCTATTGTTATGAGAACATCCGATAATGGAAGCAAGCCATTTAAAAGTTTCCACATGAAGAATGAAAATTTTGAAGGAATTTGTTTGCGCCAGATGAAATGTAAATCAGAGTGTTTTCTGTCTGACCTTTTCATGAAATGATAAGCAGAGAATATTGAGAAATTTAAGGACACATTCAATGACCATATCTGCAAGTCATGCTTATCATCTAATCTGAAAGAGAGTGAAAGAATTTCGGCTATGATGTGGTCAGGTAGTTAAGCTATAATATCAAAATGCCATTGTCCTTCGTATTTAATTCCTTATTAAAGGGTAAATTTTTTAGAGTATCATCCATATAGTCTATAAGAATACCATAGTTAGATCGGTTAGAGAACCAAAAAGAGCATTCTCCATTGTAGATTTTAATTCGAGTGCCTTGACGACATTTGTCTTCAATTGCTTTTATTCTTTTCCAATGGAAGCTACCATATATTACTTTTTTTGAGCTAATATTACTCAAGACCAAAGTCCATTTCGATGCTCATATTTCCACCAAATTTTGCTACTGAATGCCATGATCATACTCTCAGGTTATTGAAAACCAAGGCCATTTTGTTCTTTTGGTTTGGCAACAATTTCCCAACTTCGCTAATGATGCCGAGCATGTCCATCATTTGCACCCCATAGAAAATTAGACATTTTGTGCTCTATTTGATGAATTATATATTTTGGAGGTGTCAAGGTGCCAAAATAATATAGAAGAAGAGTAGACAATATATGTTTGATTAATGTAATTCGTCCTTCCGATGAGAGTAAGTTTCTTTTCCAACTAGCCAATTTTTATTCAAATTTTTTGTAATATATGCTGGAAATATGAAGCTTTTGTACAACCTTTGAACAACATATTTTCGAGATATATAAAGGGTAAAATGCCCCTTTTGATTCCTATGGTAGCAAGTATTGAATTCTTGTACTGTGCCCATTTTTCTTGAAACTATGAAGAAACTCTTATCTTTGTTAATCTTTTGACTAGTTGTTTTCTCGTAATCCATGAGAAAATTACTCAGGTTCTTGATTGATCTCTTTGAGCCTTTTGTGAAAATTATAATATCATCTACAAAGATGAGGTGTTATTGTTGGGTTACCCTTCAGGAGAGCATAAATATGCAAAGTTTTCCTTGCTGCCATATCATTAAGACCACGGGAAGAACTTCCAAAACCAGAATGAATAAATAAGGAGAAAGAGGGTCCCCTTGTTTATGCCTACACTGAGCCTGGAAAAAGCCAAATGACTTACCATTTACCATGATTCAAAACCAAGCATTTTTCAAATTGTTCAAGACTAAAGAAATAAAGTGATGATGAAAACCAAATTGTCTAAATATTTTAGAAAGAAAACCCTAAGAAACCCAGTCAAAATCTTTCATCATGTTGAGTTTTAGGATCATATTATTGCCTCTAGTCTTCTGATCAATGGATTGAATCATTTCTTGAGCCAATAGAGTATTGTCTGTTATGTCTCTTTTAGAAACAAAAGTGCTTTGCTATATGGAAATCAACGTAGGAATAACTTTTTTCAGATGTTCAACAAGTACCTTTATAATTACCATATTAACAAAATTAAATAGGCTGATAGGTTGATAGTTGTGCATTAGTCTATGTTTTTTTAAGAAATTGACATATGTTTCTTGCATAATTGCTGATTATTATTGCAATTTAGGATTCATTTTGTATGTTTTCATTTAGTTTGATTTCCATTGTTGTTCTTTTATGTTTGATGTTAATTTAGG
>JANZXP010000002.1:25378941-25393858 GCA_027576715.1 Erythroxylum flavicans
GATACAACAACAAGGAGAGGATAGATTGACAAAGAAAAGGATTCAAAAGCAAAAGGCTTTAGATACAAGAAGAAGGAGAGGATAGCGTAGCGAGAAATTAAAGCTGTAGCGAAGGAGTTGGTAATATCACTATCTTGTTTATGTTTATTATTATCCTTATACCATATCATGTATAGATTGGCATGATGATTTGAATATATTGCTTCCACTATAAATAAGATTTCTAAACAGTTTTGAAATGTGCGGGTTCTCCAAATATGGCATGCTTTCTTTTCCAGATCCAACATTCCTGTCTTTAAGTTACAGATGGAGGAAGTATGGTTCTTCAAAATTTGGTCAAATTTGGCGTCTTAGCTTGCAAACATCCATTTCTGATTCTTTTTCTGCCTTCTTTGACTTTCATCTTGGATTGAGAATTTAATCTCCAATACATCCATTAACTTGTCCATTTTGCTCTCCAAAGACCCAAGATGATCTTGCTGAAATCAAGGAGGTCCTTGTGGTTTTTCTTTCCCACCTGTAATGTTAGTACTCTAAGAAAATTTTGGGTGGTTTTTTCACCCTAGATTATATGTATTAAAGTATGGATTGTTACCTTAATGTGGTTGGCTCAAGTAATTTACCTGTTCTATGTTACTAGCTCCTAATAAGAAGCATTTTGCTGTGCAATGGTTGTCCTGTCCATATAACTCACAGTGAACCTGCATGGCATTAGCTGTGGATGAAGAAGCTCCTTGCATATTGTTTAACAGCTTGGTGAGGGTGGTAATATGAGCTTGCAAGGCTGTGAAAGAATCAGTAGGAATCATGCCTTTTTGTTCCTTTATTCCTTTCCTACTCCTTTCGTTTCACCACATGCAACTATTACTTGCTAACTCCTTCAAAAGATCATAAGTTGCCTCAATGATTTTCCTTATCAACGACCCTCCAACAGCAGCATCTATTTTCCCTCTTGTAGTTTGATTCACACCATTATAGAATGCTTGTAATCAGAACTCCCTTGGAAGGTTGTGGGGTGGGTGATAGCGCGTGTCGAGTGCACTGTAAAATTTACCTGACTCTGCATACTAAAATTTGTAGTTGCGGTAAGTCGGGATCGAATCCATTGGGAATGTTCGGTTAATTTTTCGTAATGAAATTAATTGATGCAAGGAAAGAAAATGAGGGGTTTTTGGGTTTCAAACAATTTATAAAATTAAAGTAAAAGTAAACTGCCAAAAATAAATTAAAACAATTAATCGAAAATGAGAAAAGTGTTGAGTATAAGTAAAGTCCGGTTCTAGGGTCAATCTTGGCCTAATCACAATCAAGCATATTCCTTCATTCTAAATTCTTTACAATTCTTTTCGAACTATTGACGTGAGACTAATAGAACGCTCTACAAATCTAGATTTTTCCTTAGGTTGAATTTAATTAAGATACGATCATTAATTAAACCTAACTACCGAATAACCTAGGATACGATCTCTAGATTAAATTTGGCAATCGCATTTCGAACTGGAAAACAATCAATATAGGCAGTAACCTCACACATTCGGTTTATCCAACCTAAGTTATGTTGTTCCTAAGGATTAACGATTGTTAGACACTACTTACAAACATCAAAAGTAACGATTACGGATTACAATCGATATTTTAGCAATAGGTTCAAAATAAACAATCAAAATAACATATTAAGATCATTTATCCTAAAACCATTCAAATCAATACCAAAAACATAACAATCTGAAAAGAAATCACAGCTTTAAAATGACAGAAATAGCTTAACTGTGACTCGGCTTCGATATTCCGTTGAACCAGTGGCGGGAACCTAGCCTTCCATATTTAATTTTATGCTATAAGTGTGTACCACCTCTTCCATATTTTTCCTTCTGCTTAGCTTCCGTGCCTGCCTTGCTCGTCTGCTTTGCGTCTGCCTGACTTGTAGCTTTTTATTCTTCATATTTCTCTACGTGCCATCACTGTCTCTGCTAGAACAATTAAAATTAATCGCTCCCACATTAGTGCTTTGTTCCTGCCGCCACTGTAGTCTGCCCTCCAAAACAAATAAACTTATTATGCCCATTTAAAACCCTGCAACGTTTTTAAAACACAGCAGCGTTAGCTGCGTTGGGTTAAATGCAGGCGTTGCACAGTGTTAGCGCATGTACTGCTGCGTTTTACGCAGCATAGCCCTTTTTTTTGTTAAACAATTGCTTTTCAATTTGTTTTAAAAAATCTGTCTTTTTAGTCTCAAAAATATATCAATATATCCAACCTAACAGTCAACACAAATTGAACATTTTATCTTTAAAATAGGATTGAAATAACATGTAAATACATAAGAAAATATAAGAAAATTCGATCCTATCAACATGGCCATATCGATGGTATGCAGATTTGGTCAATTTTATCACCTAGAATGGATACCTAGATGGTAGTACATCTGCCCAACGCCATAAATGAAAGAATGATGCAGGTATTACATTTAGGATGATCCATATTTATGAAAAATATGTTCTAACCAGATTGTGCGAAGGTGAGTACCTAAATCAGAGATTTCTTCCATATTGCAATTTTGTCATGCGTCTGCTTGTGGTGGCCATTTTGGCCCTAATAGGATAGCTAAGAAAGTGTTTGAATTTGGTTTCTACTGGCCAGACATTTTTAGAGATTCTTATGCATTTTACAAAGCATGTGACAGGTACCAAATGACTGTCAACATAGGCAGAAGAAATGAAATGCCTCAGACCCCGGTTATTGTTTGTGAAATATTTGATGTGTGGGGGATTGATTTCATTGGCCCTTTTCCATCGTCATTTGATTTTTAGTACATTTTGTTAGATGTTGATTATGTTTCGAAATAGGTAGAGGCAAAAGCCACATGAATTAATGACTTTAAAGTTATTATCAATTTTGTGAAGGCTAATATCTTTGTCAGGTTCGGCACTCTGAAAGCAATCATCAGTGATCGCGTGACTCATTTCTGCAACAGAGTGTTTGCTGCATTTATAAAGAAATATGGTGTTGTGCACAGCACCTCCATGGCCTACCACTCTCAAACCAACGGGTTGGCTAAATTGTCCTATCAAGAGGCAAAGAGTATTTTAGAGAAAACTGTGAATTTCAGCAGGAAAGACTGGAGCCGACGCTTGGATGATGCTCTTTGGGCTTACCATACTGCCTACAAAATTCCACTAAATAAGTGTCCTTATAGACTTGTTTATGGCAAAGCTTGTCATATGCCAGTAGAAGTTGAGCACCGAGCATTTTGGGCTATGAAGCAGTGCAACATGAATTTTGATGCTGATGGGCAATAAAGGAAGTTGCAGATTCAAGAATTAAAAGAACTACGAAACCATGCTTTCGACAACATTGTTACATATAAGGCCAAAACTAAAGCATTTCATGACAAGCAGCTTGCCAAGAAGAAGTTTAAAGTCAGATAGGAGGTACTTCTATTTAATTCGACTTTGAAACTTTTTGCAGGGAAATTACTATCCAAGTGGATTGGACCTTTTATAGTAGCAAAGATTTATCCATACGGTGCCTTGGATATTCAAAGCATGGAAACAAGAAAAATTTTCAAGGTTAATGGCCATCGTTTGAAGCCATTTTACGAAGGATTTCAGCCCCATTCAGTTGAAGTTAACTCTTTGAGTGAACCTCTCTATAACTGAATAGGGCCTGTGTCGAGATAACAATGTTAAAAAATGCGCTTCTTGGGAGGCAACCCAAGGTTTGCTTTCATCTTGTTCTTCACTTTTTAATTTTTAGTTGTTTATAATTCTGTCAGGTTTCTTGTTTTTTGACATTTTCTTTTTGAATTTTGTTCCAACATTTTGCTGTTGTTGGATATCACTTGGTTGCAAGGTTTTTATTGTTTTTCAGGATAGTATAGTTTGATCATTGCAATGGTGAACTGAGAAAAAAATTAAGAGCTGGTTGATTAAATGGTCTGCGTAAATACACAGAAAAAATTTTGAGTCAACTAGTAGCACTCTAAGCAAGGTGGCATGGTTGTAATTTTTGGCTACTGTTTTAAACCAAATGTGGAATATGGGGTGGTAATTTAGTCTGTCCATATCTAGAACCCACATTTTTAAAACAATCGACACTTAAAACCCATTAACTCTTCTTCTCTGACCCCACAATACCCATTCGTCGCCACACCTCCCAAAACCCACAACACTCATTCGTCACCGTACCTCCCAAAACCCACAACACCCATTCATTGCCGCACCTCCCAAAACCCACAACACCCAAACCTTTTCACCATAAAGGTGACTAAACCCATGGCAAGATTTCGTGTTTGACCTCTACTTACAGCTACCTCGTAAACTGACAGCGACGAACAACCCAAAGAATCCGCACCACCTCGACGCTCCACCTATAAATGCCAATTTCCAACAACACCTCCACCTTACAGTGACAACAATAAAATTTAAAAAGAGGCAGAGAATGATGAAGAGACTGTAACTAAGGAGCACCGACACTGTTCTCGGTCCAAACATGGTTCACGCATTTAGAGGAACAATCTCACAGCCCTGGCCAAGATGAGAATCTTGGCTACAAAGATGTCGTGGATATCCATTTGCTCAAACAACTTAAGGGCAAAACGATTTACCCAGGTCGGTATGTTGACGAACCTTTCTTAACTTACTTTAATTTACAATCTCAGTTTAGGAATTTGGTAGATAATTTAGGATTGGGTGTGTTTGTAGATTTGTGGTTGTCTATTTTTAAAGAAATGGTTTGGGATTTTTATACTTCCTTTAAATTTGAAATGCCTGTTGATGGTGATATCACTACATCTGCTACTATTCGATTCAGGAACATCTGTTGATGGTGATATCACTACATCTGCTACATCGTTATTTTTCTTTTATTAACGATATAGACAATACATTATTAGAAAAAGTTTTCTATTAATTTACCTACGAAAATATGAGATCCTTCGGTAAAATTGAAACAATTACCGACTACATAACAACTTCCGTTGGTAAAGTTGGGACAATTGTTGATGGTAAAAGAACACCTGTCAGTAATCACAGACAGAATCACCAACCACATACGGTCGCTAATCACAGATGGAGTAACCAACGGTGTGATCTCGGTAATCACAGATGAAAAAACCATCGGTAATTTTTTAGCAACTTACCAACGAAAAGATGAAAACCGTTGGTAAATTTACTGACAGAATTTGTCGGTATTTATTAGCTACGGCCATTTCTACGATGCCTATGTCCGTCGATAAAGTTCGTCGCTAATATTACATACCGATAGAAAGTGAATGTTTTCTCTCTGTAATTTTATTTGCAAAACAACATTTTTTGTAGTGTTCAGTCAATCAATTTTTCATCAAATTTCTCTAAGATATACTAGAAATAGGATGCTTTTGATCGACCTTTAAATAACATATTTTTGAGATATATAGAGGGTAAAACACCCCATCTGATTCCTATAGTAGAGGAAATACTTATTTCTTATGGTATGTCCATTTTTGTGAAGCAATGAAGAAACTCTTATCTTTGTTAATCTTCTGACCAGTAGCTTCTTGTAATCCATGAGAAAATTACTCAGGTTCCCGATGGATCTCTTCAAGCCTCTTATGAAAATTATAATATCACCTGTAAAGATGAGGTGCATTATTATCAGGTTGCCTCTTGGAAGAGCATAAATATACAAAGTATTCCTTGTTACCATATCATTAAGACCACGTGAAAGAAATTCTAAGGCTAGAATGAATAAATAAGGGGAAAGACGGTCCCCTTGTTTAATACCATACTAAGCCTGGAAAAATCTAAAGGATTTTCCATTTATTAGGATTGAAAACCAAGCATTTTCAAATTATTCAAGAACAAAGAAATAAAGTGATGTTAGAAACCAAAATGTCTTAATAGCTCAGATAGAAATTTTCAAGAAACTCGAACAAATGCTTTCATCATGTTAAGTTTAAGGATCACGTTATTGCCTTTAGTTTTCTGATTAATGGATTTAATCATTTCTTGAGCCAATGGTGTATTTTCAGTTAAGTCTCTTTTGGAAACAAAAGCGCTTTGCTCCAGGGAAATCAACTTTGGTAGAAAATTTTCAGAAGTTCAGTAAGTACCTTTGTAATAATCTTATTAGCAAAAGTAAATAAGTTGATAGGTCTAAATCTGAAAATGTGGAATGGTTTTGCTTCTTCGATAATAAAGATATCAATGTGCTTGCCATATATTTTGAAATTGGAACACCTGTAAAAAATTCTTGAATGGCTTTAGTCACATCCTAAATTATGACATTCCAGTAGTGTTGATAAAAGATAAAAGATCCTTCAGAAACCATCACATCCAAAAGCACTGTCAAATTCTAAGTTAAATACGGTCAATTCCACCTCCTTTATGTCAACTAGTTCTAGCAAATTTGGTTGTCCTTGTGAGGAACTTCCATTGGAATAGTAGCAAGGATTTTCTGTATTGCATTATTATCAACACTCGTTCAGGTTTTAAGAGACAATTGAAAAAACAAACCACTTCTTTACCTATTGTGCTTGGTCATCAATCCATTACCCTTATTCATTTTTTATCCTTGATATATGAGTTTTACTGTGGCATGCTTTCATGGAAACATGAAAGAACTTGGTGTTGTAATCATCCTCTTTAAGCCATTTAATCCCAGATTTTTGCTTCCAAAACTTTTCTTCATCTGTAAGGGATTTAAGTAATTTTGCATAGGCTTCCTTTAGTGCAATTTCTCCCTGACTTATTGGAGATGCTTTAAAATCATCCTCAGTCTTTTTAAAATCATCTTCTGCCTTGTTAGAATTTTTGAAGATATTTCCAAATATTTCCGCATTCCATAGTTATAAGGCCATACATACCATAACTATCAATAGGCTCATCCCAACTTTCTTTAACAATAGTCATAAAATCCTTTCTTGTGATCCACATTTTTTTAAAAGAGAAAAGCAACAATTCCATTCCCACTGTCCTGAGGGTTTATTCCAAAAAGTAAAGAATTGTGATATGAGGTTGCACGATTAAGAATGCTTATTTTCAAAGCTTGAAATTTTGACTGCCATTTTATGTTGCAAAGAATATGGTCAAGCTTTTTCCAAACTCTTCCATGTTGTCTCATTCCGATCCATGTATAGTTTCCCCTAACCATAGGAATCTCATGAAGACTGGCATCAGAGATGAAACCAGCAAAATGATTTATTGAGCCCAATTGAGGGTTAGAGCTACCTTTACATTCATCCATTCTCACATTTATATTGAAATCACCACTTAAACTCCAAGGGTTATCTTTGTGAGATTCAGCTAGTTGCTTAAGCTCATGTTAAAGAGTTTGACAACCTATTCTTTCACACTTTGCATATATGAAGGTAATAAAAGCAGGCGATAAAAATATTTCCCCAGTTAATTTCAACATGAATATACTGATCATGATGCTCATCAATAAGCACAATAAAAGCATCTTTCCATAAAAGCCAACTCTTATCACATACATAACTACAACCATTAAAACCAATGAAAGCCATTAAATCATTAATTTTATCATTCTAAGCCATTGGTTCCAGCAAAGCAACAAAAGTAATTTTGTGTAAATTAATATGGTTTTTCAACCTACATTTGGAAGCAATATTAACTATACCTCTAACATTCCAAGTCATTAATTGTAACATCATTGTTACCTGTTGAAGAAAATGTAGCTTTAGAGTGAGTTATTGTTGTTCTTTATAGATCAAAATAATTTTGACATGGTCTACGCTTTTTAACGATTTGAAAATCAGTTTTAGCATTTTATTGGTTGTCAAAATTAAGGTCAATACCAAAAATTTTCAATTATAGTATTAAGCCTGTGTTGATTTTAATATTTTTATCCATTATGTTTGAAGCAGATAATGATCGTCTCAATAAGATAGGAGGCTTAGATGCATCCCTTTTTGGCACCACTAGATATTCATTGCTTAGGAATATTGAATGTACCTATAAAGTTTCATCAACTGAATCAACATCTTTTTCATTAATATGACTATGATGTTGTTTTAGAGGTAAAAAAACATCCATCACATATATTTTGTAATTGGAAAGCTAAGTTTTTCTGGGATTGTTTTTTTTCCTGTTGAAACATTTTTTTCTTAAATATATATACATTTATCTTTCTAGTTATTGTTTTTATTTTTATTTTTATTTATTATTTTATATTATTCTATTATATATTATTATTTGTATTTATTTATTTATGTAATTTTTATTTTTTAACCATTTTATTATATATATATTTTTTTTGTATTTATTTATTTTTATTATCATTTTTACTTGGAATTTTTCATTACTTATATTTATTTGTTCTTTACTATTTATTGTATATATTTGTTTGTTTTTTATTGATTTGATTTTTTTCAGGCTTCATGTGGCTCATTTGGAAATAGCCTTAGGGGTAAGGCCGCGTATTATTAGACCTCCCCAAACTTTACACCTTAGGGAATTTCTACTTGGTGTTATTGTTATTGTTGTTGTTGTTGAAGGGATCATTGTTCTTTATTTTGAGAATCTATAGGCTTTGGAGGAGACTGATGAATCTGCACTCAACTACTTTTTGATGCATTTTTAGGATGTAGATCATTTTCTATTGGTCTTAAACCATACGATCATTCTTGTCCTAATTCTTTGCTCCTTTTTGTGATTGCTTCGCATTCATTTTGAGATCAGGATATTTAACATAGTAGTTATTTTCATTATGCCCAACCTGCCAATAAAAGGAACAATATAGAGGTAGAGTCTCATCCAATTCGTTTGGTTGCGAAAACTCAAATAGTCTCCCATATCAATCCAAATCCTCTCCAGCAGTGGCTTTTTCAATACAACTTAAAGTCTAACCACATTAGGCCTTTTAAAATTTTGAGATGCTAAATCCATTCCCAACGGTTGGCCAAAATCCTTTTCTATTTCAAAAAAAGCTTCTTTATTAATAAGGTGGATTGGTAATTTGGGAAACTTGAACCATATAAGTACTAAAGAAGATTCATAGTCCATATGGAATTGTGTTGTTCATTTAAATATTCTTGATATTTGTAGATTGCATCGTGTTTTAGTGGGTAGTTTGGTATGTGTTTAGTTGTTAATTTGATTATTCAATGTGTGTTTAAGTTAGAATTGTTTTAGTTTGTTAAATATTTGTGTTTTGAGTGTTTTATAGGTTAGAGCATGCTTTTGAGCTTCAATGTTATGTAGTTAAGGTGCCTTGATGAGTTTGCTAGTGTTTCAAGGCTAATATCAAATAGCGAAGGAGTTTCGGATGAAACCTGAACCAAAACAGAGACTCACAATCGTGGCCAGTAAGCCACGATCATGATAGAAGCAGGTGCAAGGAGCCATGATCTTAGCCCTATTTACCATGATCGTCACAAAAGGCAAAACTCTAGGCCACGATCATGGCCTGAGCGACAGAAATACAGAGAGACTTCTCGACTTGAGTTTTTTAGGGACTTTTTATACCTTTGGAACCTCAGAAAAAGCCCTAGGGTTCCCCAAATTAGAAAAGCCTATAAAAGGCATTATGATGAAACCTTAAAGGAGCCTCCAATCTGCCACATTGGGAAACACTCCAAGAGGAGAGAAGAAGAAGAGAGAGAAAGAGGAAGAGAGGATAAAGAAGTGGGTCTTTGTAGATGTTGTTTTCCTAAGGTGTCCCAATCCCCATTCCACGTGCATTTCTTTCATCTTTGTTTTCATTTTCTTTGAATGTTAAGGTGAATATGAATATATTTATGGATTTGGGTTTGCATAAGATATTCTAACTTTTTCTTTGAGATTTTATTTTGATTCAATGTTAATATAGTCATTTTTGTGTTATTTTGATTCGGTGTTATGATTGATTGTTGTATCTTTATGCTTTGGCAACAAATTGAGAAGGTGACTCAAATAAAAAATGGTTGAGTCAGGTTAATGAATGTTAGGTAATCCAATAGACCAAGCAATCAATCTTATCAGTTATTGTATAGAGAGAGATCCCATGTGAAATTGGTAGTTTATTAGAGAGCTTAAGAACTGATTAGGTTGTCGATCAATAGTTAATCGAGAGATAATAATTTTGATGACTCAACTTGTTTAGGGTTTATTAATTAGGGCTTAGTGATTATAACTTGAGAGAGAGTAATTCACGCTACGATAGTCTAAAATCGACATCCCGATAACATAAAAGTGATTAGGTTAGCGTTGATGATAGGATAAATCCCGTTCTCATAATTTGGTAAATTCTCTTGTGTGATTTCCCATTGTTGAACTGTTGGTGCTCAATATTTGATTTCGTTGAGTTAATTTTGCAAATTAATATCTTAACAATTATCCTTGTTTACTTTCCTATCCTCTTTTATTTTCATTTTATTAATTTTCTAGCCTTAGATAACTTAGGATTAGATTAGTTCATATTCCTTGTGGGATCGACCCTTTATATACTACAAATCATAGCCCATGCAATTGCGGTATTTTAAAGACTATAAATTGTAAAGCTTGCAAAATTAGTCAATAAGTTTTTGGAATCACTGTCGAGGAATTGTAAGATTAGTCTAACGTTTTTAGACTAAGGATTAAGAAATTATTAAAAAAAGAGAGACGAAAGTTTGCACGTAAGATATAAGACACATCAATCCGGACATCCGAAGGCAATAATGGGGAATCTCAAGAGTTGAACACTAAGAAGAGATGGAAAGAATGATGGTGGAGGAAATACATCATGGAGAGCGACGAACCCTTATGGGCTTCATAAGGTCACAGCTCAATTTTTATCGTCAAGGAATTATATGACCACCAGTGCAAGCGAGTATGTTTGAGATCAAACCATCACTGCTAAACATATTGAGAACCAATGTTCAATTCTATAGGTTAGCCAATGAGGATCCTAATGCTCATTTGGCTAATTTCTTAGAGATTTACGACACCTTTCGATATATTAGGATGTCGAAAGATGTTGTTAGGATGAGGCTCTTTCCTTTTATACTCAGGGATAGAGCTAAGGTGTGGTTGAATTCTCTCAACCCAGCCAATGTCACAATTTAGAAGTAGTTGGTATGAGCTTTTCTAGATAAGTACTTCCCTCTAAACAAGACAAGAATAACAAAGGAAATTATCAATTTCATGCAAAATGACGGGGAGTCTTTATATGAAGCGTGGGAGCAGTATAAGGAGTTGCAAAGGAGTTGTCCCTATCATAACCTACCTAACAAATTTCTTTTGCAAACCTTTTATAATGGAATTAATCCACCCATGAGGGGCACCATAGAGGTAGCTGCTAGAGGATCATTCGTGAGGAAAATAGTTTAAGCAACTCACGACCTGTTAGAAGAGATGGCATACAATAGTTGTCTTTAGACATTAGATCGAAGTAGGCAACAACCGACCTTTCAGGATCCAAGGGAATGATTTCTAAAAATTCAGTGACAATATTGTAGGCTGAGATCGAAAACCTAACCAAGCAATTGAATAACTTGAAAGCCACTTCTTCCTCTCCATTCAAAGCAATTCAATACGTATGTGAGTTGTGCGGACAAAACAGCCATATCACAGTTGATTGCTTCCTAAGGGAAAGCAACAATGTGGAGTAATTCAACTTTAATGGAGCACAAATTGGTCGGGGAGATAGCAATCCTTATTCAAACACATACAATTCGAGGTGGCAGAACCACCCAAATTTTCATTGTTTTAAATTCGAACAAATAAGTTTTCATGATTTGGAATGGTTGAGGATTACTAACTCTTTTTATCTTTTTGAATCAAGTATAAGATAGGAAAGTAGGCTCAAAACGTTCAACTTCCACCTCTAACACCATCGCCACCACAATCACCTTGACTGTTTTTGTGTTCTAACCCTTTATATTTTCAATTTTGTCTTTATATTTTCATGATTTGGAATGGTTGAGGATTATTAACTCTCTTTATCTTTTTGAATCAAGTATAAGATAGGAAAGTAGGCTCAAAACATTCAACTTCCACCTCTAACACCATCGCCACCAAAATTTCCTTGACTGTTTTTGTGTTTTAACCCTTTATATTTTCAATTTTGTCTTTATGTGTTTTTATGTTTTTGTGTTATTTTATGTTATGTTTATTCTGACCTTATATGTTTTGGGTGTTCCTCTCACATTGAGTGCAATGTGTTGTCCAAGTGTGGGGAGGGTTGCATTGTATGCATGGAGACTTTTATTTTGAATGTGAATTTTGCATGTTAGTTTGTTTTAGGGTGCATTATATGATTTGTGTGAATGCGTCAATGGCTAAGACTTAACTGAAACCTTAAAAATAGTCTTTTAGGTTGTGAAGATTTATTAGCTTGTGAAATTAGTGACCTAAGTTACTTTGGTTAAATATACTTGTAATTAGGATATGATGTTAGTTTATTTACCTTAGGAATTTGTCACATTCATTTATAATTTTAGTCCAATCAAATAAGTAACTTTGTTAGTACCTTTTCATGAGAATTACTAACTAAAGAAATGCGGTAGATAATAAGAATATATATACAAATACATATAAGTATATATGTATATATATATACATATACATATACATGTACGTATATATGTATATTTGTTTTTGTGTGTGTGTGTAAATCATAAGCAAATAACTATTATGTTAGCTTTCGAGTTATGAATAAAGCCAGTAGCTAGTTAAGAATGTGATATAGTTAAGTAACCGAATCAACATGCATCACAAATGTGTGCCTTCGCATCAAAAGTCTATAATGACATTCCAACCAAGCTGTTTAATAAAAATATGACATAGTTGAGTAACTAAATTGAGATTCGTCATAAATGTTTGCCTTCGCATAAAAAGCTATGTTCATGTAAACCAAAATTAACAAAAACAGTGTTTTGTCAAATAAAATCTACCGATCTTGGCGAAAAGCTTGAATTTTTGTGAAAACATACTTAAAGATAGTTACTTTTTTTATTGACCGAATAATTATCAATGTATGTGTGCAAGTGATAGAGGTAAATAAACTTAACATTAAGGTCTGGATTAGTAGTATATTTAGTCCATGGTACTTAGACACAGGTTTTGTAAGTTAATAAGTTGGAGTAACTTGAGGTATTGTGTTTAAAGTTAAATTTGTTTCATCAAGTTTGGTGTCATTGATTGCATTTGTGTGTATGTTGTGTTTTACTTATTTTGTTTTGCTTGATTTCTTTTACTTGTTTTGGTTTTGCTTGAGGACAAGGAAAAGTTTAAGTGTGGGGGTGTTGATAGTTGTAGATTGCATCATGTTTTAGTGGGCAATTTGGTATGTGTTTAGTTGTTAATTTGATTATTTAGTGCGTGCTTAGGTTAGAATTGTGTTAGTTTGTTAAATATTTGTGTTTCGAGTGTTTTATAGGTTAGAACATTCTTTTGAGCTTTAGTGTTGTGTATTTAAGGTGCCTTGATGAGTTTGCTAGTGTTTCAGGGCTAATATTGAAGAAAAGAGGAGTTTCAGAGGAGACTTGAACCAAAACATAGGCCCATGATCATGGCTTGCGTGATAGAAATGTAGAAATGGCTTCCCGACTTGAGTTTTCAAGGGACTTTTTGGACCTTTAGGACCCGAAACAAGTCCTAAGTTTGCCTAAAATAGAAAAACCTATAAAAGCCATTATGTTGAAACGCTTAAGGAGCCTCCAATCTAACACAATGGTAAACACTCTAAGAGGAGATAAGAAGAGGAGAGAGGAGGAAGAGAGGAGAAAGAAGCAGGTCTTCGCAGCTGTTGCTTTCCTGAGGTGTCCCATGTCAAGTCAGGAGGACTTTAAGATAATTAATTTTGATGACAATCAAATAATAATAATGTTAGAAATAAATAAACTAGTTTGATGAGTGTGTTAAGTGTGCAGAAGTACAACACACAGAAGAAAATCATAGAAAAAGTGCAGAATACAGAAGAAGCACAAAAACACAGAAGAAAGCAAAACACAGAAGAAGCGCAAAACACAAAAGAATTAGAAGATACAGAAGAAGCGTAAAAACACGAAAGAAGTATAAAATACAGAAGAAGCGCAAAAACACAAAAGAAGTAGAAAATACAGAAGAAGCATAAAGACACATAAGAAAGCAAAACACAGAAGAAGTAGAAAATACAGAAGCGCAAAGACAAAGAAGAAAGCAAAACACAAAAGAAAGCAAAACACTAAAGAAAGCAAAACATAGAAGGAAGCAAAACACAGAAGAAGAAAACACAGAAGATACAAAGCAAAAGATGCGCGAGTACATCGAATAGTTAGTTAGTTAGAGTTAGTTACAGAACTCAACTAAATAGCAGTTATGAAGATTCAAGAAGCGGTTATCAAGACTCAGAAATCAGTAATCAAGAATCAAGAAGCAGTTGGAGACTTAGACTATAAATACTAGCCGTAGTCGAAGATTAAATAACTTTTCAACCTTTCAGAAAACTTTTGATCTTACATCCTTTCAGCATTCAAGTGTATACTTAGAAAAGAAAAATTATGTAGTGCGATACTGGAGAGCTAAAACTGTTGTAACAATAGCTCACGATATCTTTTTAGTGAGAGAAAGAAAAGGCTAAGATCCTGGAGAGGCTAAGATAGCTGAAAGAATACTCGGTGTAAGGGACCTGAAAAGGCTCTAGAAGAAAGAAAGAATACTTGTACATTTGTTGAAATATAGTGAATACTCAGAAGAATTCTGAGGACTGGATGTACCCCACGGTTTGGGGTGAACCAGCATAAAATCCTAGAGTCTATCTTTTATCTCCCAACTTATTCTATTTTGTTCTTAAACAAATTAAAGAAGTTATTATCAGAAATATTAAGAACTTTGTATTCACGAAAAGGATACACAATTCAACCCCCCTTCTTGTGTATATCATATATTGTACGTAATTTCTATATTAACGTGTGATTTACTTCAATTGGTATCAGAGCTCGATTTCCAAGAACCACCTTTACAAAGTGAGGACAAAG
>JANZXP010000002.1:25393958-25410556 GCA_027576715.1 Erythroxylum flavicans
TGATTCCATTTAATTTGATTAGGGACAATTAATTACACCTTGAGAGAGGGTAGTTAATACATTCGGAAATCTTAGGTAAGACACAATTCGATTAATAAAATAGGAGGGAGATAAAATAGGAAAAAAGCAATCTCTAGTTTTTAGATTCTTAAATTTCGATTTTTCTTCATTTTGGTATTGTTCAGTGTTCATTATTAGTCTTTTAATTTTAATTTAAGTTTCCAGATTATTTTTGTTAAACAATTTTGTTTCTTAAACAAAGTCTGATATGAATTAAGTAGTGTCTAGGCAACAATCCCTGTAGGATCGATATCCACTATTTAACTACAAGTTACGGCCCGTATACTTATAATTTTTGAGCATAAAATGAGTAATTTGTATTGCATAATTACACTCAGCATAGGTCTAAAATCAGAAAAAGTGGTTGGGTTTTGCTTATTCAACGGTAAAGATATCAATGCGCTTGCCATATATTTTGGAATTGGAACTCCCACAAAACATTCCTGAACAACTTTAGTCACATCTTGAGTTACGATATTCCAGCAATGTTAATAAAAGATCCCTGAGAAACCATCACATCTAAGAGCACTATCAAAGTCTAAGTGAAATACGACCAATTTCACCTTCTCGATGTCAACTGGTTTAAACAAATTCTGGTTTTCCTCGTAAGAGATTTCCAATGGGATCGTACCGAGTAGTTTTTGTATTGAATTATTATCAATATCTCATTTAGGTTTTAAGAGGCAAGTGAAAAAATGAATTGCATTTGCATCGATTTCTTCTTGGTCATCAATCCATTCTTATTTATTTTTAATCTATGATAGATGAGTTTTACTGTGGTGTGCTTTCATAGAAGCATGAAAGAACTTGGTGTTATTATCACCCTCTTTAAGCCATTTGATCCCAGATTTCTGCTTCCAAAAAATTTCTTCATCTGCGAGGGATCTAAGTAATTTAGCATGGGCTTCCTTTAGTGCTATTTCCCCTTGACTTGTTGGAGATGCTTCAAAATCATCTTCAACTTTTTTAAAATCTGCCTCTTCTTTATTGGAGTTTGAAGATATTGCCAAATATTTCCGCATTCCATATTTATAGTTGCTTTTTTTAAATATTTTTAATTTAGACATAAGACTATATATACTATGACTATCAATAGGCTCATCCTAACTTACGTTAACAACATCATAAAATCCTTTCTTGTAACCACTTTTTTTGGAAGTAAAAAGCACCAAAGCCATTCCCACTGCCCTGGGGTTTTAATACCAAAAAGTAAAGGATTGTGATAAGATGTTACATACCTAAGGATGTTGATTTCCGAAGCTTGAAAGTTTGAGTGCCATTTTGTGTTACAAAGAAAACGATCAATCCTTTTCCAAACTCTTCCATGTTGTCTCATTCCAGTCCATGTAAAGGTTCCCCCAATATTAGAATCTCGTGGAGATTGGCTTTAGAGATGAAATTAGCAAAATCATTGATTGAGCCTTGTTAAAGGTTGGACATAACTTTATATTCATCCAGTCTCACAATTGTATTGAAATCTCTGCTTAAACTCCAAGGGCTATCTTTGTGAGATTCAGTTCGTCGTTTAAGCTCATGCCATAAAATGCGAAGACTTGTTCTTTCACACTTTGCATATATGAAGGTAATAAAAGCAGGTGATAAATTAAATTTTATTTTACATCAAAATTTAATATATTGTAATTAATTATATTTAATTTTAATGTATTCTAATTATTTATATTTAATTTTAATTAATTATATTTAATATATTTTAATTAATTATATTATTTTACCAAAAAAGGAAGGAATGACTTTCATTTCTCAAATATTTGGGAGGTATGGAGTAATCCCCAAAACTCATATATAAAAATATTGTTCATGCAATGATAATATACAACCAATGGACGTTTTTCATTCTCATACCCATTGATGTCTTCCAAACCCATGAACCAAGCACCCCTTTAGAAAGATTTTGAGTGAGTTCTATTATATTAATATGTGTATGAGTATGATATGAGTCCTTAATTTATTATGTGATCAAAAAAGGACTTCTTGGGATGTATTTGAGTGACAAAGAATCAATTGAGAGAACAATTGAATTATTTAGGGTTCTTCTTCACTTGTGATAAAGAACATTATAAAACTAAACGACCTTTAGCTTTTATGAATCAAATTCTATTATGACAATTATGATGATATTCAGATTGTCGACAACAAATTCTATCATATATGTATAAATATGTCTAAATCGATCTTGGTTGTATGTATGTCGCTTAGAGTAATATTCACTTACTCTTTATTAACTCAAAAATTTGTGGATAAATTTATTTACTAAATCACATTTTTATCTCATTCTGACAATTTTATTTTAAAACTTAAATTATTTTCTTCAACACTTTAAGTATGAGGAGATAATAGAACAATATTAATCATATTTAACATAATATTAATTTGCATTAATATTATAATATACTAACTATTCTATAATGTGACATCCTAATACCCCTTAAGAGGATATACAGATGCACCCAAAACAGACCTAGACAATTCAAAAACTTCCAAAGATAAGGCAAACATATACCACACCTTATATTTCATTATGGTTTACACAAGTCATAAATTACACATATAACATCCTTACATAAAAAAAAATATCATCATAATTTATGGTTAGTACAGGCCAATCATATATATTGCAAAATTCCTTCTTAATATTTATAAATATAACATATTGTTTAGATATAAGATCTTCTAAAAGGTTACACGCCCTTCTTTGGTCATTGTGGTTGTCCCAACCTCAATCTTGTTTATCATGACCTATATGGACGAAAAATCACCGTGCTAAACATATAGCTTAGTGGGGAGTAATGATGCAAGACAGAAACTGTTAGTTTATGCCCTACAATCAATTGCTTTGGTTGTAGTTTAATGAAAATTATTTAAAGGCATTCTTTACCTTGTACACGTTTAGATATATATGATAGAGCCCATAGGATAATTGTATATTGCAAATGAAATTATAATAAGATTATAATTATGAGATTCATATTGCATTTATGTATTATTCCTAAATGTTCCTAGTCATTGTTCTATTAAGATTGGACATTAATAGAACGTAAAAAGACTAGCACACGTTTTGTTTTTTCTTATTAAGGAAGTAATCGATCTTATAGGCTAAAGTATAGAGATACTTAAACAAACGTGTGGGTGCTTGTTAGAGAACAAGTTCACTGAATAGACCCAATATGAGAAATCTATTTCGAACATTACTTTTATAAGTAATTTTATGGAATTCTCATTGTGATGATTGTATAAGTGATCATTTGACTTGAGATCACCAAAGTTATGTTATATAGAGATTGCTACATTTTGATACTATTTATGACCTATTTATTTATGGGTTGTTTAATCGACATTCATTAAATGTAGCATGAATTATATGGAAATAGTTGTGTGATCAAGATAAGATTCATCACCCTAAAGTAATTAGGAAAAATGTTCCATTGTTCTCAATCAGTATTGATTCAGAAAATACTTGGCTAAGGTGGAATGACATTTTGTAGATAGTTTACAAATGTCATTAATTGAATCAATAGCTACTAGTGGAGAACTAATATGATTGGAATCAAAATATAGTAAACATTAATTCCATGCTCTATGTCTAATCAGAATACTGTATGATGAAAGGATTAAGTTATATGAAAAAATCATGTACGGAAAGATTTGTCAAAACTACTTTGATATTCCTAAATATTTGGGTGGTCATGATATATTGCTAGACGTCAATCTTGATCTATGATTATAATTGTTTAATTAGAGAATTAAAGATAAATTAAAAGAAGTTTTAATTTATCTAATTCTAATTCTAATTATGAATTAAAATTATAATTTATAATCATTGCCAACATATTTGAGAACCTAATGGGTCTCACGTATAAACTGGGTTGAAGAGAGTAAAGTTAATTTAATCAAGTTAGACTTGATTATAAATTTGAGAAATTTTATGATTAAATATGAGATATTTAATAAATAAGGAATAATATGAGATATTGAATCTTATTAGGGCATAATTGATATTTAATAAGAATTATTTTTATTTCGAATTAAAGTTTAATTGAAATTAGAATTTAATTTCAATTAAATTACTAAAATGTCCAAAGTTTATTATAAATAGGCTTAAGCTCTATGGAGTTAGCGCTTCTTGCTTAACCCTCTCTTTAAGACTTACAGAGTTCTCTCAACTTATTCTATGGATGCCGTTAGAGGTCGAATGCTTTTGTGGCTACCGTGGTTGAGATGGATCGGTTTCAGAAACGGTTCGAGGGATACAATAAGATAAAGATTAAGCTTCGAAATAAGATACAAATTAAGTTCTTGCTTTATTATGATTTGTGTTAATCATTTTATAGAATTAAAGAGATTTTGATTTTTGGGAAATCAAAGGATATGAAAAAGTTTCGTAAATATTTCGTTGCTGTAGGGATCAGATTCTGACTTAGTTTCTTAACAACAACTACTCACAACAGTCGCCTAACAATCATATGTAAATGATTCATAACAATTGAGTGATGAAAAATACATTATAAAATAAAAGTGATGAAGCATCAAATAACAATATTTGAATATGGTATTCAAGGATTATTCCAAGTATAAGTTTGCATCAAAATATAACAAATATCTTAACATATACATAATTGCCTACTAATTTCTTCAGACATGAGTAACAGGAACATAATAGAAGATACCTATGATTGGTATCTATAGAAGACGCAATAGCCTCTGAAATAGAGCAGACTTAAGTCTCTAAAATAGAAGACACCGTAATGTCTCATAATAAAAGCAGCTATAACCCTTTTAGGTATGCCTATTTACCCATAACTAAGACTTGACAAGTTAAAACTAATCAACAAAACATCATAATTACATTTCAGAGTCACATTAAAGAGCAATAATTCATAAGATACAAATTCATTCCCTTATGCTTACAATTATAATTTGAAAATTTTTATCATGTCCATCTATATTTAATATGCTTTATGATCATATTCATTTTCAATAATACATCAAAGAAAGCATTAAAGCATATACACATTACATGTATGATGAGTCTCATATTATGCTTATACTGGGTTTGCTAAGCTTTAATGACATCCAAAAAGGTTTAGATGAGATGTGGTAAACATCAAAATGAAAATAATGTCCTAGTTGTAACAAAAGATATGATCACGATCGTGACACCCATGTCAAGATCATGACAAATACTCACCAGTCATACCTCTACTTGTTCTGTTATATTCATATAGAAAAAGTTAGAGTTAAGTTTTAAGTCTTCTAAAAGTTTGATCCTTTATGTCTTAATTTCCTAATGGAATAAATTTCATAAAATTTGGTTAAGTATTCTGAGAGTTATTCCCCAAAACTACAGGATGTTTGAAAATAGGGATAGTAGCCAAAACTCAACTTCAAACCAGAATTCGAAACTCTTAAAGGCAGAATCAGATTTCGATTCCTTCATGAAAGTTTTATACCTATGTCTTTAGATTAATCTCCAATTGGAATTATCAAATTTTTAGGTATACAGACCAAGATATGGCCAAATTAGAAAAGTCTGTTCAATGAAACCTATCCATCTAGTGAGGTATCTATTCCAAAACAACTAACTTCGACCTCATCATACAAGAGCAACATAAAAACACATCCAATTTTAACCAACAACATCTCATAAGTAAATAAGATACTTCCTTTACCGATTCCCCTTGCATCATGTTCATAATCCAAGCAAAAATATTAAAATTCCTATACCTCATGAAGAAGTGATCAAAACCCTTTTACTTCACTCTACTTGCTTCTCTTTGCCTTTTCCTTTGGTCTTCTCCTCCTCTACACTTAACACAGCCATTAAAAACTCATATTTAACAATTACATAGACATAACAAAACCTTTGATGAAGAGCTTGATTCCTTAGATGAAAAATGGTGTGATGAAGAAGATGAAGTGGAGACGAAATACAAGAGGAAAAATTTGGAATTCTTAACCCTAATAGTTGTCCCCTTTCCTTTTCTTATGCCCATTCATACACTTCCAAGACTCACACACATGCTTACTTACTATTGGATGCACATGATTTATTATTATTGGTCACATATGCCCTAATCCTAATGGTCCATTTGTTAACTTTAGGAAACATTGCACATTGGTCATTGTTCTTTCTTTAATTCCCACATTGGCATATAATCTCATCAATTAATTTCAATCTCATCCATATTTCATGTCTAAGTATGTATATCCATGCCGAAATGTACAAATTACCCTTTTACCCATGTCTTTTACATTAAATATCGTTATGTCGCTTACTATACTTAGCACTTACTTTGTTATATTCACTTCTTATTACTCCCTAGATATGCTATAATACTTCTAGGGTATATGTTGGGGCCTTACATATAATGTATGTATACATAATAATGTAAAAATATCCTTGTAAGTACTTTTTATTTTCTATATAAAGCCTCACTATATGGTGTGAATTCAAAAGAAATAACAATATACCACATTTTCTTCTTTACAATTTCTCTTATTGTTCTTCTAACAAAAACCAATCACATAATCAAATATTCAAGTGATATAATTTCAACCATCTCAATTTATTGCGATGCAAGTTTCAATCTTTTATTGTGTTTCACTATTCATTAGGTATTAGTTTTATTACATAATTTGGAAAAACTTAATTAATTGAACAACAAACTATGTATTGGTGTTAGAAGTAAAGAATCATTCAAACTTCTAATCTTTTGTTTTGATATTTAGTTAACGTAAAATAAGATAGTAGATTTTCTGGCTGATAGTCTTCTTGCTTTCTAACTAAATTAGTTTTATTTGTTGAGACTTTGTAATTTGTTTGGTTTCTTCCCGTTAAAGTCATTATGCTTGTACTTCCTATTTAAGTGGTGGAGTTTTTTTGTTAATAACATAGAGCATTGATCAGTAGAATCATTTGTTTCTATGTGAGCAAAGTGTTTAGATTCTTTATTTTCTCCTACAAAAGTGGTATCATAGCCAGGTTTCCTAAAGAACTAAGCAATTGTTTTTAGTGCTTTATGCAAAGTAATGACGTCAAGTTCTAGTTCAGTCAGTGTTTCTCAACCACAGATACCGATCTTTAAAGGAGACTGGTATAAGTTTTAGAGCATTAAAATGAAGACATTGTTTAAGTCTCAAGATTTATAGAACTACGTGGAAACTGATGTTGCAGAAACTAGTAATGACAACGATTAATAAAAAGAAAATCACAAACATGATGCAAAAGCCATTTTTTTCTTCCAACAGGCCATAGATGAATCAATATTCTCCAGGATAGTTGCAGCCTCAACTGCAAAATAAGCATGGATGATCCTAAAGACTGACTACCAAGGATCTACAAAGGTAATCACTATCAAACTACAATTTCCTTATCGAGATTTTGACATTTTAAGCATGAAAGCTAATGAATCGGTGTAAGAATATTTAGCAAAAGTTTCCTCTATTGTGAGCTAAATGAGATCTTATGGGGAGAAGATTAATGATGAAACTATTATAGTTAAGGTACTTAGAAGCCTAGCACCTAAATTTGATCATATTGTGGCTGCGATTAAAGAGTCAAAGGATTCATCAACTTTTTCCTTTAATGATTAATAGGTACCTTACAAGCTCATAAAGCAAGGATCAATCAGAGTATTGATAAGGAAGAAGGGAAAACGTTTTAGATCAAGAGGGAGGTTGAATCTTCAAATCAATGTTTCAAAGGAATAGGAATAGGAGGATTTCGAGGTCATGGTAGAGGCTGTGGTCAAAATAATTCTCTACACTGCACGTATTATAATAAGAATGGGCATGCTAAGAAATTTTATTGGTCTAAGCTTAAAGATGCCAACTATACCAAAGAGTACAAAAAATAAGAAGAGCATTTATTTATGGCAGAGACAGAGGTAGATAAGATTGTAACTGATATATGGTACGTGGATAGCGAATGTTCTCATCATATCACTGGGGACAAGTCAAAATTTAAAGATCTTGACGAAACAGTCAGGTCACATGTTAGACTTAGCGATGACAAATAGTTGCAGATCAAAGGAAGAGGAATAATTGCAGTTTACGTAGGTAAAAAAAAGGTGTATAAAAGATGTTCATTATGCTCCATGCTCGACTCACAATTTGTTAAATGTTGGACAACTAATTGAATATGGTTATTTGGTTGAGTTTAATGATGCATAATGTGTGATAAGAAACAAGATTATAGATGAAATTCTTGTAAGTGCTTGAATGTCATCAAACCGAATGTTCCCTCTTGATTTCTCTGCAAAAGTAGTCATGATGAGCAAGGCATTGTAAGAGAGAAAATTATGGCATTTGGGATATGAGCATCTAAACACTAAAGGTTTCCATTTGCTTAAAGCAAAGAAGATGGTCAATAATTTATCATCAATTGTCTCGTCGAAGCAAGTTTGTAAGGGGTGCATTCTCGGCAAGCAAGCTAAGAAGGCCTTCCTTGTTGGAAAATAAAGACATGTCACCAATGTACCGAAGCTAGTACATGCTAATCATTATGGTCTGATGAGAGCTAAATCTCTAGCTGGAAGCAAGTATTTCCTTTTATTCATTGATGATTATAGTAGAATGAGCTAGGTTTATTTCCTTCAAATTAAGTTCGAAACTTTCATGTATTTTAAGAAAATTAAGGCTATACTTGAGAAGTAAAGCGAGATATATCTGAAAGTCCTTAGAAATAATCGTGGAGGTGAGTTCATTTCTAAGGAGTTTACTTTTTTTTGTGACGAGAAATGCATTAAGAGGGAGTTGATAGCTCCTTATACTCTGGAGCAAAATGGAGTGACAGAACGGAAGAACCATGCTATAGTTGGGATGGCCTATTCATTGCTCAAGTCCAAGGGACTACCAAATAATTTCTGGGCAGAAGGAGTAGCTTTAGTTGTCTATCTTCTCAACCTGTCACTAACTAAAACACTGTGGAATCAGACTCCATATGAAGCTTGTTTTGGGAATAAACCTTTGGTAAGTTATCTTCGAGTTTTTTTTGTATTTGTTATGCCTTACGTACAAATGAAAAACATAATTTAACAGATAAATAAAAAACGTTCATCTTTATTAGATATTGCATCCAATTAAAAGCATATAGGCTCTATGATCCTACAAGTGAGACTATTGCAGTGAGCAAAAATGTAGTTTTTAATAAACTGGTAAAATGGGAGTGGGAAAAAAAAGACAAGGAGCAGAATGCATATTTTGAAGAAGATAGAGGTGAGAGCACAGAAGAAGTGGAAGAAGTAGAGATTGATACGACCAGTAACTCTCAAAATTCAACTAAAAAAAAAGTCCAGCTTCTACTTACGAAGAGTCTTCTCCCAATGCATCAATTCTGATAGTTTCAGCTTAGCTATGGAGAAATGAGTGTGGTAGAATTCCTTGACATTGATTTGAAATTGAAGGAGAGGCTGAATCACTGTTGGTTCTCTTTATTGGTGATTCTATTTCGATTGAGTAAGCTTTGCAAAGTCAGGAATGGAGGAGCTTGATGGAAGATGAATTGCATTCCATTCAAAGAAATCAAACTTGGGAGCCATATGATCTTCCTGAAGGTAAAACTCATATTGGACTGAAGTGGATATTTGAAACAAAATTTTCGGTAGATGACAGCATTCAGAAATATAGGCAAGAATCGTGGTAAGAGGTTTTACCCAATAACCAAGAATAGATTACGAGGACACATTCTCATCGGCTGCTCAATTCGAAACAATGAGGATCATTTTGGCACTGGCAGCACAAAAGATTGGAAAGGTTTTCAGTTTGATGTCAAATTGACCTTCATGAACAACAATTTGGAAAAAGAAGCGTACGTCTTCCAGCCCCTTGGTTTCGAGGATTCAAGGAATCCTAATAAGGTGTTAAGGTTGAGAAAAGCATTTTACGGATTAAAACAAGCTCTACGATCTTGATATAGCAAGATCAATAATTTCTTTCACAAGCAAGGATTTAAAAGAAGCAAGCATGAACCTACATTATATGTGAAGAAATAAGGAAATATTGATCTCATAATAGTAAGCTTGTATGTTGACGATATGATCTATATCGATTCATTTTTGCATCTTATCTATGAGTTTAAAATGTCAATGATGAGCATGTTTGATGTGACAAATTTGGAAGAGTTGAGTTATATCCTGGGGTTAAAGATTGTGTAAACAAATGCTGGTATTTTTATGTCTTAGAAGAAATATGTGAAAGAGATCATAGAGAAGTTTAGTATGGTTGGGTGTAAGATTGTCAATACACTGATGAATATAAATGAAAAGCTTCAATCAGAAGATGGCAAAGGATCAGCAAATGGAAGCTTGTTCAGGAGTTTAATTGGGCGATTAATTTATCTGATACATTCTCATCCAGAAATAAGTTTTTCTGTTGGTATTCTATCACGGTTTATGCACAAATTGACTACACATTAATTTGGTGTAGCCAAGAGGGTTCTTCGATACTTGGCTGGAACAAAGGATTTTGACATATGATTTCAAAAATCTAAAATTTTTAGTCTCAAAGGATTCATAGACAATGATTGGGCTGGTTCTATAGAGGACAAGAGGATAACTTCGGGAAGTTGTTTCATCCTTGGAATTGTTGTTGTTTCATGGAGCTGAAATAAACAGGCTACTATGGCTTTATCTTCTACCGAGCTTGAATACGTAGAAGCTATAGCAACTGCTTATTAGGCAATATGGCTAAGAAGAATTTTAGGTGATTTGGGAGAAAAAAAAATTGAACCAATAGATATGTTTTGCGATAATAGGTTTGTTGTGATGCTTGCAAAGAATTTCGTATTTCACACTCAAACCAAACATATTGAAATTAAACCCCATTTCATACGGGAGCTATTGGGAGAAAGATAAGTGAAGATGAAAATATGTGGAACAAAAGAATAGGATGCAGAGTTAATGAAGAAAAGCTTGGCACAAAACAAACATGAAGATTTCTGTGTTCAACTCCAAGTTTGAATGAAGGGGAGTGGTAAAAGTAAAGACTCATTCAAACTTTTGATCTTTTGCTTTAATATTCAGTTAACGTAAAATAAGCTAGTAGATTTTCTAGCTGATAATCTTCCTACTTTCTAGCTAAATTAGTTCTATTTGTTGAGAGTTTGTAATTTGGTTGGTTTCTTCACGTTAGAGTCATTATGCTTGTACTGCCTATTTAAGTGGCAGAGTTGTTTTTGTTAATAACATAGAGCATTGATCAGTAGAATCATTCGTTCATATGTGAGCAAAGTGTTCAGGTTCTTTATTTTCTCCTAATATCTGAGGCATTATATGTTGATGATATTATTCTTTGTTTTTGGAAAATTAAATTCCATTAATGGAGAAAAGAATATACAAAGTGTTATACATGGGTGCGTGATTCTGCCCAAACAATAAACACAGAAGGACATGAACTAGTTAGACCATTACAACAAAATAGGTACACATAAGCGACTTGCAGGACATTTTACCCAGTGTTGTTTGAGTTATATGTATGACGTAATGCACATTTAATTAAATTGCATTTAAATCAATATTAGTTAGATAAAACTATGTATTTATATATACCCTTGACATAAGAAAAACAAATTATTGGTTATTATGTTAAAACTTCGACATTTGATAAACCTTATTAAAACTAAACTCATATTCATTATATACTACACGCTAATTTTTTTTTTCCAAATATCTGGGATCATATTGGCCAAGATAGAGCTAAATATTGTTGAATTCTTATTCACGCTTTTTGGGTAATTGTAAATCAAGTGATGTCTAATTTAATTATCATGTATGTAACTGAAGTAATTTCTTTCTTAACTTATCAAAGCTAATAATATGAGTGAATCAACTACTATATATGCTTAAATCTTTGACTAGTCAAGTAATTAAAGATGCCTAACAGTTTATGTTACTAGTTTTGAGGGCCAAGCTTGAAACAGTGTAATAAAGTAGGTCTCAATTTCTATATTCCAAAATTTATTGCATGACTACTATGTAGCACACTAATCTGAATTAGTGAAAATTAAATATAATCAGCGGAAATATTTAATTCCAAAAGCAACCAAGAAGCAATGTCTAAATTGAAAATGAGTATCTTAATTCTCAAATTCCAGGGAATATTTATGTTAGTGTGATGAACAGTTAATACGTATATATAACACAAATAGATCCAGGTTAATACTTTAAGAACTGTTTTGTCTTGATTTAAATTTTATCCACAGGCTCGGGTTTTCTGGAAGACAGGCTTTGGTGCCTCCTAAAAAATATGTCAAAAACTTGTAGAAGTCTCCGGTGACAGCCCAACTGTAGCATATTTTTATATGCCGCCCAGACTAGGAACCTGCCGTTTGTTTTTAAGGAAAACAATTGGACCTAACAAGAAAAGAGTTTGAAAAGGTTAAATGTCCCACATGTCAACTGGAAAGGCTGATAATAATTCTCTGACGTTTAGGAGGCCTTTATTTGGAGATAAAAAGCTGAAAGTTTGTTAAGACACCAAAATCATGTAGTGCCTAATGGCTGCTAAGTTTTTCTTCGCGAAAACAATGGAATCATGAACGTGTAGATAGCAAACGAAATGTTATTGATGGTATCATTCTTTTCCCTTTCCATTCACAACAAATAAACACCAAAGCAACGATAGTAATGACGACAATGATCAGTTCTTCAATATTGTTCTTGTTTTCTCCCATTTTCTTTCAACTTGTCCTCACACTTGCAGAGCTAAAGCGTCCGCCACTATACCTTTGCCTAGGGGATGATACTCTCACCGTCAACAGTACATACAAATCAAATCTTGATAATGTCCTCATTTCCGTCTCCTTGAGTCCTGACCTGAATTTAGGTTTCTCAAATAGCTCATTTGGACAAGGATCTGACCAGGTTTACGCAATTGCCCTTTGCAGAGGTGATAAATCGCCAGAAGATTGCCGGAGTTGCATTTCTGTATCAGTCCAAGCGGCCTCTGAAATCTGCCCCATACACAAGGAAGCCATTCTTTGGTACGACGATTGCATGTTAAGGTACTCCAACAAAACTCTCTATGGGCAAATGGAGTACCAACCATGTGCTTATTCGTACAATATAAATAATGTCAGCAATTCTCAGGTAACTCAGTATTATATGGCTCTGAGTTCCCTGTTAGATTATCTGACAGACCGTGCTGCCTCCGGAAATCAGAGCAAGTTCGCGGCCGGACGCGTGACTACCATCTACGGCCAAACATTGCATGCGATGGTTCAGTGCACTCCTGAATTATCGAGGGATAGATGCGCGGACTGTTTAGGTTTGGCCACTCAGCTCATTGTTAGTTGCTGTAATGGGAAACGAGGAGGAAGAGTGGTCGCACCCAGTTGTCAGTTTAGGTATGAGCGATACCTGTTCTTCGATCCTCAATTCGACTCTCAGTTCGTGCCACAATCACAACAACCAGCTGAAGTACCGGTATCGTCACCGAAAATAATTCATCCTTCAAGTTCAAACACAAAAGGTATTATCAATCTGTTTTTTTCTTAATCTCTTAGGTTGAGCCACTATTACATAGTTGCATTTGTTTGAAGAGAATCTGGAGATTGCTCGAAGTGATGATAGAACATAGGTGGCTGCCAAAACTCTTATGAAGTTCGTCAAGAATTCTAATAATCATGTTCATTTGCTGCACATGTCCTCCTACGGCAACCCGAACTGAGAACATCACAATTTTCTTCTTTTTCTCTCCTTATTTTGTCATTGGTGTAGTATGAACTATAGTTCCTTGCGTCAGTTTGCTTTTCTCCTATAACTGCTTTTTTCATCTCTCCGAGCAAACTAATGAGACATCAATAGCCGTCTTCTTGTCTCACTCCATCGATATCTTCACCAATAATGACCAAATGATAATTCCAGTCACTTTCTCTTCTCAATTATGAGGGGAAAAAAACCGTTTCCATATTTCAGATTACGAGCAAAGTCACTGTAGTTATTTTTCTTTTGATAATTAAGCGGCTATCCGTTGTTTCTAGCCTTCTGGAGCTCATGTGCTACCAAATAAAAGACATCATTCTCAGCTAATATTGATATTGACTAAATCTTGAAAATAAGTAAATACTGTGAAGACGGCAGTCGATATTTTATTATTCTTTCCTATTTTAAACGTTGAAGAGTAAATAAACAACGTAACTAAAAAAACAGGCTTGCTTGAGAGAAAGGCTTTTCCTTTATATTTCTCACGCTTTACAGTCTCTAATCTCTTTGCTTTCAATTATGGATTTTGTAGGGCAACCACGTCACTTACTTTGGATCTCGATCCCAGGAGTTTTGTCCATATTACTATCGCAATACTTGTATTTCCCATCAGCTATCTAATCAAATATTAGCTACAAAGAAGGAAAGCCAGGGTAGGAGCAGATAGCTAGTGTGTTGTACGTGTAGCTTGGTTTTAATTTCTATAAGATATTAAAATGTTTACGGCTAACAATTATTTTCTATTAAATTTAACTCATCAAATCCTCTGTTTTATTTACTTTACTTCAACTCTATTCTATTAAATTTTATTCATATATTTATATAAAAATTCACATAAATATACATATGAGATTTAATAGAACATGATAAGAATATCATAAATGATACTAAAAATCTGATCCTAAAATTCAAGCTACCAATTGAAAAGAAGTCATGCTCTTTCTTTTTCCATTACTCATTTATTTATAGTACGATGCGGTAGGAGAGTAACATAACTATTTAAAAAATTAATTAAATATTAATAATTAAAAGATTTTAATAATAAAACAAAGACTAATTTACGTAAAAAAACTTATAGTATAAAGAAAAAATCACTAGTCTTGATAAGCAAATCCACTAAATTCAGATAAGGATTTATAAAGTTTGATATTTCACGTCATAAAAACAAGTCCTTTTACAAAATTTCAGGATTGAAATTAAAGTTGATGTAATAATCAACAAACACTCTAACCAATTTAAAAAATAATACAATACAAGATAACAACACAATTTGCGACGTTTAAAAAACGTCACAAAATCTCAAAAAATGTCACAGAATATAATTTTTGACGTTTTAAAAAACGTCACAAAAAGTAGCGGAATGTGACGTAAGCAAAAAGTTTTTGCGATGTTTCCCATAAAACGTCACGGAAAATATAGACATTCCGCGACGTTTTAAAAAATGTCACTAAAAGATTGATTTTTCCGCGACGTTTTTCGACATTCCGCAGAATGTTGTTTTTTGTGACTTTTATACAAAAACGTCACAGATAGTATTATTTTTTAATTATTATTTTTTCCATTTTTCAAAAATCATTTTAATTTAATAATTTTTAATTTTAATAATTATTTTTTAAAATACAAAAATTTTTAAATCTTATTTTTTAATAACTATTCAATATTATTTATGAATTTTATTTATTTAATAATTCTTTAATTTTTTAGTATATCATTAAAAAAAGCAATGTACAGTATGTAAGTTCAAATACTTTGTCTTATCTCAATCTCAACTCACACACAATAACGAAATGTCTCATGTTTACATTAATTTTAATGTAATTTATAATATTGTATATACATCACAATCCTTAATAATTTTGATTGGACAAAAATTCATATAATGAAGAAAAAACAATAAAGTTTCAATTGCATAATAAGAATTTATTCATCATCGTCGTCAGTGGACTCTTCTAAATTACAACCATCATAAAAAATCAGAAGAAATCTCACAGCACCAGGCCCTGGATAAGAAATAAATGAAGCATCTTATGAGTTTTTTGTAGCAACATACTATGTGCAAAGATCAGATAGAGAAGGAAAAGACATACATTGCCACTTACAATTGCATAAGTAGGAGGATTAGCAATCTGCGATTGCTGATATTTCAAAATTGTCCAATCAAAGATATAGTCAAACTGGAAGCCTGAAAGAGAGAAAATCAACAAATCGCAGCTGACTTAGTTCCTGGAAGAGTTTCAAATTAAGAGCTTGTGCTTGGGTTGCGTATTGTACAAAACATCCATCAGAAAAATTTTAACAATAAAAAAGTTCAAACCTTCACGAATAAATAGATCACGAAAGAGTCTTTTAAGATAAGCGTAATCAGGTTTATCATCGAAATGAAGTGATCGGCAGTAGTGAAAGTAAGAAGCAAATTCTGTAGGATAACCCCAACACAATGCCTGAAATAGAAGCATATAAATTTTTATTATCAACCCTTTAAGACATACACTTAATGTAGTATACTTTCAAATAAATTTATTCACCTCAATGGAAGTTGATACTTTTTTTTCACTAATCTTTTCATATTTTTTCTTTTTATTTCCTGCTTTTAATCCCTGCCACGGTAGACTAAGAACGTATATGGTCATAACTAAATAAACCACACAATTAGCGTTCAAATAAAATAATGATGAAAAGGAATATTACTTCCTCTCAGAAAATATATAAGAAAATATCCAAGAGACTCAAGATCATCCCAGCAGCTTTGTTCTACAAATCATAAAAGAAAATTTCAGAAAATGATAAAATGAAATGGAAGCATAATGAGCAAAACTAAAA
>JANZXP010000002.1:25410656-25425366 GCA_027576715.1 Erythroxylum flavicans
CCATGGGAGTAAGGAAATTGATTGTGGAAACAGACTCAAAGGATGTCATTACCTTACTCACAGATGAGGTCCCTATCAACGATCAATCAATCTCGCTAATCTCAATGATTAAGAACGTAGCGGCTTCCTTTTGGGAATTAAACTGGTTGCACAAGCGACGACTGGATATTCAGGCAGCAGATTTTATGGCTAAGCATGGGCTCGCTAATTCAGATTTGGTAGTCCACGTTTCGCTCAGCCCCCAAACGCTCTTCGTCGGCTCTTCACTCCTCACCAACCAATTGATCTCGCAGCACCTCCCCACAGATCGGAGGAGTCGATCGGGCATCACTGGAGGAACCCCAATCAAACCAGAGTTATCAGCATACCTGGTCAGCATGTCAATACAGCGGATAGTTCGATGTTTTCTCGACGGAGCTCCTCGGAACAGCAGAGAGCAGACTTATCTTGGGTTTCCCCGTCATATACAGCTTCTACTGGACTTTCACCTGATCTCGAGCGACATCCATTAAATGATCATTACTTTAGCCATCTGACTTATCTCCCACCCTAGTAAGGGCTTTTTTGTAATCTCGCACATGGCATAGAGCCTCCCGAATATATAAAAAAAAAAAAAAACGGTTTGAGGGATATGACATGAATATGATTAAGCTTCGGAATATAATACGAATTAAGATTCATACTTTATTATGATTTAATTATTAATCATTTTATTGAATTAAAGTGATTTTTATTCTTGAAAAATTAAAAACAAAATGATATAGTGATTATTCCGTTAGAATCAGATATTGTCCCGACTTCCCACCAAAAGGAACCTTCATCATAGAAACAAAATCTGAACAAATATTTGGGAGATAATCCTTGCGGTGTTCTAATTAAATTAAAAGATGAGACACAGACACAATAATAAACTCAACACTCGACGAGGAGCAAATCGGACAATGAAGTTGTAGTAGACTGTCCTCCTAGCAGCACTACCTGATGATGAACCTTCCGGTACTGGTGGTGAGGAGGGCGGAGGCAGTGGTGGAGATGGTGATGTCTCGAAGAAAAGATAGGGTTCGTACTTTAATTGGCAACTCAATGACACAACTCTCCCACCCATTTTCCCGTTACAATAACTTGGTATAAAACCAGACGCCAAAGTTAAGCAGTCGTTACATTGATCAAAAGTGAAATCTGGAGTGCATTGTACCATGGCATAGACCGTGATCAAATTTTGCCAAATCATACTCCCTGTCGCATACTTTCGGATTGAGTCGCCAGAGGAAGCCTCGTTTGTTAACCGATTTATTAAGATGTTAAGCGACTGATGGAATTGATTTACGCCAGTGCTTACTTTAACCTGGGAACTCATTACATAATAGAACCCAAAATCCATTAGTCTGAATATGGGCCGGGATGTCTATCTCAAGAAACATTCGTCGAATGCTCCAAATGCCTCAATGTTGTAGGGGCATGATTGCGGAAGAACTTGGCTTATGTTCTTGATGCAATTATGGCACATTTCAGGCTTCATATCTCCTCTGCAAAGTCCAATTGCGTTGATTGTGTCCGTTTCGCCGATGGATACGTTGTAAAACATTACTATAGGATGTAAGAATGCTGTTGGACGAGAGAGTTTTAATGAGGGAATCGAGATTTGATTTGTACCCACTATGCTGGCTGAAATTTCCAACGCTGTCTAGGCAATTGGTGATGGCTTGCTGAGGTTGTGATAGTGTGAGGACAGATTGAATGAAAATGGGATAGATAAAGAAGAGAGCCCCTGAAGAAATCAACACCATATTTCTCCCAACACCAGCACTTGCAGTGAGTCTCGTAAAGAATTGTCCCTTTTATTCACATTTCTTGTTAGTTTCAACTTGTTGGTTTGCCTTGTTTAAGAACCGTCGTTATCCGGCTACAACAAATTGTTTTTTGGTGTTTTTCTCCGACTTTAATCTGTTACTTACTATTATGCGAACTTGTATCGACTTCGATCGGCAACGCCTAGAAGTGCCTGGCTGTACGTTTACTGGTCTTAAGTTACACAAGATGTTTATTGTCATGGTTAATTCATTTTATAATCCGTCAATTTATACTTCTTTCTTATTTTTCTCTGACTATTTTATTTTATATTTTAATTGCTATAAAAAATGCAATTGTTATTAACTCCGTGAAACCTTTTTTGCATGAAGAATACTAATGGAATATGGAACTAAGATGGGTTGAAGGGGATAGAATCTGGTTGAAGTTGCACGCTTTCACGTCCCAGTTTCTTATGGAACTTAAACAGCTAGTAAATCGTAATTAGAAAATTCTACGTTTTTCATTTTGGATGATAATCAAGTAGTAAGTACTGGACTCTGTTCATTCACTGCTAGAACTCACTATTTTAAATCGGGGCTTCATAAGAGTGGTCGATCCTAATTTGGAGGCCATTTATGAAGTACTTCGCTGCGAGGCAAGTAAATATTCATAAACAATGAATGCATTGAACATTTTCATTTAGCATATGAGAGGTAAACCGGGATTCACGTACATATTATACCTATGGATGCACGTTGGTATCATTCGAACTTCACAAATATAGAATCTTAAAACTTGTGCAATGAAAGTTTAATGGAGGAAAAGGGATACAACAAACTTGTGATGTCTCTAATTTTAATGAATAAATTTAAATTACTCATAAATAAAAAATGTTAAAATTTAACAAAAACTTATTTAAAAATTAGTATCTTTTGTTATTCATCAAATTTATTATTTGTAATTTTTCTGGAAGTTAAATAAATTACATTAATAACTAACTAAGTTAACATGAAATTTACAAAATAATACATCAAGTAGAATTTAAAACTATTAAAGCTCATTAAGGTCCCTTATGTACAACATGTTAGGACAATGACAACTCTTTAGAACTCATTACAGGGACCAATTTAATTTCAAAAATGGAGACAGTGATAAACCTTTTCCTTTTGCTATAACCAGCTCTCTAACACCTCTAATGTGCATTCACTTGCATGTTTTGGAGAGTTAAACTTGCCTCTGAGGATCCTTTGGTTCCTTTCTTACCAAATACCATAAATTGTTCTACCAAGAACTAAGTTGTGCAATAACCTTTCATCCTTATGATCCCTGGAAAGAGAACATAGCCATTGGATTAATCCCAGTAAGGTGAATCATAAAGGACAATAATACCATTCCTCAAAACTATATATGAATAAGGGCAGTTAAACAGAAGCTATGCATTAGTTTCTTGGTCCATCAAACATAACGTACAATTCAAATTATTGGTGCTTCTTTTTCTATCCGAGGTAGTTAGCCTTTCTTTAATTTTAAGCCACAAAGTAAATGCAAATCTTGTGATAAGAAGTTTGTTCCACACAAGAGAACTGAATTAAAAAAAAAAAGAGTAGATACAACTCGAATTTTTTTTATATAGTATGTGGCGATCAATGCCTAATTGGGTTGCCAAATCATAATGATTAATACAATAAAATCTTTCTATAAATCCCATGTAGTACTAAAATTAGAATTAAGAGAATTTTTTATACCAGCTCATAGTCATTGCCTAGCTCCTAATCACATAAATACAAGATTTTTTTAAATAAGCTAGAGGTATTCTTAAGATAGGTTATTGTATCCTCCATTGGCAGATTTGGAGAGTTTGGGGGAAACAATCTTGAAAGAATTGCTAATCTCTATTGTCACAATGCCATCATCCATTTCTAATTAAACTACTAAGCTTTGCACTTGCTGGGAAGAATACTATATTGCATTGGCCCACCTTAGGGAGAACATAAGGTAGGCCAAATGTACTACAATTGTCATACCATAGCCATATATCTGTTCCATTCCTACCTTATATTTGATAAGTGGGTGGACATAGCCCCTTAGCTTCAACATTTGAAGCCAGTACCAAAATGCATTGATTCTTAGTTTAACTATCCATAAGCTAGATCCTCCTATATAATGCTTATAAAGCCATTTCACTAGAAGGATTTCCTTGGCATTTTTTACTTCCCATAGTGCCTTAATCAGGTTAACCATGTTTACGAACTTTGCACATTTGACCCATAAACCTCCTTCCCTTTTAAGCATTCAAAACTCATTCCAACTTACCTTTGCAAAATGCTTAAAGGATTCATTTCCAGTCCGAAGAAAAAAACTAATAATTTTTTCAATTTCCTTATAAAGCTTTATAGGAAATCAATATGAGAGGACTAATAGATGGATAAGTTACTAACCACTGAAGGAAGTAATTTTAACCTGCTAGTAAAAGATAAACACGTAGATGTCCAAGCCTATTTCTTTTATTGATCATATCCAATTACCCTTGACAATCAGAATAAGAAAGCTTCATTGAGAATATAGAAATACCTAGGTAGGTAAATGGTGGGGATGATAAACCTGAGGTGGAAGATAACAACTAGGCTAAGTTTGAGGAATCCACAAAAGTGATTATGTAGCTCTTGTCCATGTTAATGTAAAGCATGGAGCAAGCACCACATTACTTTAAAGATCTCACTAAGCAAGTCATTGAGGCTTCATCAACCTTACAAAATAATAATAGATCATCAACAAAAGCAAGATGGTGATGTCCATCCTATTGCTCTTCCTATGATACTTAAAGCCATAATCAACAAGCACATTTTTCTAAATAATGCAATTAAGTTCCTTAATGCATATGATGAAGAGATGAGATGAAATAGAACCAACTTGCAATAGTCCTCTATAACCCTTAATAAGTTTACTAGCTTCCCTATTGATCAAAACACTGAATAAAATAATGGTTATGCACTAAGATATCTAAGTAATTAACTTGTGAAGAAACTTGAATACTTATAGAGAAATAAGTATAAAAGCCCAGTTAATTGAGTCAAATGCCTCATAAATATCAATTTTGATAGCATAATTAGCTCAAGAGTCATTGATATAATGGTTTCTTAGTAAATTTGGTGCAAGCAATATATTGGATTTAATACCTCTACATTTTATAAAATTAGCTTAAGATTAGCTAACAAATAAAGGAAGCATATGTGTGATCCTGCTAGCCAATAACTTAAATATAATGATATAAAATCTCTTGTAATAAGAAATTGGTCTAAAGTCCCTCAAAGAGTTTGGATTGTGAGTTTTTGGGACCAAACATAAATGAGTGTGATTCCATACTTTCAACATATTGGCATTATTAAAGAACTAATGAATAACTTTTCATATATAGAACTTGAAGGAGCTCCAAGTTTGTTGATAAAATAAGCCGGAGACTAGGGATTTATTAGTATATTTCATTTAGATTAGAATTTTTACATTATTGTATATTAATACTACTTATTAATATATGAACATTAATATGTTCATAACTTATTTAAATTTATATGAAAATTTGTTTTTAACCAAATTTAATAAATGAAAGTGAAATGCTAGATGTTAGGAAGTTGAGTTTACTATTCTCAACTTATTTCATAAATAGGGGTGGAAAATCTAGCTTCTTATATGTAACCCTTCAAATCATTTCAAATTTAATATAATTATTTTTAAATACATTTTTTATAAAAATAGTTGAGGTTTAGGGATTATAACAATAGACAAAAATTTTCTTTGTGCTATTATGATAGATTTATATACATCCAGATAACTCTTAGGCCTCTTTATTAATAAAAGGAAAAGCTAGTTGTATATTTTTATGAGTTCTCAACACTTGGTCCTATGGTTCTCCACATAAAATTGGTTAAAATGTAAGACTCTTCGTCTTACCTACTTAGGTATTCCCATTAGCATTAAGAATCTTTCTTGTCATGATTATCTACTATTAATATAGAAGATTCAAAGGAGGGTCTTTAGCTAATGTAATAAGAACTTATCATTTAAAAGGAGGATATAGATCATTAATTCAATCCTTACTAGTCTTCATATGCATTAATTCGTATATCTTATGCTACCAATAAGCATTGTTAAAAAATTAAAGGATGATAAAGAGATTTATATAGTCAGGGAATCATAATAAAAGTGTAATGGCTAAGGTCAAATGCATTGATTTGTTTCAACCTAAAAAGGAGTGGGATTAGGAATTATTTCAATTAGAATTATCAATAAGGCTTTGATAATTAAAAGACTATGGAGTATCATAGCTGATAAGCAAGTTATGTAGGTCAAATAGAACCACACCTTCTACTTAGGAAGCTTTAATTTCTAGTCTATACTCCTTAAATACAACAACTTTTAGATTTTAGCTTCTATGTCATTATGCTTAACCTTTTATAGTCAAGAATTCCAATATTTCTAAAAATAAATATTTTCATTTTGGCATTGCACAGTTTGTTATTACCTACAGAAGGAAAATTATTAATGAAAATATGGAATGGAAATTGAGAAGAAATGAAAATATGGAATGTAAATTGAGAATAAATGTAGCATCGTTTGATATAAAATTTGTAAGTATAGTGTATAAGAAGGAAAGTGTTTAGGAGCATGTTGCATTTTAGTTTGCCATCTAAAGTTTTTAGGATTATCATAACTTATAGTTACAGAGATATTTTGACTTCTATAATGTTTATAATTAACATATGTATGCAAAGATGAAGATTATAGTTTTTATTTTTTTTATAATTAATATATGCAAAATAAGATGTGGAAGATGATGATCATAATAATGCTAGCAATGGAAGGAAGATGTTTTTCAAATAACTATTTGATATATATTTAAAAGGAAAGATAATGAGTGAGTGTAAGGTACACTATACCTCAAACATATTGTACAAAGCATCAACAGATCAAATAGCACATCTATGTCTATAAACTACTTTGATTCATTTAAAAAAAGTATGAAAAAATTTAATGATAAATTTTAAAAGCAACTCTGATTACAATGATAACCTCACCCATTGTAAAATAGATATCTAATCGGTTCGTTGCATAGCGATTATATAGTTTGTTCTAGTATTTTGAAGCATAAACTAAGATTTGTATATAACTATCAATCAATTAATGTATATTAAAGGTTTTGATGAACACATTTTGTTGCACAAATATGTGGTCAAAGCTTTCAGTCTTTTGAAAAATGGAAGCAACATTATTAAGTAACAGATTTATGCATAACCTTGTAGGAAAAAAATGTTTGTTGAAGCTTTTTAAAAGGTAGTTTACTATATGATTATGTACAAATCCATATGCTAAATTAAAAATTAAACTAAGGTGATTACGGATTACCTTTCTCATATAAAAACTATATTAATACTTTATATTGTGAATAAATTGCTTATGTATCCTAGATACCATCATTTATTACACATAAAGGAGGATGTGAGAGTGAAGATTTTGATATGGGTGATAGTATTGAAGTTTTTTAAAAAATGACAATATGAAAGGTATTTCAAACTTTTTAATGTCATTTTTTACTCTAACAATTGAAATGATAGTCCTCAGTCTTCTCTCTTAGAAAACTATTATAAGAAAATTGCTCTATGGCCAACCAATATATAATTGTTAATCTCACCAACACAAGTTAGGCAAAATTTGATTAAGGCTCTTCAAAGCTTTTTTAACTTAAACTCTTATGTCTTATGTTATCCACCATGAATAATGCACAAAACCTAGAACATTTTTTATAGCATCCTTTAAAATTTTGCACACATTTTTCCAGCAAAACATTTGATTTCATTACAACATATAATGGAACTAAATGCGAAAAGGCAAACACTAAGATAAAAAAGATGGGAACTTTGGCAGTTTGATTGTGTAAATTTTTTAGGAAAACTATGATTATGATAAGGAATATATACAGTCCAAATTTCCTTCCCCCTTTACTAAAGTTTTCTGTCTATCACCTTTATCTTATGAGAAGGCATGGAATTTGATATACGATGATATTTCAATAAAAGTGAGCAAAAGGAAAATAGTTAAAAATTGAGTTTATAGAGTGATTGAATTTAGTTAAGCATACTCCTAATCGAATAAACAAAAATGATATGAAATATATAGTAACCAGGTTCATTTCTTTATAACTCAATAAGTATATTTGTTAAGAATGTTTTATCAAGAGTAGAGAAATTTTTGTTTGACAAAGAAGGTACTTTATTAGATTCTTTTCTATACAAAAGGTATGAATAATTGAGTATATATGCCCATAAAGTGTTTTCTTCAAGTAAATCATTATATTTCTTTTGTATGTCCACAATCTTTATTTTAAAGCTTGATATAAACCAATATATTTTTACCAGTATTATTGTGAAAAATTAATTAATTTAGCAGGAAATAATTATCAAGCATTATCACACAAGTAAATGTTTTTCTTTATGATGAAGTAGTGATTGTCAAATCTATCGGTGAAAGTAAGCAAAACAAAGTAGCATCCTTTTTTTGTCTATGTATTCTTCCTAATGGTCAAAGCATGTCAGTAAAGATAGAAACTTGTATATGAGCTGATATATGAGTTTTAACCATTATTGATCACCATTCTTGCCATTGGCCTAGTGTTGCTAATATAATAGCCAAGTGATGGTAATTTCAAAACTCATAATATTAGTGCTAGACAAATAAACCCCAAATAGTGAAGCCTTTAAGGATCATTCATTATATGTGGCATATCTATCAGTATTATAATGTATTAATATTGGTTATTTGAAATAAAAGAAAAATAAATTCTACATTTATCCCACTAGATCGATTGTTATTGTCTTATTTAAGAGCAATTAAAAATTTTCATTCTAATCCAACATTCATCATAATACATTAATAAAAGATAAAATATAAAAATGTGGACATTCATATAAAATTGAAATAATAGCAAAATTGAAAATATTAATCTATAATGGTTGAAATCATAAAAGTGTTAAACAAATTTCATTTCCTAGCTATATTGACCGTGATATATAAAGTTTAATGAATTTTTTACATGCTCGTTTAATGAATTATGTTCTTATAACAAATTTGGAATGGACAATATGATAGATATGAATTAAAACAAACCACTATAAAAAAATATGGTTTCTCTACAAACTTGGTCATGGTACTAGAAAATGGAATCTGAGAATGGGACCTTATATCTCGTTCTCCAACACAGTTAAATATAGGAACATGCACTAACTAGTACATAGAAACGATAATCAATTTATCATCATCAGAGATAAGGCATACTTAGACTTTGAAGCAAGAATAATGACTAATACATTGAAAGACTACCATAAGACTAATGTCTTATAGCATTGTGATATGGGACTGAATATTTGGACATAGGTGTGATTGAGGCTCTATAAAATGATACAATAAGTATTATCAATATTGTAATGTCATTCCCGTCTCTAGCAGTTGAAATGTTAATCCCAATTATTCTCTCATGAAAAATATTATATAATGGTTTATCCCACTTACACAAGTAAGCGAAAACTAATTGAGGACCTCCAAATGTCTTCCAACCCCTATTGTTCTTTCTATTTTCACCTCGATCCTTTTCCATCCATTATTCATACAAAAAATTTTAATTTGAGTATTGTATAGTATCAAGCGAAATTTTAAAAGGTAAATTCTTGATCAAAATAATGATTTGATAAGAAATATATAAGCATTTAAGTTCCTTTACCCATTTCTTAAAATTTTGTATTTCTTTATTGGGTCTCGTATCTCTAATCCATAGATTTAAATGTTTCTATATAGAAACATATTTATTTGTAGAATAATTTTGAATAAAAAATTTATTGAGATGCTAAATAAGGAAATAGAATATATAGTTATCAAATTATCTTTTGTTTGTTGCTCAATGATTTTCTATGACAATCTTTGTACGAAATGAACTTTTGTCTCTATGATAAAGCAATAATTTTTAACAATAATTGGTTTATCTATCAAAAAAATGGTTCTTCTTTGCTCTCAAACTACCACCTTTCCCTTCTTGAAAGTTGCGTATCTTCTTTCCTTTAAACATATTCCTACATTCTTCTCCTAGTCTTCAATTCATTGCTCAGCTTCTCTATTTGGCCACTATTCTATTAAACAATAGTTGGTCAACCCTACTTCTTTCTATTTTCTTATCTTCTTGTAAACTATTTATGCTCTAGAATTCTCCTTCTACACTCATTTGATATTTTTCAACTTATTTTCCTCCTTTGAGTGTGCACTGTCTTGCTTCCTTAGCTTAATCTTGCTTTTAACTTGTTGGACTTTGGTATTATCTACTAGATAATAGATCCTTCAAATAGTTTCTGGCCTCTTGGTTCAATTCCTACTTCTATTGTTTCAGTTTAGACACCTCTTCATACTACATCTCAATCAACACTCTTCAAATATTAGGAAAACTTTAATACATGTGACAAGTGATAACATCCTTGATGCTAAGTTGAGCTATTTTCCTCCTAGTATAGTTGAAGAACAACAAATGATTTCACATCCCATTGAAGTCCTTGTAGTAGGTGCATAGAAATTGTGCTCTACACTAATAAGTTTTTTTTATTGGTAAGAGGATAGCATTTCTTGTGATGAAGTAGCGGGCATTTACAAACTGGAAACAATATGATTTGATGGATCTTCTTGTCAAAAGTGGTGAAGCATTTTTTAAAATTTTACAAACAAAAATGCAACTACTAGGGTATTTGAGTCTAGCCTTTGGCATGTCTAAATCAAATCAATTATGTTACAATTATTAAGTCCCGTAATGAAAATTGAAGAAATTAAACAAGAAAATTTATCTTTATGGATTAACATTCATAAAGTTCCTTTTGAATATTGGACAATAAATGGATTAAGCTATCTAGCAAGCTATACTAGCAAACCTATTTGTATCTTCTAGATAGTTCACCGACTCACTTGCTTGACTCTATTCTTACTATAAGATTGCATGAACAACTTGAAATGATAGAAGATAGATTAAAAGTCACTTATACATAGAAACTTTAAAATGAAGGAGCTAAAATGAGATGGATTCTTACTGGAAAGTTATTTAAGGCAAGATTGTATGATGAATTGGAAAAGATTGGTGTAACAAAAGTTCTTTATCAAAACAATGAAATAGAATAGGCAGTGGAAATAATACAAGTTACACTTACTAGGGAAAGAGGAAGAAGAAGTTTCAATATTGAATGAACCAATAACTTATCTTAGTGTACCCATCACTACAAGGAGACCATCCTATACAAATTTTAAGCCCTTGATGGGAAGAATTTGCTAAGAATTACTAAATAAAGCAATCAAACCCTATCAATGGTAAGTAAACTTTAACTCACTATATTAGAAAACTTGTATAAATATTAGTAGTTTCCCAAGAGTATTTATAAGTAGATAGAATTAATGATGAGGAGATTCTTATAGAAAGGAAGTGTGGAAGGAAGATTCAATGCTAAAGTAAAGTGGACTGAAGTGTGAAAGATCTAAGAAGCAAGTGGACTAGGAATATCGAAGAGAATATGGAGGCTCCTAACTGATAAAAAGGCACCTTAGGTACAATGGGTACATACTACATAAGGAAGCAAGAATTTTGGACTTGGGATCCTAAACTTGAATTTTCATAGACCATGACACAATTATTCAAGCTAAATCAAAAGCAAAAAAAAAATCATATATCATATGAGAAATGGAAAAAAACCTATTATGGTATGACAATATGTCCAGGCTAAGTCTAGTACATAAGTTACAAGAGATGATGAATTTAGAATGTGTAATTCCATAAAAATGCTTCAATGTTAGGGCCATAATAGCTTATAAGAATGAATTAAGCTATTCAAACACTATATAATATACAATAATTCAACTAGATCTCGATAAAAAGGAGAAAATTGAATGGAAAGCAATAGGGGATAGAGTATTCATAAATGCATCACATAGAAACCTGATAATAGAATCTTTTCCTAAGTTTCTATGACATAGACTAATATGGTTTAAGCAAGCTAACCCAAGAGTATCAATCACTATATGATTGGCTCTAAAAGGAAAGCTGAATAACCTGATCCAAATTAAAAAATTTATAAGACTACAAGCAGTTTGCAAACTGTGCAAGAACGAAGATGAAGCAATCGATCATCTCTTCTTTACATGCTAGTACTTTGATCAAATATGGGCTATAATTCAATGCCTATGCTACCCAAACCTCCATGTTAAGAATAACAAAATAGTGAGGCAAAGTGATGCAGATAATAATTGAAACATGTATGGAGAATAGAAGAGTAATAGGAAACGTAATATACACCTCCAAAGAACTAACTTGCTAGACCTCCTATGATAAGCTATTCCTTGAAATATTGTAGAACATAGAAGAAATAATTGACAAGAAGAAATTGATACAGTAATATAAATAAGTTGAGAAAAATAAATGTAAGCAAAGATATCCTCAAGATATAGATGATTGAAGACAAGAGTAAGGAAGAAGGAGTGTTCTTTTCCCAAATATTGACCAAATCTAAATCCCTAATTTATTAAAAAAAAGGAGCCTAAGCACCAGGCTTTATTTCTCAATAATTATCCCAAAAAAAAGGGTTTTAAGTGTTTGAAGATAGTGTTACCACTTCGAATAGGATTATGCCTATTAATATAAGATTTTTTATTTTTTAAAAAAGAATATTTTCAAATTGTTTCCACCATTCATTTAACTTCCAACGTACACATGATTGAGGGAACTCAACATGTAACAATTAAAAATATATGAGAAAATATGTCAATTATCTTGATGCACCTAACAACCTTAAAAATACACATTGATTTTCAATTAGAAATATATTGGTGTAAAATGTTAGAATTATCTTTGAATTAATTATCAAACAACTAGGAAAAAACATAATCCTTATATTATATATAATCATTTAATGTTGTTTCATATATTTGTTTTTATTCAAAGTTTAGTTATAGAAGGCAGGTATTGATGGTAGAGAGTCACTTGACATCACCCAATCCTAGAGGTGTTTTTGAATATCAGTAGACTGCTTTTACTGCAAGTCATTTATGTAAGTAACATTGTATTGCATATTTAACATATAATACAATGTTACTTACATATATGAACCTACCATGATCTCTAATCTAGGTGTCCAATCACCATACCAAAAATATAATACACAATAAAGTAAATTACACAATCCTCGCTTTGTTTAATAATAGACATATTACTCAATATGTTATTTAATCTCAATAAGTCAACTCAATAAAATTTTATAATTATAAAACTTAATTCCTGTTTTAAATCATCATACATAATATTTTTCTCACTTGATGTATTTTATAGGAATTTTCTTACATAAGAGATAGAAAATATGGATCATAAAACTTTATCAACGCATTGTAGATCAATCGGCACCATTACTTGCCATAAAACATATACATATAACTCTAAACCAATATTTCATTATATTACACAAAATGCAGTGAGATATTTTTTTTTGAAAATGAATAATTTAACTATAGATAAAACTAAAGGAATATTATAATGAGTTCTAGGCTATCTACCTACTCTTATATAAAGAGTTACTTACATTTGACAAAGATAAGGAAATAAATAATATAAAATAAAACACATATCTTTTTGGAGTTATTACGATGAACTACAAGCACCAAGTTCACTTTATGTCCATAGTCTTAATTCAGGAGGGCTTTACAATGATTAATTTTGATGACAATCAAATAATAATAATGTTAGAAATAAATGAACTAGTTTGATGAGTGTGTTAAGTGTGCAGAAGAAACAAAACACAGAAGAAGCACAAAGCACAGAAGAAGTAAAGATACAGAATAAGCAGAACATAGAAGAAGCGAAACACAGAAGAAACAAAGCATAGAAGAAGTAAAAACACAGAAGAAGCAGAAGATATGCTAGTACGTCGAACAGTTAGTTGGAGTTAGTTACAGAACTCAACTAAATAACAGTTATCAAGATTCAAGAAGTGCTTATCATGATTCAAAAAAGCAGTTGGCGACTTAGACTATAAATACTAGTCGTAGTCGAAGATTGAATAACTTTACAACTTTTCAACTTTTCAAAAAACTTTGGATCTTACATCTTTTGAGCGTTCAAGTGTATACTTAGAAAAAGAAAAATTCTGTAGTGTGATACCAAGAGAGCAAAACCTATTGTAACAATAGCTCACAATATCTTTCTAGTGAGAGAAAGAAAAGGCTAAGAGCTTGGAGAGGTTAAGATAGCTAAAAGAATACTTGGTGTAAGAGACCTGAAGAGGCTTTAGAAGGGTAGAAAAAATACTTGTAAACTTGTTAAAGTATAGTGAACACTCAGAAGAATTCTAATGACTGGACGTAGCCCACGGTTTGGGGTGAACCAGTATAAAATCGTAGTGTCTATCTTCTATCTCTCAACTTATTCTATTTTGTTTTAAAAATAAGTATATAGAAGTTATTTTTGATTTATCTACGTAACAATTTTCATATAACATTTGTGATATTCTTTTAACAAGTTAGAGAAGTTCTCATCAAGAAAAATTAAAGATTTTGTATTCGCGAAAAGAATTCATAATTCAACCCCCCTTCTTGTGTATTTTGTCTATTATAAGTAATTTCTATATTAACGTGTGATTTAATTTAATTGGTATCAGAGCTCGGTTTGTAAGAACCACTTTTACAAAGTGAGGACAAAGATCCATGGCTGAATCACATGTTTTTATAGCTGAAGGTGCCTCCATCACAAGACCTCCTGCATTCAATGGTGAAGATTATCATTATTAGAAGGACAGGATGCGGCTCTTCATAGAATCCACACACATTGATCTTTGGGATATCATCGAGAATGGACCATACGTAC
>JANZXP010000002.1:25449011-25470815 GCA_027576715.1 Erythroxylum flavicans
AATAATAATAATAATAATAATAATAATAATAATAATAATAATAATAATAATAATAATAATAATAATAATAAGATAAATCTTCAACAAAATTACTTATTCTTGGAATAAATAAAGATAGGTAGGGATCGAGTTTACCTATTTCCCAAAGTTAAATAATATCTAATCTTATGATTAGTTATTCTGTGAATTGTTTCTAGCCAAACACAGGCATAACTAATATGCTAGGAATATGTTAGGAATAGAAGAGCTATTCCGTTGAACCAAACATGCCATTAGTAGCATATCACCTATTCTTCTTGGAAATCTAAACCTAAGGTAGTTAATTGAAGAAACCAACCATTACCAATGAAAAATTATATTTTGTAGAGGTATATCATTCTACCCCTTAGTTTATTGATTTTGATAACTGTTTAGCAGTTGGAATTGTCTCTAAGGATATTTCACATAAGAAAAAGAAGAAACTCTTTTCTAATTTGAAATGCTACATATATGGAGAACCATTATTATTTAAAATTGAGCCAAATAAGTGATAAGATTGTGTATAATTGAGGCAGATATGGAATCAATGCTACATTACTATTATTCTTAAGAAGCAAGAGATCATTTTAGAGCCAAATAAACCATGATCAAATTCCTATAAGTATGTTTTTATTAGATAAATATATTTAAGGACACCCACAAATACATAGAATTTTGTGACGAGTGTTGACAGGTAGATAACATATTCAAAATACATGAATTGCCTTTCATAAATTTTTTAGTCTATGCATTATTTAATGTGTGTAGAATTGATTTCATGGGTCTTTTTCAAGTTCTTTTAGAAATAAGTATATTCTAGTGGTAGCAGATTATGTCTCTAAATTAATAGGATCTTTAGCTTTACCAACTAAAGATCGAAGGTTGTACTTAAATTTTTGAAGAAGATATTTACTTGATTTGGCACACCTAGGGTGATTATCAAGGATAAAAGAATACATTTTTGGAATGTTCAATTTGAAAAATTAATGAGCAATTATGGTCTCACACACAAAATTGTAACCTCTTATCACTCTCAATCTATTAAGCAAATAGAAGTATCAAATAAGGAACTTAAGAGAATACTTAAAAAGACTGTAGAGCATTCTAGGAAAGATTGGGCCAAACAAAATAAATGATGTTCTATAGGCTTATAGGATTAAATATAAAATACATATTGGGATGACATCATACAGATTATTTTTGGGGAAATCTACCACTTACGTATCTAGCTAGAACATATAGTATATTGGGTCATTACTTCTTCAATTTTGATTTGAAAAATACATTTCAAAAGAGGATATTCCAGTTGAATGCGCTTTAAGAATCAAGATTGTCTATACATGAGAAGTGAATAATATACAATTAGAGGACTAAGCAATGGCATTACTAACCATCATGCTAAAGGAGTTTTCAAATGTCGATAGGATATTATTGTATAATTCTTACCTTATATTATTTATAAAAAAATTAAAATCAAGATGGATTGGTTCATTTACAATAAATCATACTTTCTCTTCGGGAAGTTGAGGTTTAACATCTAAAAAAGATATATTCAAAGTGAATGCATATAGGCTGAATCAATATTTGGGAAGTAGCCTTGAGAAAGCAAGGGTGACACTTAGTCTTTAAGACCTTTAAAAAATTATAGAAGGAAGAGAAACTAGAAGACTTTAATGAAAGGCTCATTTGAAAACAACCTAAGATTCCTTTTAATAATTAAAATTTGAGTTGTATTTTTTTAGTGAGTTTGTTTTAATAAGTTTTCAATAGGTTTCAATTTCTTTACAGTTATTATTTGCTTTTTATATATTAGATTTTTTTGTTAGTAAGAAATCGAAGGGAAACATACTCTTAATGAGGAAATGAAAAGAGAAATTATGTTTGACAAATCAAGAAATATACCCAAGAAACACTCTAAAATAAGATATCAAGCGCTTCTAGATGTTTCTTGTATAAATATTAAATAGCAAATAATGAAAAATTTAGAGAAATTTTCTTAATCTTTCATTTTTCTTCATCTAATAAACTTTTTTGTCCTATATAACTTGTTTTGTACTTAGTATTTATCCATTAAGGATAATGTACAATTTAAGTATAGGTGGGGATTCCTTTGAGTTTATTTTAAGTTGTATATAACGTAAGTAACTAAATTCAATTACAATTAGCTTAAAGGTTGTTTGGTTCCACTTTCATTTTTATGATATGATTTTTAATTTTTTGAAAAAATAAAAATCTATTTGGTTGAAATTTGTAATAAAAAACTAAAAACAATAACATATTTGGTTGAGATTTATTGTAAAAAAATTGAAAACAAATACCTGTTTAATTGATAGTTTATTTTTATCGAAATCTAATTATTTTTCTAAATTGGTAAAATAAAAGTAAGAATCTTACTTTTTAAAAATTTACTTACAATTTAGTAACTTAAATATATTATAATTTTTATTAAATAACATATAAAATCTTTTATTGATTTATTTAACAAAATGTATCAATTTTACAAAATGTAAAACCTTTTTACGAGAATATTAAACTATAAAATATTTTTTTAAAAAAATTATATTAAAAGTCATTTACATCATGTCTCTATTTTAATAAAGGTGTACATATGTATATATATATATATATATATATATATATATATGAGTATTAATTTTATTTGCATTAGTTAAACGTTAAAATTTGTAAGCTAAATGAATATAATATTGATTTACCAATATAGGTAATTGAATTTGGTGCTTAATTAAGGAAACAACAAATTTGAAAAGAAAGATAACAAAAACTTGATAATTTAGAAGATAAATTCATATTTTAAAAACCAACGTAGCCAAGTTTAATAGTAGAAGTAGTTATACATTTAGAATTTTAATCACATCAAAAAGCTCAATAGAAGGTAGTTCAATTAATGTCCTTATCCATCTTCCTTGCTAAAAAAGATTCTTTAGCTACAACTATAACATCCTAACTTCTTTTGTGGTGATCACGCTTTAGTTCATTTGATGATGGTTGCTTAATGGAAGAATTTACCACTTCATAAGAGAAGAAAAAGAAGCATCTAACATTTTTCAGCGATAACATCAATAGTTGAGGAACAAACTCCAACACTAGTACCAACAGTTGAGAAATAAGAACATCCTATTTAACATATATAAAAGTGAAAGAAAAATACTTCATTAACCATAATTCAATAATTAAAATGGATATCAATAATATACATGCCAAACAGAACCATATGGACTTTAAAAAGCTATGGAGTCACTAACCACTTGACTAATTTCAAAAGTTTAAAATACAACTCACCATCTAACATATGTTTAATGAAGTCTTTTACAACTATATAATAATGATTTAAAGCAAAACTTCTAAAATTTCATGATTTAATATCAATCCACAAGTCACATTAACAATATTTAAGAAAAAATTTATGTAGTTCACAATAACTACATAAGATTTGGAATAGTTGCAAAAACTACCAACTATATGCAAAGGACAAAATATTGTACACATGTATTATCATCTTCATTATCCTAAATATGTTATTAAAGACCCATAAAAACATAACATTCCTTTTGCACCATTGTAATGGTGAAAATTTTCTTTTCACCTAATGTTAACTTGAAACTAAGGCATAAAAATTTTCTTCTTATTAAACATAGCCATCAATATCTAAAAAAAGTGTAATGTCAATTAGTTCCCATTAGATGCTATGTCTTGAAAACTTTAGAAATCATCTTTATCTAACCATCGCCATTAGCTATTGAGGCCATAAGCAAACCCTCCAGATCTAAGTGCAAACAACCTGACATTAATTTCAACTGCTCCATCCTTATCAAGTTTAGGAAAAAAAAGGAGACCAAAAATCAAATGGGTAGTGTAAGTAAAATTACCTACAATTTTCTAAGACATGATTGTTGTGTAATCATCCTCCATAATCCTATGAACTTATAGAGTTCTTTTATTATAGTCCTTGCAGTAGATATGAAATCCTTTACTTCCATTTATTAAGCCTCATTAATTGTCTTCACTATGTAATAACAAACTTTAAAAACTAAACATATAACAATAGGTTAAAAATTGTTTAAAAATTAATTTTTGCTGAAATATACAAGTTGAATTCATTTGAAAATCATTAGACGTACATTAGATTATTTATCACATAAGTTTTACAGTTCCAATCTAATGACCTCATTTTAATATCAAAACAAGCAATTGAAGAAAAAGGACAAATTTACAAGTTTAGAAGATACTTATCAACATTATAAAAAAATCAACCTCAAATTCCTTCAATCTAGATTTCATGAACTCAAGCTTCACTAAAAAAATTAAAAAGTTCAAAGTCAAAACTTACTCAAAATGTGAAAACCAATAGTTAAGTAATTTGAATATGATAACAGTCAAACCTAGGCCTAGATCAAGTGTAGAGAGCCCTAGTCTAAGAGAGAAGGACATTGATCCAAGTGGTATCTTTAGGTTGAGCTTTGAACATTTGAGAAATAAAGTCATAAAGACATCAATTTTTTGTAGCTCAACAAAAATCACTCACTCATAGATCTTTAGCATCGATTCATTTTGCTGCTACTTTATGGCTTTGCACTATGTGAATGAGATCCAAAGAAGAGGATAGATGAACACATAAATAAGAGCAAGAAATTAAGAAATAAAAATGAAAAAATTTATAGAAAAAATTGAAGGAATATAAAGTTGTTAATGGAGAAAGGCAAAATAATAGTCAAAGAATAAAGAGTTAGAAGAACTGACAATGAAAATAGAGAAATATTCAAGAAAAAAAATTCATTCTTGGTTTTCAAAAACAAGAAATTGTAATAATAACTAGATAAAATGTTTAAATCAGTTGTTTCTTTCTTTATAAAATTATGACAATAAAAGGAAGAAATAAAGAGAAATAAAGAGAAAAAGGGGCTAATTAGTAAGTATTAGGGAAAAAAACAATGAAAGAAACGTGATTAAGAGGACTCATTAAAGGGTAACTTATGTTACAATTCAATTAGGTTAGGTTAATAGAGAAGAGCATTGATGAGTAGTTTAGTTTCACCTTGATTTAATGGTGTTCAGATTGATGCTTAATTTGCATAATGGGGCTTTTTGTATGATTTTAACATAAATTAAACTAGATTTGAACTTATCTAAAAGCTTAATATTCCATTATGTTTGTGAAAAAAATTGTGAATAAAGTAAGTATAAATAAAGTCACTCATGAATTTAACTTACGTGAAGTCAAAAATGGTTTTAGTAACAATTTAAAATAGAGACCTAATTAATTAATTATGGATATTCATGATATTTTATTTACCTTTGCTTCAAAATGTTGGGATGACGATTTAAAAAAGCTTCTGATGCTTTATAGCAATACCAAACATAAATGTTTTCATTTGTTTTCGATATGGGTTATTAAGTACTTGAATTTGAAATATTTTTAATAATTTATATTAGTTTATATATGGTTAAATTATTAGGATTAAGCTAATTTTTAATGGAATAATGATTTAGGTTTAAATAATCTAAAAATTAGTGCAAATACTTAAAGACATAAATAGTTGATGAACACTTTTAGTTACTTTAATGACATTATTGAACTTTCTTGAAATTGAAACTTGATTAAGTTAAGAGTGATTGAGATTGATTTCCTTGATGACAAGTAAAAACTTAAATGCATGGATACTTGATGTACATAACTTACTTTAATTGGTTTATATTATGTTTTTAGTTAATTGAGAAGATGTTGGCTTATGATGGTATTTGTTAAGAATTAGAGAAGATTGAAAGTGAAAACATGATGAAAATACAAATTTTAACTAAACACAGCGTGGCATATAATCATGTGCCAACCTGTGTTCCTTCTAAACAACCTAAAGATGAAGATACAATGAGATACATAGGCTAAACAGATGTATTATTATGGAGAAATATTAAACATATCATAACCTAAGACACAAAAATTTCTCAACTAATGTATCTTTATAGAAAAGTTATAGTAAGTTCCATAATTTCAAACATGGGAGTTTCTAAACCTATTTCCTTCTCCATAAAATTTATATAAGATACATAGTCTAAGATACAAGCATGTAAAAGCATATTTCTCTCTTCAAAAAAAGAAGTAATAAGATATATGGTATGGGACATATTGTATCCTAAACTGCACTTGTGATAAAAGGTAGTAGAAATCCTAGTTTTGAGGATCTCTTTCATTTCTTATTATTAATTATTGAAGACTTTGGGTTAGTCATCAGGGGAGAGACAACCCTATAAAGACAAAGTTTGCAGTTATTTTTGATAGAGAGTAAGCTTGAAGATCATTTAAACATATTAGAGCTTATTAGAGATCATTTATATTTTTTGGTCTCAAGATGATATATGGCTAGTTTCTTTATATGTTTAGTATTGTCTTTGTAACAAATGACTTAATCTTATTTATAAAGTAGGTTGAATTATTCTTTGAATTTCCTTAAAGATGATTTAATTCAAGCTAATAGTTGGATGTAATATTAATTTTTATATAGATAATTCAAGACGTAGCTTTAAGTGACAATTTACAAAAAGAATTAGCATCTAAAGATATTTTATAAATTAAAACGTGATTATGATATGAGATTCATATCTTTCAAATTTTTATTACAAAGAGGGGTGAAAAGAATATATAATTTTTAAAAAATAAGAGGGGTGAAAAGAATATATATTTTTTTAAAAGTTACATATTGAATAAAGAAGGGAGCTTGAGGCTTTACAAAGGAGAATAACCTATAGAAGGAGAAAAAAGATACACAATAAGTTAAAGATCTATCTTACCACTAAGAAAAAATAAGAATTATTAAGAACTAACTTAAAAAATAAAAAAGAATAACTAAGAACAGAGGAAGAAAAGTTATATAAGAAAAGGAGTTATGCTTATGCTTCTGTAAGCAATGAGTAATAGTTAACTTAAGATACTACTTAAAGGAACTAGGTAAGTTTTAGTTGATGCTATATTAAATACTTGGTTTATCATCAACTTTAGAAATCATTGTTTCTCTAATTAAGCACAAGGTTTTGGATATAAAGGTCGAGCAATTAAGGAAATTTTCTTGGTAGAATCGATTATTCCTTTCACTTCATATTGCATATATATTGTAACTTAGAGTAATTTAAAACAAGTTGGAGTCGCATCCTAATTGTCTTAGTTGATTCCTCCCCCAATCCACTTGGCCATTCCTTTTTCAAGAAAGAGCAAGTAAAAAGTTAAATAATAAAATTGCATAATGCTTGTGAAAAATGGCATTGAAAAAATTTTATTAATTTAAGAAAGAGTTTACAAAGTTGACAGGTGAGGTCTAAACATCTTTTGAGTCTATCTCTAGTTTTCATTCTTAGTTTTATTGCTAACTATTAAGTGAACGACTTAAGGCTATTAGACTTCAAAAAAATCAATTTATACTAATTTAACTTCTAATTTAGCCTCTTGAAAATTTCTAAACAAGATTTTTTTATGAATCTATTTAATTTATCAATCAGTCAAATTATATAATCAAAAGAACATAGATCAAGTTTATAACTAGGCAAACTAACCTCTATCAGGGATAAACCCATTCTATTATAGCTCAATTCCTCATTTTGGATATTTTCTTTTACTTTTTCATTTCTAAATATCCTTAGCCTTAATGAATTCAAATTGATTCTTATATAGAAGGATCCTAAATTACATAATTTACTGTACCAAAACCAGGTATCTTATCGATTTTGAATCAAGATTTTAAAATCTTAACTAAGTTGTTTTTATTGTATTTAGCATTTGTAACTAAGTTCCAAGAATGCTCCTTACTTGAATTCATACCCCAAAAGTCTTTGTCAATAAGACAATATGTGTGTATCCTTCTAACCCATAATCAACCACCATTTAATCTGGGAAGGAGAAAACTTCTCAACTTCACCTAACCATAGAAAATTATTAATAATATTTATATATCTTTGATAAGGCTTTTGGGAAGTACCATTTGAAAACTCTAATGATTGTTGAGATTGTATAATATTAAGCTAGAGTCTTACTATATAATTTAGAGATCAATTTTTCTAGTTACAAATATTTTTCTTCATATCCTCAAGTAGAGTTATACAATCTCTAGGGGAGGATCATTAGTGGTAATGGAGACTCCCATGTCTTTAAAAGGGGTTTTTTTAGGGAGAAACATGAGATATTGCAAAGAATTACAAAGAGAATTCATATTTTGAGCTCCTACTGATATATATAGAGAATCCTTTTGCAAGTACTGATAGATGGTCATTTATAAAAAATGAAGTATTGATAGATAGTCTTGAGAGCTTAGCCAATAAGGTAATGAGTTTATGAATATACCAAGAGATTGAGGATTAACACCACAAAAGAGAAGCAATTCATTAAAAAAATCTAGGTTAAAATTTTTAAGATGTTGGCATTTATGATAGTACCTAAACATGCCACCCAACTCTATCTTTCCAGCTATAAGCGTAGTAAGTACTTCAATACCAAGTGTGAAAGAGTTGGGGATGAAGAATTCCTTAGCCTAAGAACCTTAGCACCTTAAAACATATTAATAAGCTCACCATTCACTAGAATGCTAAAGGAAGTTTTAGAGATACAATATTGAAACCATTTAACAAATAATCTAGGAAATCCAGAAGTATAGAGACAGTTGATAATGAAATTCTAGTCAGAAATCAAAAGCCTTATTAAAATCAATCTTTAGATAACAACTTTTCATTAAGGATTTGGTGTCATAATCCTTAAAAGAATTTTGGTACAAGAAGAATATTAGCACTAATATTTCTTCCTTGAATAGCTGACTTTAATAGGGATTGATAAAAAGCTTAAGTACTGCTATTAACCTTTGAGCTAACATCTTAAAGATAACCTTATAGATCAAATTGAAATAGGATATAGTTTTGACTTCATAAAAGAGATGGGATTTGCCTTTTCAGGGATAGAATAAATGTAGGTCTTATTAAGCTCCTTAAGCATTTTCTTACTATCAAAGATTTCCCACATTCTTGTAAAAACTTGTTTCATAGTGATACTCTAGGATTTTTGGAAAAATGAGGCATTAAAACTATCTAGAGCTAAGGCTTTATTAAGGTTAAGGCTAAAGAGATTAGATTAGAAACTAGAAGTAATGAAGCACTTAATGAGAATTTTAATCTAAAAGGGATCTAATCTTGAGACTAAAAAGCTACTAGGCACTTTCATAGAGGATTCACAATTTGATTATTCACCAAGAAGGTTTTTGTAATCAAAAGATATATTTTTAAGCACTCTTTGATCATAAAAAAAATTCCATGAAGCATCTAAAAGGGTATTGATCTTATTATGGTTCCTTCTAGCCATAAAAAATTTAATATTTCTATCTCCCTCTTTAAGCTGTTTTTTTAATGAAAGAAATTACATTAATCATAGCAAAAGTTATCACACTATTACAATGAGTCACATTGTTATACTTCAATCAGTACATAATGGGTGTCTATAGAGAGCTAAAATGATCAACCATGACAACTTCAAGCTATTTTTTTAACTCATTACTAAGTGCACTATGTTTATTGTGAGCTATGAATGCGACTTGAACCCAATTGACAATGTGTTCCGTGATCTGATATTTTTCTTCTTTGATTTCCTTATATAATCTCTTGTTTCTCTCCCTCCAAATGGAGTAGATGGTGGTAGTAAAAGCTATTTTAATAAGTGTTCCATTTGGTTCTCTTAGCTTGGTCCTGACAATAATTATGTTAAGTGTCTCCCTCTATTAAAATGTAAACCTGGGTAGTTGTAGCATACTCATTATCCTGCTCCAGCTCGCCTGGGTGTAACTACATTCAAAAGATAAATGATTCCGACTCTTTGCTGTAAGTTTACATAAAACACAAATGGGATCATAATTCCCAAACCTCTTATCCTTGGTTCTGAGTCGATTTTTGATTACTAACTAAGTGAAAATGGAAGCTTTTGGGTTTAAAGATTGTCTCCAAATAATATCAAAACAAGGAACCCATTTAGCTTCACTTGACAATATCTTATGAAAGGTACTATTAAGAAATGTACCTTTTTGGTTAGGTAGCCAAATGATATTATCCTTGCCTATTACATCAGGAAGAGGAGGCAAGTGCTTTGAAAGTAAGGGGAAACCTCTAAAATTGCTACCCCATTCTCCATTATGGATAAGTGAAGAGACTCTTGCTTTCAATGGGATAAGGATTCTGAGTGGTGATGGTTCTCTCTGAATAAATGGACTATATGACGTCCAATTATCAAACTAAAACCAAATGCCTGCACCATTCCCTAACTGATGCTTAATGTATGGATATACCAAGCTCCTCAAGTTAAGAATGTAGTTGAAAGTCTAGGAATATTCTCTAGAATTTTAATTTGTCAGAAACTCTAATCCCGAAGATTATATTCATTTATCCACTTGATCCGTAATGCTTTTTTGTCACTGAAAAGTCACCATATTCTTTTGCATAAAAGAACCTTTTGCATTTTTGAATTGAGATAACTCCGAGTCTACCTTGACTATTTGTTAGAGTAATGTCACTATATTTTACATTGGCCTTCTTACCATTTTCAATTTTTCTTGACCAAAAGAACGCTTTAAGAATTCTATCAATCTCCTTGTTAACCCGCTTAGGCAAAATAACATGTGTAGACTATGAATATGCAAACTATTCAGTAGCGAAGTGATGAGAGTCAACCTCGCTGCCATTGATAGAAACTGATTCTACCAAGTATTGATCTTTTCCTTAATCTTCTCGATCAAGGGAATGAAATAAGAAAATTTGGGCTCGTTGGCACTCCCAGATATTTGAAAGGAGGGATGTGCATACTGAAACCAACAATGTTAGTGATTTCCTCTTTATTTTGTGCAAATGAGGATATGTACATATGGCTCTTCTCCATATTCACCTGTAAGCTAGTCCATTATGAGAATATATGAAAAATAATTTTTAACATTCTGATGAAGTGATTGTTTGCACCACTGAGTAGCATCAAGTCATCTGCATTGATCAAATGCATTAACTAAAGACGTTTACACTTATGGTGTAAGTGAAATCTTCCATTACTGGCAATAAGTTTGGAAATCAATCTAGATATCCCCTCCGTTGCTAAAGTAAAAAGGTAAGGGGAAAGAGGATCCCCTTGCCTAATACCTCTGGTTGGAATGAAAGGTAAAGATGGAATGCCATTCACCATTACACTGAGAGAGGGTGTTCGGATACATATTAATAGCCAATCTCTAAATTTGGGTGATAAACCTATAGCTTCTAGGTAATCTTGCAAATACCTCTAACTGATAGTATCATACGCCTCGAAAAAATCAATTTTCATCAGACAACTTTTGATAGGTTTCCATGACTGATATTCCCTTAGCAACTCTTGTAAGAGGAGTATATTGTCTCAAATACTTCTCCTCGGCTTGTGCCATCTGAATAACTTCTGATAGTATAAGTTTCAACCTTTAAGCAAGCAACTTAGCAATCACTTTATAGACAGTAGTGCAACAGGATATAGGTCTATATTCAGTTATGGAAGATGAATGTTTCTGCTTAGGAATAAGGCAAATATATGAGTGATTCACCTCCTTAAGTAATTTGGTAGATGAGAAAACTCCAGAACAGCCTCTGTAAATAGAGGCCCGGTTATCTCCCAGGTGGTTTGAAAAATGCATGCAGTGAATCCATCTGGACTTGGTACTTTTGAAGGATGAAGGTTGAACACCACTTCCTTGACTTCTTATGAGGTAAAAGGAGTGGTTAATTTGTCAACGAGTTCCTGTTGGAGAGAAATTTCAAAAACATCTTTGACATTGAAACCCTATGGAGGGTTATCTGTGGTCCCCATTAATTGTTGGAAATAACTTCTGATTGAGTCTAGTAGCTCCTTTTGATCTGTGATCAAATCTCCCCACTATCTTATAATGCTGCTATGGTATTCACATTATATCTTGACAATAGAGAAGCATGAAAGAAGCGGGTGTTAGAATCTTGATCTTTGAGTCAATTTAGTCTGGCCTTCAGTTTAAGGATTGAATTATGGAATGCTAGTTGTTCTTGATACTCATTCAACCATCTATTCTTAACCGTCCGTAATTCATTATCCATAGGATGATTGCAGCAAGATGCTTGAGTTTCAGCTAGTTTCCTCTTGCAGACATCCAGATCTTTTTTTTGCTGTCCGAAAAAACCTTTAATGTAGCACCCCACTCTCATCCGACACATGCCTGTACGTCCATCAGACATTAGAGCACATGCCCTATAGAAGCAGTGCGCTAGAGCAATCACTTTCACTAATCTCATGGCTTCATAAATTAAAACACGAATATCACAATATGTAAAACCCCAATTCCTCATTTCATTTCATAAAACATAACATACATTGTAGCATTACATACATCATCCATATATGTATAGTATTAAATGCCAATTAGAGTTTACAACTCTGTTTACAAAAATATGCTACATAGATGAGGAAATATATAAAACTCTATCTAACTCTTCAGTCTCAGCTGACCGACCTTTGAGCCATTTCCTCTATCCAAAAGTAGTACTAGGTTTCTTCTAAGTCGTCTTAGAAGCTAAGTCCCCTTTCTTGTACCTGAAAAGTCAATATTGTAATTTTGATGAGTTTTGCGAATTTAGTGAGCTACCCATCATCGATGGCTCACCCATACCAGACACAGCAATATTCACGATTCACATTCAATTTCAGATAAGTAATAGCATATATTGCACATCAATTCACTAATCATCAAATAGCATCACATACCAATTTGTTCACTAATTGCACATTTCCCATTCAACATAATTCGACAATACATTTTAATCATTTAAAACATACATATCAAATGTATATACAATGCTCATAAGACTCACTTTCTAATTATTAAGTTGTTATGTTTGAGTGCCTTTTTCACTGTCTCATATTGATTGTGGATACCGGGCTCATTAATAACTATCCTATATCTGTTGGGGATACTTGGCTCATTATACATAGTGAGCCAGAGGCTCTTACCACATTCTGAGCTTTAAGGTCTTTTCGCTGGTAACTCCGGTCACAACTACCTTTAGCTTATCATTCATTCATGTAATGAAATGCATCATATGTATTCAATCAATCACTTTTGTTATATCATTCACATTCACATTCATGTTCACAATCTCATTCATATTTTTCTTCGAACCTAAGTCCGTCAGGCATTCAACAATAATGTTGAGTACACTTATTTCTGACGATTCACATACAATGAGTACTTCCAATATGTTCTTCATACATCAAACACCTCAGACATTCAATATCCAGAATCAACACATTCACATCACATAATAATTCAATATAGAATTTAAACAAACAATAAATTAGTGTAAGACCATCTAGGTTACTCACAGTAAGTTCCAGATAGTTATTGCCTCGATGTCCCGTCAATTTCTGGATGTTGTCGCTCTAATTGCTCTTCTATATCATGTAACACATACACATTTACACATTACTTAGTTACACAATCACATTAGTATTAAATCATACACATATGTATATGTGTCATGTTTAATACATGCTCAATGACAATCTTGGGTATACATAACCTTAAACATGTGTCTGAATCATTCAAACATTTTCATTTGTATAAGTCTAGCTTACTCTTAGGATTACACCTCATTTGTATAAGATTATTCTAAGTTCATCGTTCAACCATTCATTAATGTTATTTTAGCATTAAAAGATCACAAAATATCCAATTTATCATTCACCTTTACTTAAGACACATCATTCACCTTCTCTGGATCATATTAGCCTTCATAGGATCACTTTCATTCTTATAACATCTCCAAAATTTCAGATTTGAACAATTGATGTTTAACAATCTTTTCTTAAGTTATAACCCCTATCAGCACCCTAAACATATCATTCATTTAATCACTTAATCCCTTATCAAAATAAGTTCATTTCAAGCTTCATTCAAGCCTAAATGCATCATAGGAAAGTACTTAACCATTTATTATTTTAAACCTTACTTAAAAGAAGCATATTCCATGTATAAACCATTCCCACAATCATGGATGACTTCCCACAATCATGGGTTATGAAAACAGAAATTTCAGCCCCTATATGGCATTCCCATGATCGTGGGTTGCTTCCATCCGAAAATCCTAGCCAAATTCTTCCAAATTTTCCAGCTTTCCATCTCCTTCAAGTTGCATCTAACACTTCTTATGCTTAGTCTATCATTTCTAGCTTAATTCCTCATCATTTCCCCTTCATTGTTACCTCTATTTCAGCTCAATATCATTCACAATCAAATCATAATCTATGTTTTATCATAAACACCAAAAATAGAACATATACATATACACATTCATCATATTTTCTGCGCACGTATTTTACTCCATTATCACATTCATTTCACTTCTAAACTATCACACTAATTCTTCCCATTTCAAGACACCATAGTACTCCTTTTGATTAGCTTAAAACTGTTAGGTTTATGTAAATATAGTATCTTAGAAAGCAAGTGTATTTACATATAACTTAATTTTCTTTCAGTTACAATATTGTAATGAAAATATTTATTATTAATAAAACAAAAGAGTTTGGTTTTATTTGTCTGAGCATTATATAACTAGTCATAAGGTACCAAGATTCTTTTGTAAGTAATAGACATATACATAAAGATGTATGGGAAACATGTATATTATTAGAATCTAAATTAATTGATTCACAGTCGAATAATCAAGTTGGTCGCTTGATTATGGTTTAGACTGTAGTGTTGTGATTTACCTCTGTGTAAGTAAAGGAGCTTACTTCAAGGAAATGAAGAGTTTCAAATCATAATAGTAGTTGATTATCGGTAATGGCACTATTAAATGAATATGGAATCCCATATGTTGTTTAAAGAATAAAGTAGGCCGTTACTTTAATCTTAAAACATAAACCTTAGCATTCGTTTATTACAAACCATAATCTTGATGAGTGGTGAACTCATGTGTGTTTTGTTATAATTCTTGATATGATCAGAATGGATTTTTACAGGGTATCAATCTAATGTCTGCATGTTGGAATTATTAATTGAAACTTGCATCAGGGAACATTCACTCAAATAAAGAGTTTATAGTGATATCATCACTTTTAGATGTTTTAAGGAGATTGGTGATTAAACTGGCGCTCGTAGTTTGATGGACTAGCTACCCATCAAGTCTTAACACTAGGATTAGATCTTGTATATTAATCACCACGTAGAGTGAAACGGAAGATCTAGAAGGTAAAACCAACTTAAGGGCAAAACAGTAATTTTACCCTTTATTGTGTGGATGGCTATAATATGGTTCATGATAGAGTTTGCGATTAGACATCGTTTTCTCATAATTTTAAGTAATTCAAGAGTTCAGTCAAGTGTCTTTAGTGGAATGACATTTGGCAAAGAGTCGGAATTAATTCTAATGAGAATTAAATTAATTCCGGGCTTATTGGAGCTTGAATTGTTTAAGTCTAATGATTTCCCATTTGGCTTCTGGGAAGGTTATCAAAAAAAGTAAGAAAAATAATCAGAGGTTATCAAAAAGAAAATGAGACAGTTTGGAGAGAAATGGAGAAATTAGATCCGGGCCAATAAGACCGAAACAATTTAATTAAAATTTAATTAAATTGGTTTTAAACCTATAATTAAATATTAGGCTTACACTAATTAATTGTTAATTATAAGCCCAAAGGAATATTTAATATTGGGTTAGATTTTGATTTAATTCATTATATTATTTAAATTAAAAATTAAAAAAATTAATAATGAGCAAAACCGAATCCTACAAACACGTAGGATTCGGTCATGCTTATTATTAAGGAATGTTTTGTTGGCTGGTTTTAAGAACCTTAAATCAAAACATTCGGTTATGGTTGTTATTAAAGAATACAAGTGTTGTAGTGGACGAGACACACACATTGTTATTAATTAAAGAATGAAAGGTGGGACTCTTTTACATTCTTGGTTAAAGAATGAAAGAGTATGTTGTTATGCTTTTCATTCAATGGTGTTGGTGGCTAGTTTTTAAAGCACCTTAAACATGAACACCTTAAATGATGGTAACATCTATGTGCGGAAAGAATGCATTGGTTTTGCTCTCCATTATCATCAAAGAATGAATGAGTGGGTCGGTAATGCACTTCAACATTCAGTGGTTTTGATAGATGGTTTTTACTATGTAAATGTGCATGGCTTTTAAACATCTCACATGAATACATTTTGATGGAAGAAAACGTCCAAGTGTTGGACACATGTTCATTTATGTTCAAGTGTTAGACACATGAACGTACATGCAAGCATGCAAATTAACGTTTTCAGAAGCTCTCCATTTGTCTCTTCATTCTCTCAAAAAACCGTCCAAAAGTTGGTGATTTCAGTTGTTGTACATTTCATTTTTAGCTCTGATAAAAAAATATTGATGTAAGAAGTGGTCTCTCCCAAGCACTCCACACATTCGGCCATAGAAAAAGAGAGGCTCAATTTTCTTTTATTTTTACTTTCAAATAGCTGAAGATAGTAAAAGGTTTGCTATCCAATTTTTCTTTTCCTTTCCCACCAAAGGATCTTGATAACCAAGTTGTCCAAGGAGAACAAGGAGTAGATTGGATTGTTTGAGGACACAGCAGCGATGAGTTAAAGCTGAAGCGAGAAGTCAGTAATATTCCAATCTTGTTCTTATTATATTTATTTTCCTTATACTGTGTCATGTATGAATTAAAGCATGTTAATTTGGTGTTTACGTTTCCATTATATTTTGATTTTGGAAAAAGTTTTGAACTCTACCGTTTAGTCAAACCAAGCATGTTTTTATTTTCAATCCAACAACTGGTATAAGAGACAGTTTTATTATGCATGATTTGGTTTCTATATGTGGCATAGTTTGGCAATTATATTACATTATGTATGATGTAAAGTTTTATGTGATAAAATTATATACTTTGTATATTTTGGTTTACTCTTTTGGTTGTCCATAGAAAATCGATTTACCTGTGAGTTTTCTTTGAAGTGTTACTCCCTATCGGAGGACATGAATCCTAGATCTTGAATGGTTTGGGTCTCCTAAAGGATAAGTCTACTCATTGGTAGCAAATGTGACCTCCTATCGAGGCATGGTTTGTAAGTACCTTTAGTGGATGAATAAAATGCTTGAACACTCAACATGGTTTTTTTATAACCTACCCACTATAGCTCTGTTGATAAATGTATGGACCACATTATGGCAATTTTCAAAGAGTTAGGTATGAAGACACTTAGTAGCTCTTTGAGTGAGAGGGTCCCAGTTTTTTTTTAATTGATAAGATGGCCCACAGTCATTTAGTCCGTTATAGATAAAAAAATAACTATCATATAATGATTTATTTTTTAAAGTTTTATTAAATATATCATCATGCATACATGCATCATGATTTTATACAAAGTTCCAATATTTTTGACTATTATGCTCATTCTTTAATAATTTATTTTTCAGATATAATCACCACAATAGGAATCCACTCACAATGCTCTTAACTAATAACAAATTGGAGTAGAAAATTTTAATGAATGAAGACGTAACCTCGACATTATTCTCCAATATGATTGAATTTCATGGGTATTAATAGACAATGAGCCTACACCTCCAAGTGACAAATCAGCTCTTGAGCAAGTCCAGTAACATGAACGATGACAGAATGCTGATAAGACTGCTAAGTGCTATATTCTGGCTTTTGTCAGCACAATGTTACAAAGGCAACTTGCAGGCATGGAAAATGCCGGTGCAATGGTCCATCACCTACATAAGATGTTTGATGTGAGGACCAAGTCTGTAAGGGTGAAAGCTATCCAAACCTTTCACAATCTCAGAAAAAAGCCTAGTGAATCGGTATAGGATTACATACTTAAGGTAATCTCTATAGTTATCGAGGCCGAGTTGCTTGGGGCATAAATGGATTCGAAAAAGTAGATGATTATGATCATCAACAGCTTAAACTCTTCTTTTTAGCAGTTTAAGTTGGAATATAAGCTCAACAACAAGAATTACACCTTGGGTGAGTTAATGAATACCCTCCAGAATATGGAGGAGATATTAATATCAGGGCCAATGGGCTAGAGGCTCATGTAGTATCTTCTTCTAAGTCCAAGGGTAAGGGCAAGCAAAAGAAGAAGGGTGCAAAGAAAGGGAAGGCCCAAACAGGGGTCAAGGCCTAACCTATAAAAAAGAAGGCCAGAGAGGACACCAAGGGAAAGTGTTTCCACTGTGGTGAGAAGGGCCACTAGAAGAGGAACTACACGGTCTACCTTGAGACCCTAAAGAGCAAACAAGGTATGAGTTTCCTAAGTTTGTTAGGAACTAGAAATGTGGCATATTCATCTGAGTCTTGGATATTAGATTCAGGAGCTACTGACCATGTTTGCAATTACATACAGGGGTTCCAGTAAAGGAAAAGACTGCCTAAAGGCCAGTTTCAAGTCAGGATAGTGGATGGATCCTATGTTTCGGCAGAAGCAATGGGAGTAATTATATTAGACTTTCCTAGTAGTCATAGGTTATTTTTAAAGGATGTATATTACATCTCAATCGTTGTAAGGAACATAATTTATAATTTTTGTTTAATAAAATCTGGTTATTCCTTATATTTTGAAAAAGTTGTTTCAATATAAGAGAATAAGGATTTTATTTGTAATGCAATAATTAAACAAGGAGTGTTCTTTATAGAACCTATAACAGGCTCACTAAATACCGCATAATTAATAAAACCAAGAAAATCCAATGACTAGCATAAATTTAAAATATCTGTGGCACATAAGGATGGGTTATGTTATTCAGAAAAGATTTGACAGGTTAGTGAAGGATGGGATCCTCACGGGCTTGGACAATGATCCATTACCTACCTATGAGTCTTGTATTGAAGGAAAGATGACCAAAGCCTTATTTCCTTCCAAAGGAAACAGATCTGAATCTAGGTTGAACCTGGTACACATTGATATATGTGGGCCCATGAACGTAAAAGTTAGAGGAGGTTGTGAATACTTTATAACCTTTATAGATGATTACCCTAGACATGGCTATCTGTATTTGATGCACAAAAAGAGTGAGTCCTCTGAAAGGTTCAGGGAATTGAAAGCTGAAGTTGAGAAGCAACTTGGAAAGCCATTATAACAACTTCGATCAAATCGAGGTCGTGAGTACTTATCTGGAGAGTTTCAATAATTCCTAATTGAGAATGGAATTGTTTCCAACTTGTTAGCTCCTAGAACACCTCAACAGAAAGGTATAACTAAGAGGAGGAATAAGACTCTATTGGAAATGGTAAGATCAATGATGTCCTACGCTAGCCTTCCAGAATCGTTATGGGGATATGTCATATAAATGACAACTTATCTTCTTAACTCTGCTCCATCCAAATCGGTGCCTAAAACACTTAGGGAGTTGTGGACTAGACGAGTACCTTCATTATGGAACTTGAGGACTTGAGGCTGTCCAACCCATGTTTTAAGGCCTGAATCCACAAAGATGGAACAAAGGTCAGAAGTTTGTTTGTTTGTAGGATATCCTAAGGGTACAAGAGGGTATTATTTTTACAGTCCTCAGGACAAGAAGGTATTTGTGTCGACAAATGCAACTTTCTTGGAGGAAGAATTTGTAAGAAATCACAAAGGAAGAAGTGAAGTAGTACTTAAGGAGTTAGCTATTTCATCCAAACTAAAAGTTAGTTTGGATATAGCAGAACAAGATGTCAAAATGGATTCAAGAGTTGAATCGGAAGAGCAGCCTGAATGTTAAGGAGAACTTAAATGTAATGGGAGGGTTGTGAGACAACCAAACATATATTTAGGTTTAGGTGAAGGCATAATTGTCATCTCAGATTAAAACGTAACATATCTTATTACTTATACACAGGCAATTAATGATGTGGATGTAGAAAAGTGGCTCAAGGCAATGGAATCAGAAATAGATTCCATGTATGCCAATGAAGTCTAGATCTTCGTAGATCTATAAGGTGTAAAAGCATAGGGTGTAAATGGATCTTTAAAAGGAAGAAAAGATCAGATAGAAAGGTAGAGACCTTTAAAGCTAGATTGGTAGCTAAGGGCTATACTCAAAAAGAGGGTATAGACTATGAGAAGACTTTTTCTCTAGTTGCCATGCTTAAGTCCATTAGAATTTTTTTTTCCATAACAACCTATTTTGATTATAAAATATGGAAAATGGACATCAAGACCGCATTTCTTAATGAAGATCTTGAGGAGACCATTTATATGGCTCAACTATAAGGATTCGTTGAGTCAGGTAATGAGTGTAAGGTATGCAAGTTGAAAAGGTCCATTTATGGACTTAAGTAAGCATCTAGGTCATGGAACATTAGGACTGATAAGGCTATCAAAACCTATGGGTTCATACAAAACCTAGATAAGCCTTGTGTCTATAAAAGGATACAAGAAAGTAAGGTTACTTTCCTAATTCTGTATTTCAATGACATTCTACTCATTAGGAATGATGTACGAATGTTATCTATGATCAAGGGATGGCTGAACGAACAGTTCTTAATGAAGGATTTGGGAGAGGCTAACTATGTCCTAGGGATCAAGATTATAAGGGATCGTAAGAACAAGAAGATAGCCTTATCTCAACTGACCTACATTAAGAACAGGCTCAATAAGTTCGCCATGTAAGATTCCAAAAGAGTTTCACACCTACTAGACATGGAATCAAACTTTCAAAGGAGCAAGCACCTAAGACCCAATAGGAGGTTGAACACATGCGCATCATTCCATATGCTTCGACAGTAGGAAGTTTAATGTATGCCATGCTTCGCACTAGACTGAATATCTATTACGCAGTAGGACTGGTAAGCAGATTTCAGTCTAATTCAGGAATAGAGCATTGGACTGCAGTTAAGTGCATACTAAAGTATCTTCATAGGACGAAAAACTTAATGCTTGTTTACTCTAGAAGTGACCTTATTCCGACAGGATATATAGATTTCGATTTCCAATCAGATGTTGATTCAAGGAAATCAACTTCTAGTTCTATATTTACTTTGGGAGATAGAGCTATAGTTTGGAGGAGTGTCAAGTAATCTTGTGTTGCTGATTCGACTATGGAGGCTGAGTATGTTGTTCCTTGTGAAGCAACAAAGGAAGCAATCTGGCTCCGCAAGTTCCTAAAGGATTTAGAGGTAGTCCTTGAGGCGGAAAAGGCCATTACACTTTATTGTGATAATAGTGGGGTAGAGGCTAATTCTAATGAACCTCGGAACCATAAAGCTTCCAAACATATTAAGAGAAAGTATCATCTCATAAGGGAGATAATACAACGTGGTGAGGTGGATGTGGTAAAGATTCCCACAGATCAAAACCTTGCTGATCCATTCAGGAAGACATTGTCATAGAAGAGCTTCGAGGGTCACTTAGAAGCCATGGGAATGAGGGATATATCAAACTTGCATTAGGGTAAGTGGGAGATTGTTAGGTTTACATAAATATAGTGCCGCGGAAAGCAAGTGTATTCACATATAACTTAATTTTCTTCCAGTTACAATATTGTAATGAAAATATTTATTATTAATAAAACAAAAGTGATTGGTTTTATTTGTCTGAGCATTATATAATTAGTCATAAGGTACCAAGATTCTTTGTAAGTAATATACATATACATAGAGATGTATGGGAAACATGTATATTATTAGAATCTAAATCAATTGATTCATAGTTGAATAACCAAGTTGGTCGCTTGATTATGGTTTTAGACTGTAGTGTTGCGATTTATCTCCATATAAGTAAAGGA
>JANZXP010000002.1:25477012-25503468 GCA_027576715.1 Erythroxylum flavicans
TCGGTGGCTACTCATGTCACAACTATCTTTATCTGATCATGCATTTGTGTATGAAATGCATCACAATAATATTCAATGATTCATTATCTCATTCATTCCCATTCTCAATCTCATTCCCATCTGAACACATTTACAGTCTCATTCCTATTTATCATATTCAGTCAATCATTCACAATTTAAATCACAATTATCATCGGACCTTAGTTCAGTTTTTAACAAACATGTTGAGTAAACACATAGTCAGACCAAATTCACATTCAAGGAACACTTCAATATCACATTCATCAATCAATACCTCGGACCTTCATGTCCGGAATCAGTACAATCAAATTCACATTCAAATCATAAACATTCCCAACATAGTCCCGAATATCAAACTCCTGTAGCTGAGCCTTCAATTACTTTAGTTCTTTAGGTACCATCCTATATGGAGGAATGAATATAAGAGCAGCACCGAGAACTAAGTCAATCGTAAAGTCTGTTTCCCGACCTGGAGGTAAACTAGACAATTCAGTGGGAAACACATCCTGGAATTCTCTAACAATAGGGATTTCTTCTACATTCTGCTCAACTCGTGTATTAATCATGTGGGCCAAATAATCCTCACATCTACGTTGCATCAACTTCAAGGCACTCATGAACTAGATCAGCTTGGTTGCTATTGCTTGACTAATACCTCTGAAAACTGCTCTCGGCTGATTAAGAGATTCCAGTACCACATTCTTGGTGTAGCAGTTCATGATAGCCCTATGAGCAGTAAGCTAGTCCATACCTAGAAAGACATCTATCTCCCTTAACTGTAATATAAGCAAGTCTGCTTCCAATTCTACTTGATCAACTCTAATCAAACATCTCTTGTAGATTTCTCCAATTACCGTGGTACTACCTATCGGTGCACTCATCTCTAATCCCTATCTCAGTAACTCCCTATCACAATCCAAATTAAGTGCCAGATGCGGTGCAATAAATGAATGCATAGATCCAGGATCTAGTAATGCAAATGCTTCATGATCAAGGATAAGAAACGCACCTGCAATGAAATCTGGAGAATCCTGAGCCTCTTGCCTAGTCATAACATAAACTCTGGCCTGAGACTTAGTTCTATTGCTCTGAACCTCAGTCCTAACAGAAGGACTTCCAGAACTCATTCTTCCTCTGCCTCGGCCTCTCTGTCCAACCCTACTAGCTCGATTCAGCTAAACAGTAGTCTCACTAACTGATCCCCCTCTCATACCAGACTGGGCTCTAATTATAGCAGGACAATCCTTAACCTGATGATCAGATGAACCGCATCTAAGACAAGCTCCAGACAGTCTCCAGCACTCACCACTGTGCTTCTTCCCACAGTACTCACAATTGGGTATCTGACCCGACACTACACCTCTTCCACTGCCAGACTGTATAAAACTACTCCTCTGTCTGAACCCAGACTGTCTTGATCCAGCCGGTGGTCGACATGGTCTATTTTGGTGTTTACTGAACTTCCTGCCAGAACTACTCTGAACTTCACTAGGCCTCTTCTTAGACTATTGTATATGTTCTCCCTGATCATCTCTCAGCAATTGTTTTATTCAGATCGAAGCTGCTCTTAGCTCAGAAAAACTGCTTAGGTTGGTGATTGTTTGCCTTGTCTGAATTTCCATGTTTAATCCATCTTCAAATCTCCTGCACTTGTCTTCCTCAGTAGGAATCAAAGTAGTTGCATAACCTATCAGTTCATTAAATCTGATCTCATAATCTGCTACTGACATTCTGCCCTGTTTCAGATTCATAAATTCCTTCATCTTTCTGTCCAGGTAGATTTTAGGCATGTAATTCTCCTTGAAGGCCCTCAGAAAGTCCCGCCAATTCAGATTGCAAGGCCTGGTGGTACTGCCTAGAACAGTCTTCCACTATTGATATGCTAGACCTTGCAATAATGAGACTGCATAATCAAATCGCTCATCAGCCTCACAGTCCATCTGATCAAATACTCGCTCAGTCCTCTCTAACTATCCCTTAGCTTCTGCAGGATCTTTGCTTCCGTAGAAATCCCCAGCTCTGTACTTTCGTAGCCTATCATACTTCCTCTCCCTTCTCTCGAGAACTCTTAAAGGCATTCCCTCAGGTCGAAGCACAGAAGACTCTCTACTGGCTCTTGTCGATCCTAAGTCAGCTGAATGTCCTTCCTGATCACCTATGTTAGATGACCTATCTTAAATAATAACTCCCATTATCATCCGTATTTCTCACTATATTTCATATGTAACATGTCTATATGTTCCTATGAATGCCAACCATGCTTTGATACCAAAATGTAACACCCCACTACCATAAATTACATACCGGAACACGCAGTGGACATTCCAATATATAATCTATAATAGTGGCATGTTAAAACAAAAACATATCCAATTTAATCATGGCATCAACTATTATTTATAAAAGTCACCAAATTTTAAAATCAAACTGCATTCTTCATTTCATTTCATAGAAACCAAACTGATATTGTAGCTTTACAAAACCATTCGAATATATACAATATCAAACCCTATATATAACACACTGCTTAAAAGAGAATTTGTACAAAAACTACTAACCACTCCTTCAGTCTTAACTGACTGACCTTTAATCCATTTCTTGACAAAAGTACAAGAATTAGTCTTCTCGTAGAGTTTGACTGTCTCTAATGTCTTCTCTCGGATCTGAAATATTAACATTGCAATTTTGGTGAGTTTTGCGAACTCAATAATGGACCATCCTCGATGGTTCATCCAATTCATGCCACATATCAAATCATATAAGCACATAATTCACAACTTTCCATTTAACAATTTGCATCTCATATCATTTATTTCACATATCCCAATCTCATTTAATGACAGAACCACATTCCAATTCAATCAGTCAGACACACTTAATAAGTGTGTATGCAATGTTTATGTGACCCACTTTCAATTATTACATTGTTGTGACTGAGAGTCTAAACTGTCTCGTACCTATTATAGATACCGGGTTCATTAATACTGTCCCTTACCCTTTGCAAATACAGGGCTCATTGTACGTATCGAGCTTTTGGCTCTATACCATATTCTGGAGCTTTAAGCTCATATTCGGTGGCTACTCATGTCACAACTATCTTTATCTGATCATGCATTTGTCTATGAAATGCATCACAATAATATTCAATCATTCATTATTTCATTCATTCCCATTCTCAATCTCATTCTCATTCGAACACATTTACAATCTCATTCCTATTTTTCATATTCATTCATTCATTCACAATTTAAATGGCAATTATCATCGGACCTTAGTCCGGCTTTTATCACACATGTTGAGTAAACACCTAGCCAGTCCAAATTCACATTCAAGGAACACTTCAATATCTCATTCATCAATCAATACCTCAGACCTTCTAGTCCAGAATCAGTACAATTAAATTCACATTCAAATCACAAACACTCCCAATACAGTCCCGAATATCAAACACCTGTAGCTGAGCCTTCAATTTCTTTAATTCTTTAGGTGCCATCCTATATGGAGGAATGGATATAGGAGTAGCACCGAGAACCAAGTCAATCGTAAACTCTGTTTCTCAATCTGGAGGTAAACCAGACAATTCAGTGGGAAACACATCCTGGACTTCTCTAACAACAAGGATGTCTTCTACATTATGCTCAACTCGTGTAGCAATCACGTGGGCCAAATAATCCTCACATCCACCTTGCATCAACCTCAAGGCACTAATGAATGAGATCAGCCTAGCTGGTACTGCTTGACTAATACCTCTGAAAATTGCTCTCGGCTGATTAGGAGATTCCAGTACCACCTCCTTGGTGTAGCAGTTCATGATAGCCCTATGAGCAATAAGCCAGTCCATGCCTAGAATGACATCTATCTCCCTTAACTGTAATATAATCAAGTCTGCTTCCAATCTGCCTGATCAATTGTAATCAAACATCTCTTACATATTTCTCCAATTACCGTGGTACTACCTATTGGTGTATTCACCTCTAATCCCCATCTCAATAGCTCTCTATCACAATGCAACTTAAGTGCCAGATGCGGTGCAATAAATAAATGCGTAGATCCAGGATATAGTAATGCAAATGCTTCATGATCAAAGACAAGCGACGCACCTGCAACGACATCTGGAGAATCCTGAGCTCCTGCCTGGTTATAGCATAAACTCTGGCCTGAGACTGGGGACTGTTGCTCCAAACCTCAGTCTTGACAGAAGGACTTCCAGAACTCACTCTGCCTCTGCCTCTGCCTTGGCCTCTCTGTCTAACCCCACTAGCTCGATTCGGCTAAACAGTAGTCTCACTCACTGATCCCCCTCTCATACCAAACTGGGCTCTAATTGTAACAGGACAATCCTTAACCTGATGATCAAATGAACTGCATCTAAGACAAGCTCCAGACAGTCTCTAGCACTCACCACTGTGCTTCTTCCCACAGTACTCACAATCGGGTATCTAACCCGACACTGCGCCTCTTCCACTGACAGACTATATAAAACTACTCCTTTGTCTGAACCCCGACTATCTTGATCCAGCCGGTGGTCGAAATGGTCTATTTTGTTGCTTACTGAACTTCCTGCCAGAACTGCTCTGAACTTCACTGGGCCTCTTCTTAGACCATTGTCTATGTTCTCCCTGATCATCTCTCAGCAATTGTTCTATTCGGATCGAGGTTGCTCTAAACTAAAAAAAACTGCTTAGGTTGATGATTGTTAGCCTTGTCTGAATTTCTATGTTTAATCCATCTTCAAATCTCCTGCACTTGTCTTCCTCAGTAGGAATCAAAGAAGTTGCATAACCTATCAGTTCATTAAATCTGATCTCATAATCTGCTACTGACATTCTGCCCTGTTTCAGATTCATAAATTCCTTCATCTTTCTATCCAGGTAGATTTTAGGCGTGTAATTTTCCTTGAAGGCCCTTAGTAAGTCTCCCCAATTCAGATTGCAAGGCCTGGTGGTACTACCTAGAACAGTCTTCGACTATTGATATACTGGACCTTGCAATAATGAGACTGCATAATCAAATCTCTCATCAGCCTCTCAGTCCATCTGATCAAATACTCACTCAGTCCTCTCTAACCATCCCTTAGCTTCTGCAGGATCTGTGCTTCCGTAGAAATCCCCAGCTCCCTGCTTTCGTAGCCTATCGTACCTCCTCTCCCTTCTCTCGGGAACTCTTGAAGGCATTCCCTTAGGTCAAGGCACAGAAGACTTTCTACTGGCTCTTGTCAGTCCTAAGTCAGCTGAATATCCTTCCTTATCACATATGTTGGATGACCTATCATAAATAATAACTCCCATTATCATTCGCATTTCTCACTATATTTCATATGTAACATGTCTATATGTCCCTATGGATGCCAACTATGCTCTGATACTAAAATGTAACACCCACTACCATAAATTACATAATGGAACACCCAGTAGACATTCCAATATATAATCTATAATAATGGCATGTTAGAGCAAAAATATATCCAACTTAATCATGGCATCAACTATTATACATAAAAGTCACCAAATTTTAAAATCAAACTGCGTTCTTCATTTCATTTCATAAAAACCAAACTGACATTGTAGCTTTACAAAATCATCCGAATATATACAATATCAAACCCTATATATAACACACTGCTTGAAAAAGAATTTGAACAAAAACTACTAACTACTCCTTCAGTCCCAGCTGACTGACTTTTGAGCCATTTCTTTACAAAAGTACATGAATTAGTCCTCTCTTAGAGTCTGTCTGTCTCTAATGTCTTCTCTCAGACCTGAAATATTAAAGATGCAATTTTGGTGAGTTTTGCGAACTCAATGATGTAACCATCCTCGATGGTTCACCGAATTCATGCCACATATCAAATCTTATAAGCACATAATTCACAACTTTCCATTTAACAATTTGCATCTCATATCATATATTTCACATATCCCAGTCTCTTTTAATGACATAACCAAATTCCAATTCAATCAGTCAAACACACTTAATAAGTGTATATGCAATGTTCATGTGATACTTTCAATTATTACGTTGTTATGACTAAGTGCCTAAACTATCCCGTATCCATTGTGGATACCAGGTTCATTAATACTGTCCCTTACCCATTGCAGATACAGGGCTCATTGTACATATCGAGCCTTTGGCTCTATACCACATTCCTGAGCTTTAAGCTCATATTCGGTGGCTACTCATGTCACAACTATCTTTATCTGATCAAGCATTTTTGTATGAAATGCATCACAATAATATTCAATCATTTAGTATTTCATTCATTCCCATTCTCAATCTTATTCCCATTCGAACACATTTACAGTCTCATTCCTATTTATCGTATTCAATCAATCATTCACAACTTAAATCACAATTATCATCGGACCTTATTCTGGCTTTTAGCAAACATGTTGAGTAAACACATAGTCAGTCCAAATTCACATTCAAGGAACACTTCAATATCACATTCATCAATCAATACCTCGGACCTTCATGTCCAGAATCAGTACAATCAAATTCACATTTAAATCATAAGCACTCCCAATATATTCCTGAATATCAAACTCCTCGAACAATCAATTGTTCAGAATCATCAATGTCACAATTATATCAATATCTAATAAATATAGAAAAAACCAAGTTTAATCAAAATATTATGAACAAATTGAGGTCACACATCTAAGTTACTCACAAATTGCTCCAGAAAGCTATTGCCTTGAAGTTTCGGCAATGTGTGGGTGACTGCGCTTAAAGTGCTCCTCTATAACATATAATACATACACATATCAATTTTTTCACAATTATGAATTTATTTATTCACATTTATGTATACTGAATATGTATAATGCATATTCATGACAAATTATGGGTTCCTTAACATTATTCTTGTCAGAAAACTCATTCATATATCAATACACAATTAATCAATTTAGATTTGTCTGAAAAAACATACTTTCGGGTCCACTTTGCATGATTATTATCATCAAGAAATTGAAGTAATTTGATAACACTTTCTGCCTGAAAATTGTTCTCCCATGTCTTAAGTTTCCAATGACACCAAGATCATCCCATTTGATTCAGTATTCTATAAGTTATGCTGACAATACTACATACTGAGTACATATAAAACTTTGGCTTGTACATGATCATGCTGTCAAATTGTACAACTCATATCTCTCAACTCACATATCCAAAATTTACAAACTTTATACCAATTGAAAGCTAATAGAATAATTTACAACTTTTCTGAGACATCTTTGTCTAATTTGGCCTCTATTAATATATTTTATTCAATAACCACAGGATATGATTTCTGTATCGGGTAGTTCTACAGTCAAGATTCAATTTCAAGCCAGAGTTTGAAATACTTAGAGACAGAATTAAAAGTTGACTTCTTTAAGAAAGTTGTAACCAATTGTCTCTACTTTAATCTTAATTAAGAATTAACTCACTTAGAAATCTACAGGTCAAAATATAGCTAAAATACCGAAGCATGATCAGTGAAATCATTACAGTGAACAATATTCTAGCACACTCATATTTTCATCCTAAATTTATCACTCAATCATTTCCGAATGGATTCAGATTTTCATAAATTTTAGTACAGACGAAGAAAAATGTGTTATCAGTCTATTGGTCCTAGTCTCATGTCATTTGGATGTCAGGAGAAGAAGTTATAATAAAAAGAACAAAGGATGTTCAAAGAAAACATTACAGCTAATGTATATCAGCAATTCTTCTTCACCAGTATCACATTCATTTCAGTCCAATTCAAACATCATTGTCAAACCATTTAATATGCCTTAAAGCTTAGATTGTTACTTACATATTTAACTCTAATTCTATCTCAAAAATCAAGCCAATCCAGTACTCCAAAGATCCAACTATATCAGCCCTTTCAAGCCACCAAACCCAACTTCAAGATCAAGGTGGAACTAAGATGATCTTCACACCACAAAGACAGCAACATAAAGGATAACATGAAGTAGCTCCCTTAATGACTAGTTTGATAAAAGACTTCGTGTGATATTGATGCAGAAATTCAGAACATGGCAAGGATGATTTCGGTGGAGAAAACAAAGTGAGGGCTGCAGAAATTTCTTTACAAGAACTTAACACCTAAGCTACTAGGTGTCTCATTTATGCATTGACACATGTCTCCAATGCATGACTCCCATTTGCCCTCCATTTGTGCTGGCAATTGCAACACTTCCATTAGGCCACTTGTTAGTTTTTTAACAATACTTACAAGCCCATTTGTCACGCAATGATTGATCCATATTTCAACATTTTTCCTAGTCCAAAAATACTCCAAATTTTCAAAATACTCGAAATATTACCAAAATTGCCAAATCACATTTAATCTACTCTAATTTAATTTTTAAGACAATAACATCCACAATTCCCATTAAAAATCAAATTTACCCAGAAAATGTCAATGAATGCATATATAATCATTTAAATGTGCAAAATCAATATTCTCATGTATGTGTATGCCATATCATGAATAAGCATAGATTATGCTTCCTAATTTCTCTTTAACCTCTTATAAACACTATTTTATCCTTATCATAAGTCACAGGATGTTACATCATGCCACGGTTCAGACTCAATTCTCTTCCAAGATAAAAATTCTTCGTTCTGATAATGGTGGCGAATTCATCAACCATAGATTTCAGGCTTATTTCCAATAACATGGTCTATTTCATGAGACCTCATGCTCTCAAACACCCCAACAAAATGGTGTCATTGAGAGAAAACATTGACATATTTTGGAAACAGCCCGTGCCCTCCTTTTTGGCGCAATGGTGCCTAGTTGCCAATGGGGGGATGTTGCAACCACTGCCGTATACTTGATCATCCGTTTGCCATCTAAAACTTTACACTTTAAAACACCCGTATAAACCCTCTCCACTCATCTTTCCATCCCTTCAATATTGATGCTTCCCCCTAGAATTTTCAGATGTGTTACCTTTGTCATGGATGTCAATGGGCCGGGCCGGGCTATCGATGGGTCGATCGACCTGTGGTTGGCCCGTGGTCCAGCCGGCCAAGGGCGGGCCGGGCCAAACCTGGCCTGTCTATATTTTTTTAATATAAAAAATTACAAAACGACACCATTTTGTCAGGCCGCGGGTCTGCACAGACCATGGTAAGCCCGTGGCCGACCTATAGCCCTCCAAATCTGGGCCAAAAATAGACTGGGCCGGGCCAAAATTGACATCCCTAACCTTTGTCCACCTTCACAAGAGTCACTGTACTAAACTGGACCCCTATGTTGTTCGGTGTATATTCTTGGGCTATGGCTTACATAAAAAAGGCTTCAAGTGCTATGACCCCATTACCAACCAAACCTATATCACCATGGATGTTACATTCCTTGAGTCCGAGACTTTCTGTCCTTCCCCAACACCCATTTCATCCCTTCAGGGGGAGACTTAAGTAGAAGAGACGAATTGGTTGATGGCCTTCGTGGGTGAACATTAAACTGGAAATAGAGTACCATCAGAGAATGAATATGTCGAAGTGAGAAATGAAGTCCCTGGGAATGAAGAAACCAGACCTAGAAATGAAGAAGCTGAAAATGAAGAACAAGAAAATATAGAGTATCCTCAGTCTCCTCACTCCTTAGTACGCGAAGACCCTCATCCTCCTGAGAATGTCCCTGAGGTAAATACTCCTATTGCACCTTTACATGCTAATACCTTGGATTCCTCTCCTGGCTTTATGTTGCCTTTCAGACGCAATCGTGGGAAACCACCGAATAGGTACAACCCAAATGAAGAAGGAAGAACTTCTAAGTACCAGGTTGCAAATTATGTATCTACTCAAAATCTGTCCAAGCCGCTCAAGAATTTCACTCAAACACTATCCTTCCGACATATTCCTAGTAGTGTCGAGGAGGCATTATCTGATCCAGAGTGGGCACAAGTAATGCAAGAAGAACTATAAGCCTTAAAGAAAAATAATACCTAGAAGTTGGTCCTAGTACTGGAAGGAAAGAAAATAGTTGGATGCAAATGGGTCTTCTCTATAAAATACAAGGCAGATGGAACAATCGACAGATATAAGGCGAGACTTATGGTGAAGGGTTTTACCCATATGTATGGCATAGAATACTTAGAAACCTTCTCACTAATGGCTAAATTGAATACTGCTAGAGTCCTACTATCTTTTACGGCTAATTTGGATTGGCCACTACACCAATTCGATATGAAGAATGCGTTCGTTTATGGTAACCTTGACGAGGAAGTATACATGGATATTCCGCCAGGATACAAAGGATCACATGGGGCCAAAATTGTTTGTAAATTGGAGAAGGCACTGTATGGACTAAAACAGTCATCGTGAGCATGGTTCAGCTGACTTAGTTAATCTATGATGAGGTATGGCTATTGCCAAAGTAACTCTGACCATACCCTCTTCTTGAAACATCGACAAAACAAGGTGACAGCACTAATAGTCTATGTGGATGATATGATAATTACGGGGGATGAAGCTAATGAGATCTCGAGGCTACAAAAAAATTGTCAACTGAATTTGAAATGAAGTAGTTGGGAGGGCTTAAGTATTTTCTGAGAATAGAGATGGCGAGGTCAAGAAAAGGCATATTCCTCTCTCAATGAAAATACGTACTAGACTTATTGATAGAGGTGGGATTACTCGATTATAAACCTGTGGATACGCCAATTGTGCAGAACCATAGGCTTGGAGAATACTCAGACCAGATACCAATCGATAAGGTAAGGTATCAAAGACTAGTAGGGAAGCTCATTTACTTATCTCACACTCGTCTTCACATTGCTTACTCCGTAAGTGTGGTAAGCCAATTCATGCATAATCCGAGTAAAGACCATATGGGTACTGTAATTCGAATTCTCCGCTACCTAAAGTCATCACCCGAAAGAGGACTAATGTTCTCTAAGAATGGTGAATATTGAAGGGTACATAGATAAGTCTACTTCAAGCTACTTCACATTTGTAGGAGGAAACTTAGTTGCATGGAGGAGTAAAAAGCAGAAGATAGTATCATTGTCTAGTGCCGAAGTTGAGCTTCGAGGCATGGCGAAAGGATTATGTGAGCTTCTATGGCTTAGAAGCTTACTAAGAGAGGTTAGTTTCCCCTCACTCTGCAATGAATTTATTCTGTGATAACAAAGCTGCCATCAACATATCTCACAGCCCAATTCAACATAACCGCACCAAACACGTGGAGATAGACCAACATTTCATCAATAAGAAATTGGAAGAGAAGATTATTCGGTTCCCCTTTGTCAAACTTGAAGATCAGTTAGCTGACATTCTTACCGAGGCAATTTCCAGTAGAAACTTCAATGACTCATTTGACAAGTTAGGTGTTAGAGAAATCTACAGACCAACTTGAGGGGGAGTGTTGACATGAGTCACGAAATTAGCTGGTTATGGTAAACTTAGATTTTGAAATCCCTTCACTCAAGGGTCAAACTTGATTGTAGCTGAGAATATTGTATAGACAAAGAAAAACTTCCTAAAATAGATACCTGTATCTTTATATCTTGTACTCTAGTTTATGGAATAAAAAAAGAAGAAAACTAGAAAGCTATGTCTGACACCTTTCTAATATGAAAAAATAAACTCCTTGTTTACATTTCTGTTCAAATCTCTTAACTTCTCGCCTGAAGCCTAAGCATTGGCTTTTAAGAAATGTATCAAAACATTTACTCAAACTTATAATTTTCTTATATCTATTAATGCTTTTGCAAATACTCTTCAGACATTTCAAACTATTGTTAATAATAATAATACAAATTTATATTATCAAGAAAAAAAAGTGAAACAACTTTATAAACGTTTTCATAACCATTATCAATCTCATATATGAATAATTATTGTACTATTTGTAATCAAATACACACTAAAATTATGTATTTTGAAAGTTTAATATCTCAATACAAAATGGAAAAAAGATTATTATGAAGAGCGATACAATTATTTACAATTCTTCATTAATAATAATGGATTAATACATATTAAAGAAAATTTTGATATCACTAATCTCTATAATTCATATAATCAAGATTTACAAAGTATAAAAGATATATTAACAGACCATAAAAGACTTTTTCATTAATATGACAAAAATAACTATAGATAATATATTAGATGTAGATACTTTGGAATTAACTGAATCTACCGAAACTTTTCATATTAATACCTTATTATCAAATGAAAAACAAAAACAAATAGTTAAAACATACCTAAACCCTAAAATCGATCAAGATATTAATCATCATCCCTTTAAAAATATAATAAATAAAAAATCTTATTTATTATGGAAAAATAAAATTTAACACTCGTTTAAAATTAGGAATTCCCTTAAAATCACACAATCTAAATGAAACTATTACTGTTGCTTATAAATCTTAAAGAGAAAATTTAATGACTATAGGTCAACACCCTTTCTCAATTACTTGTCAAATTAGTTATACCTTAACTAACTCACATCATAGTATTGAATTTAAAAATACTGATAAAATATATATTTACCAATTATTTAATCATGTAGCAAAAGTAGGTACCAATTTAAAAACTAGTCTACGAAAGTTACCCGAAATAAATTACCCGATTAACTTATATGACTTAGAACCATCTGCCCCACAATTATCTTTATATGAAAACAAAACATTAAAAGAAAAATGTCTATTAAGATCACAATATTTAAAACTAGAAAAAACTTTTAGATTTATCGAACCAGGAACCAGATTCAAAAAATCCATTAGAATTACTAAACCTTAAATAATCACTAAAAACAAAGAATAAGAACAAAAACAACATATAGGTCAAGAACTAAGTATGATTAAAAATCAACTTAACAAATTAACTGAACATCTTAAAAATACTTTATGAGTATTAATAAACAATTATCTGAATTATTAGACAAACAAACAAATGTTGAAATTCAATTAAAAAATAATTACTATAACATAACCTTTAATAGAAAACATACAAAACTATATACCATCTCATGAATCTCATGAAATTCAAAAATTATTAGAAAAGAATAATGAAAAATTGTCTAAAATACTATATCCAATAAATAAAAAAATGATAAACCATTAAAAATAATAGAACTAAAATCTGAGTCACAAAAAGTGCCAAAAATCGTATCAGAGCCTTCTACCACATCTCCTATTACCTTAGTAAAACCATAGAGAATATAGAACAAAATATGGAAAAAGATATAAAAAATTAATTATAAGAAATTACTCAACTAGTCAACAAACTAACTTTATAAAATAATAATTCTTTAAACTATGAACTTATAAACCCTATTACAGATCAAAATGAAATTATTTACGGATATGAACTAGATCAAGAAATCTATATGGATCAACAAAAGAATGAAGAAACTTGGTCACAGCTTATATAGTGCGATCAATTTAGAGCACATAAGTAATAAGCAAAGCTAGAAAGCTCCTGGTCTGAGTTATGGGAATATCAGAAGAAAAACAATTAAGGATGTTTCATGGCATTTTGTTCAAATGCCCATCGCCCCAGGATATCAATCGGAAAATTGAAGAAGTTTACAAGGTAAATAGAAAATATTTTCCAGGTACATGAGTTATGGGGAAGGCCATGGAATTAGAGGATTTCATTTATTACAAAATAGTGGACATTTTTCAGTTGAAAAGAGAATTTCAGCTTCTTTTAAGGACTCCCTATAATATGGTACCCACTATTGAGGTGGAAGACGTGATCGATGTCTTATGGACCCAAATATCGCTTGTTGATTGGATTCTTGTTAATTTTTGCAACTCTTCTTTTATTGTTGGTAATAATATCCCCTGGGCTGATTTTTTTGTTATACCTGTTGGTGTATATGGTGTTGGCGTAACTGTGTTGTTTTTGATCTAGACTTTGTCTGGCCCCTCATGCTACTAATATCATTTGTGCAAATGTGTAGAATTTTTGCAGATATAGCACGATGCAAAAGGCCTTGGTGATGAAGCAGAACATGCTCATTGCTTGGAGTCCACCACCTAATGGTTGCATCAAAATTATGTGGATGCATCAGCACTCACAAATTTGGGAGACACAACGATTAGAGGCCTTGTAAGGAACGCTAAAGGAAGATGGCTGTTCGGGTTTGTAAGAAGACTTGATTGGGTTAACATTACAAGAGCTAAATTGTTTGGAATTTATTATGGATTGCTTTTAGCTTGGGATCGAGGCTTCCGAAATGTGTTTATTGAATCAAACTCTCTTTTAGCCATTAACAAAGTGAATGATGACCTTTGGCCTACAGATTAATTCTATCAAATTATTCGTGCTTACAAGGAACTACTTAGCCAACTTTGGCAGTGTCGTGTTGTGCATACTTATCGCGAAGCAAATATGTGTGCTGACTACTTGGCTTCTTGGGCTTACGGAGACAGTTTTGATGTTACTCACCTTGATAATGCCCCTGGACAACTCCACCATTTTCTCCAAGAGGATCTCATGGGTGTTGCTTGACCTAGGGTTGTCCCTGTTTGCTCCTAGCATTCTTTGATTGCTCCCTTGTACCAAAAAAAAATATCGCTCACCTACAACGTAGGCGCTTGCATGTTAGAATTACAGGAGACTAGCCTAAATGGATATTACTATAAATTGCATTACTTCATACTTTATCTCTATCATTTCCACTGATCTATACATGAATTCCAGTGTAGCTTCACATCGCGTACTTGAGCACCTTCCATAATTCTTTTACAGGAGACTTCATCCTTCATCAATATTTATAGGAAGTAATTTTAAAATTAGAAAACAAGAAAAGTAGAAATATTAATGATATCATTTTTAATATATATATCTAACTTATATCATTTCATAATTAAAAAATCATTATTTTCTATGTCCGACTCTCTTGACCAACAATTTATATTATAAATTGAAAGGTAAAAAAAAACTTGGCATTATTTATCATTTTATATAAAATGTGATTACTCTAGATATTAGTTCCGGTCAATCTTCACAAACAAACCACACATATACACATCTCGTAGGCCATGAAAAGAAGCATAACATGATATATACCAATCAGGCAATCACACACATAGGATAATGTATAATATCTGTATAGGCACACATGCATCTAAGATATAGACACAGCACAAAGAACGTGTTATATATTTTATAAAACCTTAGAACTTCAATTAAATATATTTTATAAGTTACTCATACGAATTTTACCATATAACTATATTTTATATGGTACTTTTCCTTTAGAATTTATTTTCTTTAGTGTTTTTTTAGAGAATAGATCGTCTGTTTCTTCTATTATATTCCTAAACCTTTTTATGCATCCATTTCTTATTTATTTATTACAAAGTAGGAATAAAGAGATGAGAAGAGACGATCTATCCCGTTCTTTTGGCCCTTATAAATTCTCTTCATCTCCTGTTACCTACAAAGTCAAAATTGCCAACAATTCATATGTTACTCTGTGGAGAGTCAAGTGGGCAAATCAAAGTATTTTTATCCACACTATAATTTTAAATATATAAAAATTATTGAAATAAAGATAATTAAAAAATTTTAATTTCTAAAATTTTATCATTCTTTAAATTTTATTTTTATTATATATTTTTCAAGATCAATTTTAAGTATTTTTATATTTTTATGGTTATACTTTTAAAAATTAACCTTTACGATATATCTTGTTTAACTATTTAATAGACGACGTAATAACAAAGATAAAAAGAATGTGGCTATATTCATAAAAGTATTGCAACTTGCAGCATCATTCCATACTTGTTCATATGTACTAATTAATCATCTTCCTTCACTTATAGGTCATATTATCTTTTGAGTATTAATGTTAAAGAAAAATTAAGAGCCAATTCTTTCTCTTCCATCTCATAGAGAAGGACTGCTTTAGGTTTACCACGCTCGCATACACCATTGTTAAGATATATGTTATAATATATTTTTTTATTTACTTTTGGATATTATCTATTAATTAAACTTAGTTGGATTGAAGTGAGATTCTTTCAAGATATGATTAAGATGTGATTCAATATATATGTTATTTTGGAAACAATAGCTATCTAAGGAAGGATATGTTGGAGATTTGATTGCTAATAGTAGCTATCTTGTTAATATGTTTTACGCAAGTTTTAGAGCTGAAGGATTGTCGTTTTTGGTGGGAAAAACCAGAGTCCTAGTATGACTTGGATGCTAAAATTAAAAATCTATCTTGGATAATATTTAATAAGAGATTGTATGAAGATAGAACTCAATCTTGTGAAGACTTCTTGGAGTATCATGTGACTATTGAGCTAAAGGGCATTCTATCGTGATTCCCTTTTTTGGTTTGGTATGATTGGTGCGTTTAACACTCGTGTATTCTTTTGTTTATGGTTGATTGATTGGGTTGTAGGTAACAGTGGTTTTTCAATTGACAATTGAATGAAGATGTATGGTGATAATCTTTGTCCTCCATCAAAATGTCTACATGCTTTTACTTTTCTCTACTAAGTTTAATATATATATATATATATATATAGTTTTGTTTTGTTCACACTAGGTTCATTACTGCGCAGTGTTGTGTTCACACTATGATAAGCGTTTTAACTAATATTATGACTAAAGCTTTACCTAAAATAGCAGTGACATCAATGGGTCCCCTTCCTACAGTTGCAGGTACTTATATGTCATGCTCTTCTACACTTTATTTGGCCACTAAATCTTCTTTTTCCTTTTTCAATGATTTCAGATAACTCTTTCTATTTCCTATTCTCTTTATCTCCCTTTCTTCGCAGAGTTACTCCTACTCTATTGCTTACAACCCAAAGAACGTGGAAGGTGAGTATTGTTAATTCAAGAGAAAACTCGAGAAAGAAGGATTTGGGAGAAAGCCATATACATGCGATCTGAGCTCAAGTAGGATATATATATATATATATATAGGAGCTTCTGTTACTCTTTTTCTTACACGAAAGTTAGTTAGTATAAGTAAATAATAACTTCAACTATTTACAAATCAGGACCTAAATTTTACATATTTACACACACTCTTCACATCCCCCCCACAAGTTGGAGTCAGAAGTCCCAACTTGTCTTAGATAAAGTTGTATTGCTTGTGACTCAAGGCCTTTGTCATGATATCAACTAACTGCAACTATGAGGGATGTAAGCTACCTACAAAAAACCATTTTGGATCTTCTCTCTAATGAAGTGATAATTAATATCGAGGTGCTTAGTTTTCTCATGAAAACATAGGTTTGTAGCAATCTGTTGTGCAACCTTGTTGTTGCAAAACAAAGTCATAAGAAGATGTACATGAACATGCAAGTCCTGAAGTAAGTAGCTTATCCATAAAAGCGCACAAGTTGTGGCTACCATGCTCCTATATTTAGCTTCAGTTGATGAATGAGAGACTATGGCCTGCTTCTTGGTTTTTTAGAAAACCAAAAAATGACCAAGAAAAACACAATAACTAGTAAGAGACTTTCTGCTCATAGGATATATTGGCCGATTAGAATCAGTGAATCCTGTCAACTTCAAATCTTCCTGAACAGGATAAAAACAAGTCTCTAGAAATAGTGCCCTTCAAGTATAGCAAGACTTGATTAGCAGCCTCTAGGTGAGGCAATTTAGGAGCTGAAATAAATTGGCTTAACTACTAGACTGCATAGGATATGTCAAGTCTAGTTAAAGTGAGATAGAGTAATCTTCCAACAAGCCTTTTGTAGAGTTCAGGATCTGGTAGTTCTTCATCTTTATCCAGAGAAAGCTTAAGATGTTGTGGAAGTGGAGCTTCAGTTGGCTTAGCATCCAAGAGACCTGCATCCTGTAATAAATCTAATATTTATTTTCTCTTGTGCAAATAAGTTCCAACATCATTTCTGTAAATTTTAAGACCAAGAAAATATCGAGCCAAGCCCAAATCCTTTATAGTAAACTCTTAATCAAGAGTTGCCTTGATATCTGCAATTTTAGGCTCACAGTTGCCTGTTATAAACATGTCATCCACATAGACAAGAATCACTGTAATGTCCTTACCTTTCTTCTTAACAAACCGTGAGTAGTCGTTCTTAGACTGAATGAATTCCTTTGCCACTAAAGGCTTAGGAAGCTCTTTATTCCACTTTCTTGAAGCCTGCTTGAGGTCATAAAGTAACTTCTTAAGCTTGCAAACCTACCCATTTCCTGCTTTCTTATATCCTTAAGAAGGCATCATGTATATCTCCTCATCAATGTAACCATAAAGGAAAGCATTATTAATATCAAGCTAATAAACAAGCCACTTCTTTGTTGTTGCTAAAGCAAGTACAATTCTGACAATAGTTAATTTTGCCACAAGTGAAAATGTATGTTTTTAATCCTCACCTTCCCTCTAATGAAATCCTCGAATCATAAGTCATGCTTTCAACCTTTTCACTATTCTATCTGGGTTAAAGTTAGTCTTATAAACCCATTTGAAAGAGATAACTTTGTGACTAAGAGGAAGAGTAGTAAGTTCCCATATCTCATTCTTCTCCAATGCTTCAAGTTCTTTGTCCATTGCAGCTACTCAGCCTTCCTGCCTGCTAGCATCAAGATAACTTATAGGTTCCTGGGCAGTTAATATTGAAGCTAAAGAAGCTATATAGCCTGGGGGTAAATACTGGATGTCTGTGTAATGAAAAAGAGGATGGCTAGTGTTTGTGTTTGTTTTAACATTTAAAGCAAAATCCTTCAGCCAAAGTGGCTGGCTTTTAACTCTCTGAGACCTTCTTATAACTGGAGAATCAATATTTGGATCTGGAGGAACAACAACAGGAATAACGGGGGAAATAGATGATGGAGAAGGATATTCAGACTCGTCATCTGAAACTGGCTCAATAGTAAGAGCAATAGAAGAAGTGGAAAGATTTTCATCTGCAAAAGTAAGTTCTGTAGAAGGAAAAAAATAGGAAATTGATCACCTATTATACTTTTATCAGAAGGATTGGATTTAAACGGAAAAACATGCTCATGAAATATAACATCTCTAGAAAAGAATGAAGTTTTGTTGTTAGGATCATAGAGCTTGTACCCTTTCTGACATGAGGACTAACCCACAAGTATGCACTTTCTAGCCTTGGCATCAAATTTGTCTTTGGTTTGTCCTATTTTTATTGCATAACATAGATAACCAATGACTCGAAGGTGATCAATAGAGTGAGACTTTCGAAATAGAATTTTATGAGGAGACTTCCAGCCTAATTGAGACATAGGCATTTTATTAATGAGATATGTTACTGACAGGACACACTCCCCTCAGAAGTATTTTGGAAAAGCAACATGAAACATAATAGCTCTTACAGTTTATACAAGATGTCTGTGTTTTCTCTCAACAACCCCATTTTGTTGAGGTGTATATACCATAGACCTTTGATGTATAATTCCAAGTTTGCAAAAATGATTGAGCTTTCTGCATAAACAAATTCAGCACCATTGTATGATCTAATGTATTTGGGAGTAGAATGAAAGTCGTTTTGAATATATTTGATGAAGGTAATAAGAGTATGAAGATTTTGGTGTTTACTGTGGAGAATATATGTCCTAGTGACTCTAGAGAAGTCATTAACCACTGTAAGAAAGTAGTGTGAATCACATATATTTGCAACTTTGTAGGGGCCCTATAAGTCAGTATATACAAGCTCAAAAGTAGTGGAAGTAGCACTCAAGCTTCTTGAGAAAGGTAATCAATTACTCTTTGTCATGGAACAAGAATCACATAGAAACTTACTTTCATTGAGTTTGTGATGTTTACAAGTAGGAATATGAGTCATTTTACTCAAAGAAGAATGCCCTAATATGCATGTAACAGACGTAAATCTTTATTCATATCATCAGTACTACAATGAGTCTTTGAATCATGAGAAAAGCTATGGTATTAGGAGTATAAACAACAAAAACTTAAGTATTTATTGAGTTATTAGACTCGGTCTCAGGGGCCATTACTAACAACTTGTACAGAACTCTATAAACTCTACCAAATGCCACTGCTTTCTCATTCAAAGGGTTTTGAAAGACACAATATTGTGGGTAAAAAAGGACGTTAAACTTAGTGCTCTGAGTGAACTTATTGACAGAGAGTAGATTATATTTGAAGCTTGGTACATAAAAGACAGTGTGTATGGACACATATGAGCTTAGTTTTATAGAACCAATTTCAGTTACCTACTTACTGGTACCATCAGACAAACTCACAAATATAGGTTTGGTAAGCTTTTCAGTCTTGTAAAATAGGTGATAGAAGGGAGTCATATGGTCAGAAGCTCTAGTATCAATAATCCAAGTTCCATATGAATCATCAATAATGCAAGAACAAATAGAAGCTGAGCAGTTAGAGATAATACCTGCAAAGTTAACCAATGGACCTATATCAGAGGCAATAATGTTTTTTCTTTTAATCATCTTCATCTTCTTTTCACACATGACAGACATCCTCTCCTAATCAATCACATGTGCTTGTGTGCCTTGAGTATCTAGTGTAGTCTCTTGATCAGCTTTAGATCCCTCATTAACATTCACTTGTGCACCAACTTTGCCAGTTCTCTTGCCCTTCCTCCCTTCATACCAATCAGAATAACCAATTTTGTCAAAGCAATGGTCAACCAGATGACCATCCTGATGGCAATAAGTGTAGTATCTTCTTCCTTTTTCTCTTCTATTCTTGTTATAACCAGACTGTCTATTAGTAACCAAAAATATTGCTAGTAGTTCTATGCAGTTACTCGTTGTAATCTTCTTTTGCCTCTCTACTTGTTGCATAATGTAGTAGCCTTATTATGCAACAAGATCTGGCTACAAACTGTCTCATATTCATCACTCAACTTCATTAGAAACTGCATTAACTTAGATCTAGCTTCTAACTCAGCATATTTGTCATTTCTACCAAAGGTACATGCAGTCGTTCTTCCACATGAGCACACTTATGAACAAGCAAGAATAGCATTGAGACTCTGTAACTCATCCTATATTTTCTTAAGCCTATTCAAGTATGCAGCAATAGACATAGATCCCTGACTAACCTGACTAAGTTCTCTCTGCAACTGATAAATCAACTGCCCGTTGCTTTGGCCATATCTTTCATTAATCTCCTTCCATAGATGATAAGCTAATTGAACATGCAAGAAGGCGTTAGACAGATCTGTAGCCATATAATTTAAAATCCAGCATGTCACCATGCAATCACACCTAATCCAGCGCTAGTATGCACTGTTAGTGACAGCAGGTTTAGTACAAGAACCATCGATGAAGTCGAGCTTCATTTTTGCTCCAAATGCTCTCTGCACAGTCTTGCTTTACCCTAGGAAACCGCTCTTCCACTAAACTAAGTGCTCATCAGCATCATCCCTGGATGACCACCACTGGAGACGAAGTAAGGATCACTGATCGTTATTGCTCCCAATTTAGAGGAATTACTAGAAACATTGTCAACCATGGCTATATCAGCATAAGATCTCGACCAAAAACAGAAAGATCAAAGGAAAACTACAAATCTGTATGTTTAAATAAGCAACAAGAATGGATTTGTAGATCAATCATAGATATACAACACTCAAGTCACTTGCTCAAGCTGAGGGTCAATCTTACAGGAAACCTAGATCTTCGAAGCAAACTCCCTACGCTCTGATACCATGTTAATTCGAGAGAAAACTCAAGAAAGAAGGATTTGGGAGAAAGCTAGATACATAAGATCTGAGCTCAAGTAGGATATATATAGGAGCTTCTATTACTCTATTCTTACACAAAAGTCAGTTAGTATAAGTAAAGAATAACTTCAGCTATTTGCAGATCAGAACCTAACTTTTACATATTTACACACACTCTTCACAAGTATAAGAAGACCCAAAAGAGGCCAAAGGTGAGAATTCTCCTCCGAGAGGCCAAATTAAGGTAAAGATATTCAAGAAATTGACAAACAAACTGTAGTATAAACTGAAATCTTTAGTATTGGTGGGAAAGAAAGGTTGATGATGGCAAGAGCTCTACATCTTCAAGCACGTCACTTTAGATTTTTGACCATATTGTAAAGAATCAATCAATTCATAAGTAAAAGTATCTACAAAGATATGTACAAATGGACTAATATGAATTAAGAAAAATTGGAAAAATCAGAAGAAAATACATAATAATTGTAACCTACATTACTTTTCAATTAGTTCATTAAAGATAACGATTGTGATGTTTGTGATCCTCAGATGAGACACAGTGAATATGTTTGGCGTTCTTGACCGGAAATGGATGTTAGTATCAGTTGCACCACTTAATACTTTTATCTCTGACATTTCTACTGGTCTATAGATGATTCCAGTGTAGCATCACATTACATATTTGATCACCTTCATAATTCTTTTATGAGAGACTTCCTCCTTAGTCAATATTTATAAGAATTAATTTTAAAATTAAAAAAGAGAAAAATAGAAATATTAATGGCATCATGTTTAATATATATATATTATATCATTTTACAATTGAAAATTATTAATGTTAATTTTAAAAGTAATACAATGAGAGTTAAGAGTTCAAGAAATTAAACTAATTAATGTTATATAATTCATAAGATAAATAAGTTAACTAATGTATACAACTTACTATTCTTCAGCCAATTCACTCATTTGATACTTTGACATGTTGATTATTTTGGGAAAAAAGTATATACAAACATGAAATAAAAAAAATGAAAGACTTAGAAAAATTAAGAAATCATTGTTTTTTAGGTCTATGCATCTCATAGGCCAATACCAATCACACACATAAGATAATGTATAATATGTACATAGGAACACAAGCATCTATGATATCCCCGTAGCACAAAGAACGTGCATCACACGTGTAACTTTAATGAGTCATTTATTATACTAAATTACACTGATAATAATGTTTAAAGATTCTTAAACCCTTCAATTATTCAAATTCACAATTCTCCCTTAGGGTCTGTTTGGTTGAATGTTAACTAATAAAATGGAATAGAAAGTAATGGAATGGAACATAACGGTTTATAATGGAATGGAATATAATATAGTGAAAAGTTGTTTGGAAGGGATGGAAGAGTTCATAATGTAATGTAGTGAAATTTTGTTTAGAAGATGGATAGAATGAAATGTAATATATAATAAGTGACTATTATACCCCTCACATTAAAATGGTTGTTGCAAGATGCTTAACGCTATGATTTTAAAATAGAAATCATGTCCAATTAAAAAGTCACGGTTATGACTTTAATAATAAAATAATAAAATTTTTATTATTTTAAAATAGAAAATATATAAAAATTATTCACAAACAAATAATTTCTCTATATTTTCTATTTTAAAATAATAAAAATTTTATTATTTTATTATTAATTATATATAATTTATTATTAATTATTTAATAAATTTTATTTTATTCTATTCTATGTTATTTATACTTAAAAATAATTTATTTTTATTTTTATTTATATAGAAATAACTATTATTACAGTAAAGAGAAATAATTGGTATTATAAAAAGCCTAATAAATATGTAGAAATATGTTGGTTGTTATTAGGATAAGGAGAAATAATTGATATTACGAAAAATTATTGAGGGTATATTAGGTAGTATAAATTTATTAGTTTATGTTCCATCCTAAACCTCCCGAATCGGAGGTTTCTTATTTTCACTGTCTAGGATGGAATGGAAAGTAATATAAGACCTTCGGCGTCCATCCTATTCCATTCTATTTTATTATAAAACTTCCTTCTAAATTATAGAAATGTTTTATGTTTCATCCCGTTCCATTATAAAACCTCCAAACAAACAGACTCTTAGTCCCTTACTTAAGATATCAACAAAGCAAATTTAATTTCAATGAATCTATTCATACGTACATAATAAAATCATACAAATAGATAATCAATAACAATAAAACAATTAATTATACAACCTTAGAACTTCAATTAAATATATTTTATATGTTACTTGTATGAATTTTACTTGTAATTTTTTTCAATGAACCAAAGAAAAATTTAGGTTTTTCCTGAAATTTGCTAGAATGCAGCTAATTTGTTTCTGTTTTCTCCTCCTTGCCAATTCTCTTCATCTTGCGTTATTGTTATAGAAAGCCAAAATTGTCAACAGCTCATTGTTATTCCATGAAGAGTCAGGTGGGCAAATTAGAGTATTTTTATCTAAACTATAATTTTAAATAAATTAAAATAAGTTTTAAAAATTATTGAAATTAAGATAATTAAAAATTTTAAATTTCTAGAATTTTATCAATATTTAAAATTTATTTTTATTATATATTTTCAAGATAAATTTGAAGTATTTTATATTTTTATGGTTATAATTTTATAAATTAAACTTTACAATATATCTTGTTTAACTATTTAATAGATGAAGTAATATAACAAATATATTCATAAAAGTATTGCAACTCGTAGCATCATTCCATACTTGATAATCATACTAATTATTATTAAGTGGTAGGGAGAAGAAGTGAATATTTCAGTTGACCAAAGATCCATATTCTATCTTGAATGGTCGAGAAAGATATAATTGATATAGATGAACTCATATTGCAACTAACGGTTCAATAATGCCTCAATTAATGAAAAATAAAATTAAAAACTAGAGTAATCAAATAAAAATATATAATTGATATAGATGAAATCATAGAAATATATTTTTAAATTTTTAAAAAAATGTAAGGTTAATAATTGCATCTATGAGAAGACTTGTAACTTTTTATTCTAAGGTTATTTTAGTCCAAACTTATGTTCCTCTTTTATTTATTTACAGGAAATTTTAAACTAAAATTTAAAATAAAACTTAACAATTATAAGTTTCATGAACTCCTTTAATTTTCTAAATGAAAATAACTAAAATAACTAGCATTTTCGTATTAACCATGCAAGAAAATTTTGAAATTAAAAAAGTCTAGTTTTATGAACTCTTTTGAATTTTCAAATTGAAATAACTAAAACTAATAAATATAAGAGACTTATTAATATTATATTAAGAAAATTTTAAATTGAAAAAAGTAAAAATATGATGTCAGTTTTCAAAATTATATATCCAAAGGATATGATTTCATCATTAAAAAATATTAGTATTAATATTAAGCAATATAAAGAGTGTCATTTATCATAAGAGGCTTTCGTAATATTAATTACTAAAAGTTCAATAAATTAAAATAATTAATTTTTCATAATTTATGATATATAAAAGTCAAATAATGTGAGTGTATATATATATATACACTACTATATCTCCAATCACATTGCTTATTTAACCCCATATTGAGCACTTTGGTAATAATTTACAGGAGAAAAAGTGTATACATATATGGATTGATAGGAAAAGAAAGACTTTAATTTTGTTATTTTCTTTCTTTATATATATATATATATATATATATAAGGCAACTATTACTTTTGCTTATAGCACTAAGCAATTAAAGGAAATCTAAATGTTCCCAGGTAAGTTATGAAAACATATTCCCTTCGCAAAGTAAGTCCCTAGGTTAAAGCCATAAAAAGCTGTAAAAATGTGTGATCTTTGACATTTCCGTATCGATCAATTTGATCCATGCAAATAAGAAAGACTTGGAAATTTGAGAAGAAAACAGAAAATGATTGAAATGTGTGAGAGACCCTCCAACTAATGCATTGGTTGGAGAGTAGAATACCAGAAAAGAGAGGAAGACTTTGAATAGTTTGCGAAGAAAAGACAATTTTTCTTAAGACTAGTATAGTATACTTTGGTGTTCTTGACTAATAATGGATATCACCTTCATTTGCACCAAACTTTTTGTTTACTTTTTTAAAATGTAGCTAAAAACTTTTTGGTTACTTTTTTAGAAATGTAAGTAAAAACTTTGGAGTACGTTTTGTGTTAAATGGAGTAAATGAAACTCAATTCTAACAATAAAATGTTTGCATGTTATAGTCCGACAATACTCGTAAGAATTATTTTTTATACAAATTGGAATAGAAGTTAAAACCATTTTTACAGTAAATACGAATTTAAACATTCCAATCCAATGTAAAAGGATAAATGCCGTTAATTCTTTTTATCACCTGATCTTAAGGTGGAGGAGTATGCTTATACCAAGAGATCGAGCTAGTATAGCTTCATCCCACAAGATTCTCTATCCAATTTTATCATGTTCAAACCTGTTTAATGGCCAACGCGATTCCAACTCAGTTTCCCCTTTAAGTAAAAAATAAATATTTTGCCATCCAGAAAACTATTAATTATTAATGTGATACGAGTGTCACTATTATATATAACCTCCAGTCTCTTACTTCTACTTTTTACGATTGGAAAGTGGGTGGATGCAAAAGAAATGAAGAGTGAGGAACAAAGGTCGTCTCTGAATGCTCCTTTGATTGGAGTTACATGCGATGGTGCGGATGATGAGCTTGGGAATAGACAGAGAAGCCATGAAAGTGGTATTAGAAAATTGGAAATCGTTGATGAACTGAAGCAGCA
>JANZXP010000002.1:25509724-25527008 GCA_027576715.1 Erythroxylum flavicans
ATTAAAAATAATTTATTTTTAAGTTTTATTTAATTTATAATTATTATTAGTAATAATAAGAATATTTATTATTATTTTAAAACAAAAATTAAAAATTTACAATAATTATAAAAATTGAAATAAATTAAATAACTAATTAAAAAACTTTGAAAAAAGGGGGGAAAGAGAGGTAGGAGGGAGGGAAGGAGGAAGATTTTAAAAATTTTTGCAAAAAAATCCCCCAATTTTTTTAAAATTTTCGGTATCGGCCAGTATTTGACCAGTATTTTAAATACCGCCAGTACCGGTCTGTACCGACCGGTATTGGCTGGTACCGACCGGTATTTACATCCGGTACCATAACTTGAATTTCGGTACCGATTTTGATCCGGTACGGTACGTATACCGGTATTCATAACAATGGTTCTACCGGAGTAATTGATAAAATATATAATGTAAAATAATTACAACTTGTTAATCATACATATTCAATATATAAAATAATAATAACTTTTAATCTAAAATTTTTAATTTTATTTATTATTTCAAGTTTAATTAAATTCAATTTTCAACCTTCTGTATAAAAATATTATTTAATGTTATAAAAATAAAATAATTTCCACAAATATTATACTTACTATTTTAATATAAATTGTTTATCATAATTAACAATGAACTATCATAAATAAAATATAAATAAAGGCACATATATTAAATAAAAATATTATATATCGTTAATGAAAAATGATAATTATATAGTATATAACTAATTACATTAATTTAAATGTAAAAAAAAAATTGCAAAGCACCAAGTTTACAAGTAGAAAGCTTTGACTGTAGCAGGCTATTTCTCATTACACTACTTTATTATCAGATTAAAGAGTTCTAACCGTAATTAGCAGCATTCTTAATCGATAAACCCATATATGAATATTTGTCCCCCGGGACATCCCAAAGCCAACAAAACACCATACCGTCCTTTAAGCTGACTCAGGTCTCGTAATGCCCACCCATACCCTACAATTTCTGAGCTACTTCTATCCTCTGCCAAACCCCAAAATTTTGTTTGTTGCTCTTAATCTTGTTTTGTCTAAAAATATTTATGTGAAAATTTAGTGTCCTTTTGTCTTACTCTGATGCCGGGCGCCGACCATATCTGAACCCACTCTCGCACATACTATTTCCATTTGTCCATACGTACACGTTCAGAAACTCCTACATTTATATTTATAGCCACCAAGTGGAGCACTAACAAAGTGAAACTTTTGCACCAAAACAACCACCATAGCCAGTGTGAACTGCCACCGTCATTCTATCACCACCTGATCGCCGGTGTTAAAACTAGGTCGAGCCATTTTGTAAAACTGTGATTTAACAATAACCATTTTGTTCTAGTTCTCCATGAAAAGGTTTAGAGGTCTCAGGCTCAGTCGACGCAAGCTCACGAGCGTCTTCCAGTTAACGAACCGAACTGGAAGAAAGTCCGTTTCTTTTTTGAATCCCATCTCCAAGGTCTCGGCTTTAGCCTGCTGGCTGCAACGTGGAGCCAAAAAGTGTCTTTCCGGGTCGGATCCGAAATACATCCAATTGGGACGGGGAAACCCAGAGGTGACACCTAAGGGACACTTGGCGGTTTACGTGGCGGAGTCCAACGGTGAGACGCGACGGGTATTAGTTCCGGTGATCTATTTCAACCATCCGTTGTTCGGAGAATTATTGGAGGAGTCGAAGCGGGTATACGGGTATAATCATCCGCGTGGGATCACAATACCGTGTGATTATTCGCAGTTTGAACTGGTAAAGATGAGGATTGCCGCACGAGATACTTGCCAACTGGGCCTGAATACAAATTGAAGAGCCACAATCGCTGTCAATAATATGAATGGCTTCTTGTGAGTTAGGCCCTTTTTCTCAAATATTTTTTTTATTTCGTTAAAAGTCCAAATTCCAATAATTTTTGTGTTAACGAAAAGGAAGTAATTGTTTTAATGACATCTCTCCTTCAGTTGTCTTTCTACAATTGCTATTCATTTTATCAACTTTGTTGATAGACGATAGTCTGTTAGAGTTATAACGAATAATTTAACAAGATCTTCAAGAAAGAATGTACATATTCAAAGGAAAATAAAAATATTTATAATATTAGCATAATTGTAATAGATAAACTTGATCAAGTTTTCATATTTTACGTCATTGTATGTAAAATTTGATTGGAGAATGAGTTTGATCTCTTCTACTAATAGAGCATAATAATTAATAGTTAAAAAGATATTGTTGATGCTTAAAAGTCTCATGGTTTTAAATTTCAGATAGTTTAATGATTTTTTATATAAATTTTATGACAAATTTAATTTGCTGTTAGATATAAAGAATAGCGTAAGAAGATTTTTATCAGGTTGATTTGTGTTTGAAAAATATGAAACGCTCTATTCCTTCAGTTTCTTTCTCCTATGTTACTAGATCGATGACCAGTTTTGTCTGTCTTACTAGCCAAAGAGACCTTGATAATGCTCTATGATAATGATCCAATTCGTAGATTGATTGGAAACGATATTGAAAGGGAACGGAAAACAGAAAACAGCAATTAAGTGTTTTTGAGTTCCCAAAGATGAAACACAAATTCCGGGTACAGGTAAATCGTATTGCCAAGAGATTGATAAAAGCTTAATACCATTTTTATAAACAAAAATGCCTTGACTTGGAAGGTTCAATATTTGCTTTCGACAAGCATCTCAAGCACGGAATTGGGTCACTACATCTACATATCACCTTGTAGTGTATCAAAGCTAGTTTCCCAAGACCAGAATTTTTTCTAGTTCCCAGAAAATGTTAATTCAAGATTTTGAAGGAACCTAAAAGAACTCTTCGTGCAAATGAAGGACCTGACTCTACTGTTGCTTCCTCTTAATTGTATGGCTGGCATAAAGAAGGATTTTTTTATTGGTAATTGCTAATTATGTTCAAAAAGTAAAAATTATAAAAACAGTCGACGCTTTCAACATTTTATGCGTATGAAATCTGGTTATTTGATTTAATATTCAAGAGAACGAGAAATCATTCACATCATACTTCTGTTTGTTAATGCTACACGTCAAACTGAAATCAAATGCGGGTTGTCAGTAGAGTTTCTGACTTTTGTTCGTAAATCACTCTGAGTCAATACATTGACTCAACTTTGGTTGGAATTTCAAGTTTGTAATAAGGAATACGGCTTTACGATATTGGCTAAATATTTCCTGGCAATAATCATTCTCTAGCTCCTACCTTACATGTTTGAAAAGTAAAAGAAATCTTGGCCTCACAAAATTGTGGTCAGGGTTCTTTCTTTGTCGGTTTTTCATGTCTTATTGGCAGGATTTTTGTTTAGAAGGAATTCCCTCAATCAGTGGTGAGTTAATATAACAGAACGATGTCTAGTAGTTTATGGAATGAAATTAGTCGATAACGAGTGGAATGTATTAAAGGATGTAATATAATAAAGATTTCAGAAGATAGAATTTGCCACTGTGTTAACATTATTAGAAGACCTAATTTTGTTTTAGACATAATATAAAATTTATTGCCGCTATTAAACAAAAGAATTTGCAATTTCATTACAGAGTTCAATTTATATTACCATAATGGTTCATTTCTTACAACTTAATTCTATACAATCCTAACCTACGTAAGAATTTGATTTTAGAATCTCTTGATCTTAGATAACCTTGTTCCCTTCCTTGTCCTTGAGAAATTTACTACGCGATTGTGGAAGTTAAATCTCAATTTCTTGCTAACAATTTTCAATCTCGTATCTTGGAATATCTTTCTCTCACCAAAAGTAATTTCTTTCACTTGATAAGCTGCCGTATTCTACTTGGACCCTTCTTTGATCTGGACCATTGTGTTTCTTGCATGACGTCGATCACTTGATTTTATTCGTGTTCTGAACAATTTTCATGAATAGTGACTTGCGAGTCTACTTAATGAGCCTAACAGGCAGCTCTCTCGTGGCGAGCAAAATTCTGTAGAGGCTCGAAAAGGGACTGGGTCTATTCGGGTTGGTCCAATTTTTTGAAATTGTCGATATAATGAAATGATATGTAACAGATTAGCAAGATTCTACCAATCATTTTAGTTAAAATTAAATCTAAGTCCACAATTTTAGCAGTCTTGCTAGATCGATACGTAACTCCTAAATCCTGATACTTTAGTTGCTAAAACGAGTAAAAAAAGTGTGACACAAACCAATTACCTAAGTAGACAAAATCTTGACTTAAATATTAATTTAAACCCTACAACTAATTGGTGGTTATAGTTTAGTAACATAATTATTTTGTTAAGAAGCATAAATTATAGAAGTTAATTGAATCTGCGTAAGTTATAGAAGTTACTTGAATCTACTTGATTCGAATTCTTATTAAAACCTTTTTCACAATGTATCAACTACGAGCTATTTAAGTTTTCAACATCTAACAATATCTACAAAGCAGAGAAAAAAGAACTTTATGTTTAAGAAGAATAAGCATGAATATTAGTTCCCTTACGCTTATTTCCTATTTATAAAAACGTTTTAGAATTTTTTATTTCTTATTAAAATTAAATCTCCTAATTATAATTAAATTCAAATTCTAATTTAATTTTGGTAAAATCAAACATTTCATAAGTGGTCCTTAAAATTTATCAAACTTTGCAGTTAAGTCTAACTTAATTTAAATTAATGTTTCAAGTTAAGTCTAACTTAATTTAAATTAATTTTTCTCTTTTTAACTGTTCGTTATGTATGACTCATTATATTCTTAATATATTGACTATAATTATAAATTATAATTATAATGTATAATTAGAATTATACAAATTAAAACACCTTTTAATTAATTTCTAATTATCCAATTACATAATTTATAGTCATAAATCAAGATGATGTCTAACTTTATATGACTATCCAAATATAAGAAATGTTAAAGTGGTTTGACTCAACTAGTCTATGCATGGTTATGATGTATAATTTAATCATTTCTTCATCCAATGTTCTAATTATATATATATATTATAGATATTGTGTCTACTTATTTAAATCCAGTTATGTTCGTTTTTCTAATTAGTAATTTATTTATAATTAATATTTTTAAAACTTTTCAAATTTTAATTTAATCTGGCCAGAAAATGACTTAAATCATTTCTAATTAAGAACATTGGAAAATTATTTTTAATTGCTTTAGAATAAAAAAATCTTTTATTAACTTAGTTAATTATCTCCATATGGTTCGGGCTATATCCAAGTACCATCGACTAAGTTGTTCTAATTAGAATAGGTAATGAGTAGCATCAAAATATAGTAATTCTCATATGAGATACTTTGGTAATTTTAATTCTAAGGATCAATTATACAAATATCTTAATGAGGAAATCTACAAATACACAAGTAATATTCCATTTAAGATTCTCATAATCAGGTTAGTTTAGTGAAGTTGTTATCTAATAAGCACTCACATATTTGTTTAAGTATCTCCATGTTTGGATTGTTAATGAGACCTTGGTTCCTTTATTTATGCAATGGAACCATTATTTTCACAGTACGATGTTATTGGTTCAACAATTCTAGGAACCGCTCTAATTTCGATGATGAACTTCTTAATCCAAATCACTTTCTTTAGTGCCTATGACTTGAAAATGTACTCTACCTTGGTTATAGAATTCCCAATTGTTGGTAGTTTAGAACTCTTCCAACTTATTGCATCACCATTTAGAGTGAAGATATACCCTGACTATGATATGTTATCGTGAGGATCAGAGTAAAAACTAACATCTAAATACCCTTAAACTCTCAGTTTAACTCCTTTATAAACCAAGGAAAATTCTTCAGTCCTTGTTAAGTACTTTAAGATATTTTTCACAGATGTTCAGTAACCATCGTTAAGATTAACTTGAAACTTGCTCGTTATGCGCAAAGTATAAGTGGCATCTTAGCTAGTACATTTCATTGCACATATGGTTGATTTAATTGTTGTGGTCTTAGATACACCAACCAAACTCTTTGATCTATCTCTATAATGTAGGTTAAGTCTCCTATATCCTTCATGGTGAAGTTCATGGACAACTAAATCTTTACAAGTTGTAGCATTAGTAAGTTGTTTCCAATCACCAATATATCATCCACATATTGTAGTAGGAACATGACTACACTACCACTAACCTTGTTATAAACATAAGGTTCATTTATATTTTTGATAAAATAAAATCATTGATTGCCTCTTCAAAACAAATGTTCCAACTTTGCGACCTTTGCTTAATTCATAAATATACTTTTATAACTTTCATACTTGATTAGGAAATCTTTTGGATTCAAAACCCTTAAGTTATGTCATATGCACATCCTTAAGAAAATTTCCATTGAGGAATGCTATTTTGACATCCATCTAACATATTTCATATTCATATTATGTGGTTATAGCCAATAACCTCCTAATGGACTTAAGCATAGTTACTAGTAAAAAGGTTTCATCAAAATTAACTTCTTGTTTTTGTTTGTAACTTGCAGCCACTAGCCTTACTTTGTACATATGTACGTTACCATCTATTTAGGTTTTTCTCTTAGAAATCCACTTGCATCCTACAGGTACAATACCATCAAAAGAATATACCAAAGTGCATACTTGGTTAGAATACATGGACTCCATTTTAGATCTCATGGCTTTATGCCATTATAAAGAAACAATTTCATACATTGCTTCTTTAAAAGTAGTAGGCACATCATCCATAAGCAGTACATTGACTTTCCCCTTTTCAAACTGTAAATCTAATCTAATTAGGGGGCAATGTATCCTACTAGTACGTTGTGGACTATGTACCTCTTAAACCCTTGTTGTACATTATATGTATCAACTTGAGGTTCCTTCTTTATTTGGACATGAATTTATGGTTTTTGAACTTCTTTAAATTCTACCTCACTCTCATTACTTTCCTTAAGAATAAATTCTCTTTGTAGGAATATAATATGTCTTAAGATGAACATCTTTTACTCAAGAGGATGGTAAAATTAATATCTAATCCTCTTTTTTGGATGCCTCATAAATTTGCATTTATTTGGCTTAGCTTAAAGTTTATCAAATGTTGCACGCATCATATAAGCATCACATTTTAAATCTTTAGGTGTGACAACTTTGGTCTACTACTAGTCCATATCTCACATGGTGTCTTGTTAACTGATTTGGATAAAACTTTATTTAAAAGGTAAGTGGTAGTTTCAAAAACATATCCTAAAAAGGAAAGATAAAGGACTGCATGACTCATTATGGAACATACTATATATAATAAAGAATAATTTCTCCTCTTAGACACTCCATTATGTTATGGATTTCTAGGAGGAGTCTATTATCAGATAATCACATTCTCTTTTAAACAACCAAGAAACTTATAGTCTAAGTATTCACCACCTTGATTGAATCGAAGTATCTTAATACTATTACAAATTTGTTTCTCAACCTCAATTTAAATTCTTTGTACTTTTCAAATGATTTAGACTTTTATTTTGTTAGGTACAAATAACCATATTTGTAACGATCAATTGTGAATGTAAAGAAATATAAGTTTACACCTTTAGTGCAAGTAGACATAAGGCCACATATATTTGAATGTATAAACTCTGGTAGCTCACTGGCATGCTCTCCTTTTCCATTAAAAGGTAGTTTGGTCATACTTTCCAAGAAACAATATTCACTAGTTTCATGTGATTCATAATCAAAAGGATACAAATATCCTTCTTTATGTAACTATGTGATTCTAGTTTCATAGATATAACTGATCAGTGTGAATTGCATCATGTTTTAGAGTTAACTTTGATATGTATATAATTGTTAATTCAATCATTTAGTATGTGTTTAGGTTGGAATTGTGTTAGGTTGTTAATTATTTCAGTTTTAAGTGTTTTATAGGTTAGTACAAGTCTTTGAGCTTAATTATGTTTTTGAGGTATCTTTATGTGTTTGTTAGTATTTCAGGGTCAACATCGAGGAACGGAGAAGTTAAAAAAATAGCCCACGATCATGACACAATAGGTTGCGATCATGGCAGAAGTACTGATGTTAGCCCACGATCGTGAGAAAAGCCCAAAACATGGCCCACAATCGTGGCCTAGTTGCCACGGTTGTGACAATAGGCTTAGATGTGGCCCACGATCATAGCCTACATCGGACAGATGCGTAGACACTTAAAAATGTTAAGTTTTGAGGGATTGTTCTCACCTTTTCGACCTCCTAAAAACCCTAGGGTTACCCAAAACATAAAAGAATATAAAAAGAACATTAAGAGGAAGAAAAACAACTTTTGCATCATCCACTTTTGAGAGAAACCCTAGAGAGAATTATCGAGAGATAGAGAAAGAGAAGAAGGAAGAGAGAAGAGGAGAAGGAGTCAACTCGACGTACTTCCCAGATTAGGAGTTTGCCGACATCGCTGCCTCCCATCATCCGTTCAATTTTGTATTTCCTGTTATTTTCAATTTTATTATTGTATAGAATTGGAATGATAGTTGATGATAGGTTTTGTAGATGTTGATGATGTTCTAAACTCACCTTTGGGGTTTTATCTTTGACCTAATGAAATTTGATTGTTTACGTTTTACTAGATTTATTGTGATTTAATTTTTTCAATTACATAATTCAGTGATAAACTGAGAGGGTGAATCGAATGAAAAATAATTAAATTGTGCTAAAGAGAGTTAGGTAATTTAATAGAATAAGAATTAATTCAAATATGTAAATTATGCAAAGAGAGATCTTGCATAGGTTTCCAATAGTTTATTATACAACTTCAGATCTAATTAAGGTTTTAGATAGGTTGTTAATTAAGAAATTGCAACTTTCATAATCTGATTAGGGTTAATAATTATAACTCGAAAGAGAGTAGTCAACCCTAGGATCGTCTAGAACTAATAATCCAGTAATTTATAAGCAATTAGGTTAGCATTAAAGATAGGTAAAATTTCCTTTCTCTCAATTGGTAGTTTCTTAGGTTGATTCTTAAGCGTGCATTGCAATTGCTAAATTGTTAATATTTTCGTAATTGATTTTTGAATTGAATTGCTTGATTGAATTGCATTCTTGTTTTAGTTTCGTGACAATTGAATTTCTACGATTTGTTTTGGCCTTATATTTTAGGATTAGATTATCTCTCCTTGTGGGATCAACACCTTAGGTACTATATGAAGGACCCTTGTGCTTGCCGATTATCGAGGTTAATGAATTAAAACTTACATACATCGAGATAACCATGATTAAGTTTTTGGTGTCATTTCCTAGAAGGTGATTAGTTTAGTTCTTTAGTCTAAGGTTTTTCACTATCTTTTTAAAAAAAATAGAGAAAGAAGTTTTGGGTTATAAAGTAGAGACACAGTAAGACATCTTAAAATGAGAAATGAGACATCTGAAGAGCTAGATGCTAAAAAGAAATGGAAGAACCATGTGGAAGATAGATATTATAGGGAGTAGGAAGTTTTGGGAATTACAATGAAGCACAGTATGGTTGGAGAAGTAACGATCCTTATTGGAACATGTACACTCCAGGGTGGCAGAACCACCTAAATTTCTATTGGTTCAATAATGCAAGGACTCACTTAGGACATTAAGACCTATTAGAATTTCAGCAAGATCAATCCAGTTTATGGAATTCTAAATTGGACAAGATCCTGGATAAGCTCACAGACATGAAAGAGAACCAGAAGAGACTGGAAGAGCAATTTGATCAAGTAATAGAAAATCATGCTGCTTCTATTCACAATATAGAGATTCGAGTTAGACAACTTTCCTGTGAATTTTGTAAGAGAAGTATGGAAGACTCTCTAAGTAATATGGAAATACATCAAAGAGAGCAATATGAGACTATCGCACCTAAGAATGGGGGAGAACCAGAAGGATCAATTTCCCTGATTGAAGATCAAAAGATGAAGAAAGAGGATGAATAAAAAAATGCCAACCTTCCCTATTATTCACGAGTTCTTAATTTACCATGTATGAACATCAAAAAATCTTTGATAGATGTCTATGAAAAGAATTTTATCCTTCAGATTAATGATGACAAAGTGACATTCAACATGAATGATGTATTAAAGAATTCGAAGGAGAGTAGCTCATTCAAGATAATTGATGAGTTTGAAACTTCTAAAGAACAAAAGGACGAAGAACAGATGACAATAGACATCAAGTTTGAAGAAGTTATGAAAGTTTCTATTCGTGAAGCGAAAGAAGCAGAGGACACGAAGGTGATTAATGAAGAAAGAGAGCAACTCAACTTCTTACAGGACAAACTGTTGGATTCTTTGGAAGATTCAAAGAGTCTTGTTATTTCCTATTTTGTTGATAGTTTGTTATTAAAAAGGACATTAATAAACTTAATTAGTTTTCTCAACTTTATCAATATTGTCCTTCAAATCATTTTGTAAGTTGTAGGTTACTTACATGCTACAAAGCTGATATTGAATGAAAAGGGTGAAAGCAAGCCTCTGACAATTGATCCCAACTAAGTTTCTAATGATACATATGATATGAATGGATTATGCTATATTTTTATATGTTATTTCATTTGAATTCTTTCTATTTTTTGTGTTTAATTGCTCATTCTATGTTCCTATTAATTTTACATGTAGATTTAATGACGGAATACAAATATAAAGTTAAAGCATGAAACGACATTAGCAATAAGCAGAAAACGACAATGTAGGGACACAACAGCTGGATAAGAAACGACAACATAACAGTAGACGTTATCAGCGTGCGTTTTATGCAAGCAAAATGATGTGCAGCAGAGGTGGAAACAAGTAGCAAAACGGCAACATATAGATAAGCTGGCCAAAAAAAACTTCACCGTATAGAAGTAGTGGGAGGTTTTGCAAGGTTTTGTGAATAGTGAGCATGGACCAAAAACCATGTTATAAAATTGTCAAATCAAGCAACCGTAGGCGGCGTGAAGACAGGAGATTTGCTGTAAAACAAAAAGAAGAGAAGAGTGAGTAGCATGACAGAAGAGAAGTGAGTGAATAGTACTGTGGACCAAAAACTTCAAATGTTAAATTGTCCCATCGATGAATAGAAGTGAGGAGAAGAGAAGCTTGCTGTGAGTGAAAGAACAAGGGGGTCTTTGGTAGGGATACTAATGGGGGCTGAAGGATTTTTCCAGGAGAGACTTATAGAGGGTTGAATGTCCCGACATCAATTCGAAGGAGACATCTACGCCACGATCCGAGTTAAGCGTTTTTTAATTATTTTGTTGTTTCTTTCTCTCATAGGAATCGATTATGTTATCTTGTGTTTATTGGATTGGGTATTGAATGATGATGATTTTAATGCTCTATTGAATCGTTTTTCATGAAAATCCATTGCTAAAATCAAATGCAATATGTAATCGTTTGTATTTCTGATTCATATGTGGCGACTAATGATTTTGAATCATTAGAGATAACATAACATGGGTTAAATAATCTGAGCTTGTGTGATTATTGCCTAGATTGGTCTATTTTTCTGATTCATAATGCGGTTGTCTAGATAAACTTAGAGAGCTTATTCTAGGCTTCCTGCTAGCAAGGGATAATTAACGAGCGCTTCATGATTAACTAGGATCTAAGGAAAAATTTGGATTAACAGAGCTTGTTGTTAATCTATGACCGATAATTTCTAAGAGAGATAAAAGAACAACAAATCAATGAATTGTGCTTAATTATGGTATCGGTCGAGATTGAATCAAAGTATCGGATCCCTATCGAATTCCCCCAATTTTAAAAATTTTCACATATTTTCTCTAATTTGTTTTCAATAGGTTTATTTTATTTTATTTTCTTTTTAAATCCAAAACCCCCCATTACCTAAACATAAATTAATTTTATTTCATAGGCTAACTGAACATTCCCTGTAGGATTGACCTAGACTCACCATTGCTACAGTAGTAGTCAAGTTATTTTATATTAACTAGTGTTACGACGTGCCAGTCAATTTTGGCGTCGTTGTTGGGGAGTGTAGTGTTTAGTTTTTATTTGTAATTTTAATTGATGTTTTGTATATATTCGTTCGTAATTGATTTCTTTTCAGTTATTTCGTGATTTTTTCATTTTTTATTTGATGTTTGTGATTAAATTTTTTTTGATATGGATGGAAGTAATTTTTTTTCTTTAATTCATATTCTCAATCCTATAACAATTTTTAGACTGATCAACCTAACTTTTGTTATGGATGGGATAATCAACCGAATTACTTCCATGATAGTTTGCAGAAAGCACAACAATTCCCGTACACACCAGAAGCTTCCTATCAAGAATTAGGTACATCTTTGGAAGAATTAGTTAATGTGTATGTTGCTAACACTTTGTAATTCTAGCATGAAACAAGTTCTAGAATCTAGAACTTGACAAACCAGGCGGATCAATTGATGGAAGCTATCAACCACCTAGCATCACAAAGCAAAGAGACGCGACCATATCAACCTGAGGAGTACTCAATGGATATTAGCATGGAAACTTTACAAAGTAATGAGAAGCTTGAGAATTTTGAGGTCAATACTCAACAAATTGCTTGTGTCAAAGAAGCTGAGGAGGAGCTCGAAGCAGAAAAAGATACCTCTTTTAGCTCAAAGGTAAGTACTGAGTTCCATTTTATTTTTGAAACTAACTCTATACCTTTACTTAGTAGATTGAAGGAACTAAACGAGGAAGAAAAAGGCAAAGAGATGTGCGAATATTTCCTGAGTGCATGGACTCATTCGAGATTGAAAGTTAGAGGATAGGGAAGGAGTTAAATGGGAATGATTATTAACCAAAACCCTATTTCGGAAAACCTCACGTGGAGGAATAATACAGAAGATCACAATTTTGTCACGTAAGAAAAGTAAGGAGTTGAGTCAGCAACCCTAAACTAAGGTGCTTCTTGGGAGGCAACCCAAGGAAAGTAAATTTCTTTTCTTTATGTTTTCACATTTCTTTTTATATGTATGTGTGTTCTTTGTTGGTTTGTTTGTTTTTGCTTGTTTTTAAGTTTTCAATCCAAATGAGAGAAAGAATAAAACAAACAAACAAACATTTGCTCATTTTCTATTGATTATGGGATTATATAATCATGGTTAGAGAATGAATTGACTAGAGAATTTCATAACAACTTTGGCATGTACTTTTGCTCTTGTGATTGGTCAATGTGCATTATCTTTAAAAGAATAGTAACTAGTGGTAGACAAAGCTGGTGAGATTTTGAGCCTTATTAGATTGAAATATCCATACCAGTCTCATTGCATTTTGATAATGTGTGACTTTCATGACATGTTCATCTTGATTTTGCGTTGAATTTCTATTCGAGATCACATTTTTATCACATGCATTAACACGGATATGATTAGGCATTCTTTGTTTTTCATAAACGACATTAGCTAAATAACCTACCATATTGATATGAATTTTCCCTTGTTAACCACCATTGAGCTTTATAGACTTTCTTTTTGTATCAACCATATTACATGGTTTACACTTAACCAAATGTCCTACCCAAGCCATAAAGCTAGTGGAACATTTGTGATTGTTGAGTTTGTGGATGTATAAAATTCTAAGTGTGGGGGTGTATATATGTGAGGGTTGGGATGTTTTGTTATATCTTATCATTGAAAATCCCATGTTAATATAGTTTATTTTAATTTTTTTACAAGGAAAAGAAAGAAACAAAAGAAAGAAAATGAAAAAGAAAGAAAGAAGAAAAAATGTTTAAATAAATGTATCTAGGAGTAAGTGTATATGTATTGAAAAGTTGTTTATAATTAATGCATTCTCCTAAAGTTGTGATGAATGTGTTATTTGAGCATGTTGAATATGAGGTAGATCTTGGTTTGGAAGATTTACTCTTGTGATTTCACTGCATTGTTGGCCTAAATTGTATAAGTGATTCCTTCGGATTGGTATATGCTTTATGTGGTTGGTGTGTGAGGGTTAAAAGGGGTTGTGAAATATAAATGTTGCATTCGTCATAGCTGATGGTACCCAGTTTTTGATGAGTGTTGATTTGTTTCACTAGCTTAATGACTTTTATGCTACTTAACCCAAATACATCTCACCTTACCTTTGTCCACATTACAACCTTGAAAAGTCCTTTGATTCATGATTTTGCATGTGAATTATAGTGTTAATGAAATGATATGCAAGGTTATGGATTGTCATGATCATGAATGATGTTGAGTGTACCTATAGATATATTTTACTTAAACATATTTTTCGAGTCTACAATTAGATTGCTTGGTTTTCGAAGATGATGTTTGTTGATTGATCATAAGTAGAAGCATCGAATGTTGAATTCTTGTTATAATTTTTGAAAGTCATTCATCTTTAGTTATAATTATATAGTCTTGGAAAATATGGGAATTGAGTAAATGTTCAGGTCTTTAAGCTTAATTTTAATGTTTTTCCCAAGGTCGATCAAAAGCTAAGTGTGGGGGTTTTTGATATGAATAGATTTTGCTATATTTTTGTATGTTATTTCATTTGAATTCATTCCTATTTTTTTGTGTTTAATTGCTCATTTTGTGTTCCTATTAATTTTACATATAGATTTAGTGATGGAATACAAATATAAAGTTAAAGCATGAAACCGCAGCAACAACAAGCAGAAAAAGGCAGTGCAGAGACACAATAGCTGGAAACCAAGTAAAACGACGTGCAACAAAGGTGGAAACAAGTAGCAAAACGGTAACATATGGACAAGCTGGCTAAGAAAAACATCACCATATAGAAGCAGCGGGAGGTTTTGCAAGGTTTTGTGAATAGTGAGCAAGGACCAAAAACCATGATATAAAATCATCAAATTAAGCAACAATAGGCAACGTGAAGAGAGGAGGCTTATGGCAGAACAAAATGAAGAGAAGAGTGAGTAGTGTGAGAGAAAAGAAGTGAGTGAATAGTAGTAAAGTGGACTAAAAACTCTAATTATTAAATTGTCCCATCGAAGATAGTAGTGAGGAGAAGAGAAGCTTGCCGTGAGTGAAAGAATAATGGGGTCTTCAGTAGGGATATTAATAGGGGTTGAAGAATTTTTCCAGGAGAGACTGTAGCACCCCAATCCCGCAAGACCTGAACCTGACATCGATGGGTGATGTCTGAGCTCGTGCCCCGCGAGGGTGGTGTGCTAGAGCACTCAATCACTCAGAAATCTGTATAAAATTTTTTCTTTTATTTTAAACCACAAACATAAAGTACAGAAATCCCTAACCAAATCGGTCTACTTTGTTTCATAACCATTTTCAATCGATACAATACAATCATCAGAAATTTCAATAGCCATTTGGGCCCTTTGTAGAAATACAAAATCACTTTAGTTGTTTCGAAATACAAATTTATACAAAAAGTGCGGAAGAAACAATTCAATACAAATTTAGGACATCCAATGCAGACGCGAACTGATCCTAACCTCTATCCTTCACTTGTATGCCGTAGGTATACTCCCGTTGGCCTAACGGGGTATTCTTCAGATCCTGAAAAATAATTGCAAATTTTGGGTGAGTTTTGCAAACTCAATGAGTGACCATCATAGATGGCTCACTCAATTCATGCATCACATTATTTCACATAACATATAATCACATTGGATCACATACACTTAATCAATCATGCCACATTGTACATTTAACACTTTATAATCATTCAGATCTTACATTAGCAATGCACATGAGACTCACTTTCTTTCTTATTGTTGTGACCGAGTGCCTATCACAGACTTATACAAATATTGGCCCACAGGGCTCAATCAGACAGAGTCACGGAGCTTAGCTCTACGTGCCAAATTAGAAAAATCACGGAGTAAAGCTCTACGTGGAAGCGCTTCATAATGGCAACTCAAGTCACAATGCCTTTATCTAAGCATGCATTTTATGAAATTTAATACCTTCTGAATACCTCATATATCATAATCTTATATGAATGTTCAGACAAAATTTCAGAGTCATCAGACCTAAGTCCGGCATTCAACTTTTGTTGAGAATCAAATGATAAATTCATATCAAATGCACATTTATTTCATCTCATTCACATACAAGTAGCACTTCAATATCTCAATCCTATATCACAGTCATCAGACCTCCATGTCCGAAATTAACATTCAAGCCACATTCATTCAATTATTTTTAACAGACTTTAAACAACCAGAAATTAAGTGAGATTGTCTAGGTTACTCACAAGTTACTTCCGAAGCTAATGTCTGGAAGTGCCGGCAACGTCTGGAAGTTGACGTTCCAACTGATCCTCTATAACAAAATAATACACACATATATCACAATCTGTGCGTGTTCATGAATGCACATATATGGAATGAATTATGTATAATGCATGTTCATGACAATCCCGGGTATCATTCCATTAAGGTTATCATAAACATAATCAAATATCGAAACTCACTTAACTAGCATTGTTCGTAGGGTTTATACCTCAACAACCCATTTGAATCCAATCTCATAACCTAAGGAGCCATTTCATATTTTTCTTTAAACTCTGACTTTCAAGTATACTATTCACGTTTAATCAGAGAGTGTAATTTATATAATTTGATCATATAAGCAGAAAGTAAACGAAGCAAAAGTAGACAAAACAAAAGCAGACGAATATTCAAAACACAGACGATGGCTAAAGGCAGACGAAGTGAAACACAGACGGAAGCAGAAGACAGACGAAGTGAAACATAGACGGAAGCAAAACATAGACGATAGGTGGTCAACACAGATGAAAGAAAGTCAACTACAGACGATAAGAAATACAAATGCTAGGTGGTCAACACAGACGAAGGAATAGTCAACCAAAGACAATAAAACACAGACGCTAAGTGGTCAACTCAGACAATAGAATAGTCAACCACAGATGATAAAACACAGACACTAAGTGGTCAACTCAGACGATAGAATAGTCAACCACAGACGATAAAATACAGACACTAAGTGGTCAACTCAGACGATAGAATAATCAAACACAGACGATAAAACACAGATGCTAAGTGGTCAACTTAGACCATAGAATAGTCAACTACAAATGATAAAACACAGACACTAAGTGGTCAACACAGACGATAGGAAAGGTCAACCACAGACGATAAAACACAGACGCTAAGAAGTCAACACAGACGATAGAATATTCAACCACAGACGATAAAACACAGATGCTAAGTCTTTATAGACAAAACGTCTATGCTCCTAGACATCTCTAAGTCTTCATCAGCTCTCATATAAACACCTAAGTATTCATACATGCTCAATGAAGAAACAGAGCATATCACCTTTCCATATCTAACTCTCTACACTAATCTTATACATCATTTTATTTCTATTTCAA
>JANZXP010000002.1:25543839-25555472 GCA_027576715.1 Erythroxylum flavicans
AATATATCGTTGAAATCAAAACAAATTATTCCACATATATAATATATTGTATAATTTCATAAATTAATCAAATTTTATCTCAAAATTTTTATTTAAAAATTAAAATTAAATAATAAAAAGCAAAATTTGAAAATTGACACAAATTTTGTTTTTTATCATTTTAATTTTAATTTTATTTAAAAATAAAAATAAAAATAAAAAACAAAAATAAATTCAAAACTAGTACATCTTTTTAATTTTAATTTTTAATAAAATTAATAATTATAATTATAATTTAATTTTTATTAAAGTAATAATTAACTAATTAAAATAAAGAATATAACAATCATCCATTTTTTAATTTTATTTTTTATAACATTAATAATAATATAATTATAATTATAATTTATTTTATTTTATTTTTTATTAAAGTAATAATTTAATTTAATTTTTTATTAAAGTAATAATTAAATTTAATTTTTAATTTAATAAAAAATAAATAATAGTTAAATAATTAACATTAAAATAAAAAATAAAAAAACATAAGTTCACAGGCGTGTATTAAGAAGCACGCATGTGAACTTGTGAACTTATGCACGGGCGTGCTTTAAGCACGCCTGTGTACATGGGCGTGTGAAGGACGGGCTCTTTAAAATTTTTAACAAAAAATGACGTCGTTTGTTTATTTGACAGAGTAAGACAGGGTTATGTTGGACAGAGGATCCGAACTCAAATATAAGTCATCCTGCGTTGCGGTTGGAGAAGATAAGACTCCACAAGGGCGACGTCCGCAATTCCACACCAGTCCCTTTCTAAAATGAGTCCGTGTGGAATACGGAATCCATTGAGATTTTTATCAAGCCCAGGACAAAACACACTAGTCTTCCTATGTGAATGGGTCATGTCATGTTAGTTTACTTTTGACGAGTATCTGGCCTCGTGCTACGACAACAAGGAAAAAATTAAATATTAACTTATATTTAATATTCTAAAAAACTTTAAATTAATTTTATATATAAAAAAGTCTCATCGGAAGGATATTAATTTTAAATGATAGTAAAAAAAAAGTAATTTTTAAACATGAAATTAGACTTATAATTGTATCAAGTCATTACCGACTATCGTATGCTCATAAACTATATGAAAAATAAGAAAAATAACTGATAATTTAATTTTCTTTATTTTAAAATTTTATACCTATTTTTAAGTCATAATCTCTTGTTTTTCAAAAACTTCTATATTGATGTGAGAGTCCAGCATTATCTTTTCATATATTTTTAATGCCATTAACACAATTCTTAACTCATTTGCACGAAATTTTTTTTTAATTTCTTTGAAAAAAATTTCATTTCATTTTTTTGCTAATTTCAAATTGTTATTTCATTATTCCATAATTATAGGTTTCATTTCTTTTAATCTTATTAATATTTGTTAATAAATAAATCAAGCTAGCCTTGCATGGAAGAAGATAGATACATGCACTTCATTAAACAGTAGCTAAAAAGTAAGTGGAAGAGACAGGAAACATCTTCATAAAATGGGAACCGAAATCATCATGCAAGTGGAGAGAAGTAGCGAAATTTTTTAAGCAAGTTGAGAGGAGATAACTTCTTCCTTAGGCTTTCATATGATTGGACCAAAAATTGGTCCGATAAGATGGTTGCTTGTATAAGTAAAACTGTAGGTTTTTTATTATTTTTTGTTGCCTATAACAGAGTGTAATGAAGCCTTATGTATTGCAGGCGTGTTTTAGGATTGAATATAAACTATACTCTTCTCTTCTCTCCCTCTCTTTCGTGTGTGTGAGTGTTATGTCATTTGATATCAAATTGGTATCAAAGCTAGTTAAAAAGTGAGAAATGTCAAACAGTTATAATATTGTGCAGTCAAGTCCCAAATTAGATAGCAAACTTGATTACAATTACTAGAAGATTTTAATGTCTACCCACCTCAAAGTTCACAATATTTGGAGTCTTGTTGATCCAGGCTTATAAGGAAGAGTTAATGAAAATGCTCAAAGGAAGGACCAGTTATCGTTATCAAAATTCACCAAGAAGTAGATTATTCAGTTTTTGGCAAAATTGTTAATGTTAAAACTGCCAAAGAAGTATAGAGTATCTTGAAGCTGGCTTACAAAGGTATAGATAAGACTCAAAAATCTAAATTGCAATCCTTGCGTAGAGAATATGAGAGGTATGAAATTTTTGATTCAGAAACTGTTGAACAATATTTTTCTCATATTACTAATCTTATCAACAAGATGAGTTTGTATAGAGAGGATATTTCAGATAGTAAGGTAGTGGAAAAGATTCTATGCACCATGCCTATTAAATTTGACTATGTTGTGACTACAATACTAGGTTATGGTTTTAATAATAGAGGAAGAGGAGATTTCAAAACAAAAGGTAGAGGATATTTTGGAGGAAGATGTCGTGGGAATAATTTTAATCAAGGGAGAGAAAACAATTTCAAAACATTCACTCAAAGAAAAGGAGGAAATACTTTTGGGCCTACTAGTCGAGAAAGAGGTTAAGGTAATCAATATCAAGAGAGATGTAATTTTAATTACTTCAATTGTGGAAGGTATAGACACAAAGCTGCTGATTGTAGATCCATATCTCATAACAACTATTAGGCTAATGTTTCAAAAAATCAGTACCAACATTTAGGTGAGAATTCTAATAATGTCGAAAGTTTATTTCTAGCAAGCAACTCTTTTGTGGAAGATAAAAATATATGATATTTAGATTCTGATTGTAGTACTCATATGTGTGGGAACATGGAGTTATTTTCTTCTTTAGATGAAAATGTTCAGTCAATTGTTAAATTTCGAAATAATTAAGATGTTCCTATTTTAGGAAAAGGTAGAGTATCCATTAGGTTGAAGGATGGTTCTAAAATTTTTATCTTTGATGTTTTCTATGTTCCTGGTCTTCATCATAAATTACTGAGAATGGGTCAATTATCAGAGAAAGGTTATAAAATGCATATTCATTATGATTTTTGCACCTTGATAGATAGGAGTGAAAGATTTATTACAAAGGTAAAGATGTCTTCTAATTGTCTATCCCCACTAAAAATTCATCATGAAAAAATTGCTTGCTTGAATTATGTGATACCTGATGCAAATTGGCTATGGCATATGCGTTTTGGATAGTTTCATTCTTATGGATTAAATTATCTATCAAGGAAAGAGCTTATATGTGGCTTACCTGTTGTGAATATTCCTAACCATGTATGTGAGACATGTGAGATGGAAGAAAAGCATAGGGATGTATTTCCAGCTAGAAAGTCCTAAAGAGCAAAGAAGCTACTGGAAATTATTCATTCAGATCTATATACTGTTGAAGTTCCATCCAATTTAGGTAATAAGTAATTTATTACTTTTATTGATGATTTTAGTAGAAAGGCCAAAATGTATTTTCTAAAGCAAAAACCATAATCTTGTGATGCGTTTAAATCATTTAAAGCATTGAAAAGAAAAGTGGTTGTAGAATTAAAGCATTAAGAACAGATAGAGGTCAAGAGTAACTTGCATGCATAAATGTCTTTGAGCAATATGAAATTCAACATCAGTTGACCACCAAATACACGCCTTAACAGAATGAAATAGCAGAAAGGAAGAACAGAACTATTGTGGACATGGTAAGATGCATGTTAAGATCTAAACAATTGCCTAAAGAATTTTGGGTAGAAGCTGTTGCTTGTGTATTTTAAATAGGTATTCAATAAAAAGCTTTAATGACAAAACACCTGAGGAAGCTTGGAGTGAAAGGAAACCTTCCATTCAGCATCTCAAAGTTTTTGAGTGTATTGTTTGTGCCTATGTACCAAATCAGTTAAGGAAGAAGCTAGATGACAAAGGTGAGAAATTTATTTTTATACGCTATAATGCAAATTCAAATGTCTATAAATTATACAATCCAAATATGAAAAAAGTGAATATTAGTATTGATGTAACTTTTAATGAGGATGGAATATGAGACTGATATTCAACTTCCCAAAAAAGGACAACGGTAATTTCAAAAAGCTATGAAGAAGAAAATACTCAGGCAAACTCAGTATCTCAGCTAGAGACATTTAGTAAACCTCAAAGACGTCGTCAGTTACTAGACATATTGGAAGATAGGTATTGATAATGATCTATTTGATGAAGAGATTATCAATTTTGCTTTATTTGCAAATTGTGAACCAGTTAATTATGAGGAGGCATCAAATGACTTGAAATGGAGGAAAACTATGGATGAAGAAATATAAGCAATATAAAGGAATGACATATGGGAATTAACAAATTTGCCTGCTGATAAAGAAACTATAGGAGTAAAGTGGCTGTACAAGATAGAGTACAAGCCTAATGGTGAGATTGATCGGTTTAAAGATAGAGTGGTTGGAAAAGGATATAAGCAAAACCTAGATATTGATTACTTTGAAGTATTTACTTCTGTTGTGAGATTGGATACTATTCGCATTATTATCTCTCTCTCAACTCAAAAAAATCGAAAATGGACTAATGTCATGACTTGTATAATTATGATGAATATGGCTTAAATGAAAGGAATTAGATTTAATGAAGTGGTGAAATGTGTTGTTGTTTGGAAGTGCTTATAGTATAACAAGATAGGAGCATGAATTACTATGAAAAAGTCCTAAAAATATGACTTGAAAGTCATGAACATTAGATGTTTGATAAAATGCCTAAGTGAACTTAGCTTAGGATTTAAGGATTGTAATAATGTGCATTGGAAGTAGAGGCCTAATGTGCTTGAATAAAAATGTGTACAATTATAATTTGAAATGTGTAAGTATTAGATCAAAGGCATTAAATGCCTTAGAAAATGCAAAAGAAAGCTTATGTGAATAATAAGGGAAGTAATCATGTGAGAAGCTTAATAATTGAATTATATAGCTTAAAAATAGTGATATTATATTTATACACTTATGTGGTGGTGTATAAAGATGAGATACATTTTTGAGTAGTAAATACATTGTATATTGTATGTATAAAGGCTCGGGAGCTGTAGATCAAGGAACTCGTACGGAGGATTGTTGAAGTCAAGGGAGTGTACACTTTTTTAGAGGTGAGTTAGGGAAACCATATCTCTCAAATGGGATTAGGACAACCCAAGACATACATGATGACTTGTATGTGAATTTTGAACCTAGGTAATGCATAGTAGAATTGAATCTCAAATGAACAACTTTGCACTTGGAGTGTAACTGATGACTTTTATTGCATGAAATAATGTTTTGAAACTTACATATCTATAACCAAGTCATGTATGTGGCGTGTATGTGTTCTCTTTTGGCTTATAACCGAGTCATTATTTTATCGGTTGGACTGATAAATAAAGATATGATGCCTTACTTGATTTTAGTACTTAATATTTGTATATGATTTTTGTGATTAGTGAGATAATGATTGGCCAGCTGTGTGCTAGGCACAACCGATTAAGTGACCCCTATACCCTTTAATTTTGGTACATAAAAGTCGAGTCCTGGTATAGACACCTTTCTACAAGACTTGTAGGTGATTACACACCTAAAAGTCTGGTTACCGATGAGGTCATCACTTAGGGTCATGATGCTCTTATCGATCATAGTCTGGACTCACCATAGATGAAAGTTGAGCCAACATCAGGAATCAGTGTGTTCGCATACTAGTTTGGCCAGCTAGTGGTGACACACGTAACTATTTTGGCCTATTCTCAGATTTGACTTCCTGACGAGATTTGATCTATACATATGATTTTTTTTGTTCTTATGTACTGGAACTGGAACCTATGTTCACTGGATGAGTGATTAATAGGCTAGGCCTATGTGGTTCCTAGCCAGTATATATTGAGTCATAAGCTAGGCCTTTGTGTTTCTATGTTATGTCTGTTCACTTCATAGGTTGTTATGTGCATGCTAGATGTATGAAAAACCCGTCCTCGAGTTATCTTGACCGTCTTGGTGTGTACTGGGTTCTGTTTGCGATATATGTTTTTCTTTCTCACTGAGTACATAGTGTACTCACCCCCTCCGCTTTCCAACCATGCAAGTTAATTTGGTGAGCTTGAAGTTCTGAGTGAATCGTGCTGTCTTTTGATATTTTAAAGGCATTACCACACGTAAGTAGTCTCTATTTTGTACTTTTGTTATATAGTGACTCATGATTATATAGATATGCTTTACGATTGTGTAAATTATCTCTATTTTGTACTTTTGTTATATAGTGACTCATGATTATATAGATATGCTTTATGATTGTGTAAATTAACTCTTGACTGTCTTATGGTTTGTAAATGACCTTATGTATGAAACTTTTGTACTGGTGTTGAGACAGATCTTAAGTGGACCTAAAAGTCTAGAAGTTGCTGTTGAGTTTTAAAGTGAATATAAAAGTGCGTTTAAAATTGATCTATAGGTGTTGTAATTAAGTTTTGGGATTTTCAAAATACAGTTATTGTGCTGCTCAATTTTTTAAGGATATTCAGTTAGCCTTGTATAGTCAGGTTAAATGGTATCGTAAGTATCCTTAACTCGAGTATATGGCAGTTGTCATGTGCCCGATGTGGTTCTAGGTTGTGACAATTAAATTGGTATCAAATCATGGTTTTTAAGTTTTCAAAAGTATTATTACCGTTTTCAAAAGATTCATGAGCCTTAGGAGTCGAGTCTGGGTGTTAAAAGTCTTTACTTGAGAAGTTAAGTCTCAGATCGTTAAGTTGATGTCCTTAAAGGTCGGATGATTTCGACATCGGTGAGAGTACTTTTCAACATTCCTGGGGTGTCTGGGACATCGAATAAGCTAGGCTTAGTCCGATCTATTTTATTAAATGTTTTTGTCTTTGATTTTGTAATGATAGCATGGTTGGATGAGGAAGGGGAAGTCGTTGCAAGGCTAGACCTTTGCGACTTGAGCCAGAGGAACACAACACTGAAGCAGTTGTAGAACCAGCAGTTGCTGGCTCTTCGACTTATAGGCAACCTCACACTGAAGTACCACTAGTAGTAGCATAGTAGGGTTTGCCACCGATGTCGAGGGAGGTTTTGTAGCAGGTGATGACATGGTGGGCACAGTACACAGCGCAGCAACAGCTTGGGGCTGGAGTGCCACAGATACCACCACAGGTATCGCCACCTTAGCAACCAGTAGTGGTACTTAGTCCTACGTCAGAGCAACGTCCAATGCTTGAAATCTCAGGGTATGTTAAGGAGGTAAGGAACCTCGGGTGTGGTAACGTTGATGGATGAGGTGATGTTACCGAGACTAAAATTTGGATGAGACGGACCACAGAGACATTCCACTATATGGGGCTATCTGACAAGATGAAGCTGGAGATAGTTGTCTGATTGTTGGAGGGTGATGATAGACTTTAGTGGGAAAATGTTCGGGGATGCTACCATAATCAGATTACTTGGGTGGATTTTATTAACGAATTCAACAAACAATATTATGCCAGATTTGATAGAGATTAGAAGAAGGCTGCCTTCTTTGCACTGACACAGGGGAATAGGTCGGTGTATAAGTTTGAGACAGAGTTGAGAGAGCTTGCCACCTATGTCCCAAAATACGTGGCAGATGAAGAAAATATGTGTGTTCGATTTGAGACTGGATTGCATTTGGCGATCCAAGAAAGGATGGCAATTACCCCCATTACCACGTTCAAGGAGATAGTACAGTCGGTCAAGAGAGTCGAGAGGTTAGTGAAAGAGCAAACGCAGGAGACAGTGGGAGGAAAAGAACCAGAAAAGGAAGGGAGGAGGTCCCTCCAGCCAGCAGCCCAAGAGAAGCCTGGTAGTTCAGTTCCGGGTAGTATTAGAAGTGTTGCATCATCAACTATTAGTTTACGGTCACCACGACTAGGAGGTCAAAGCAATGCCCCTACTACTAGCTCCGCTTCTCGAGCTCGACCATCTCAGTATGAACAATGCAGAAACTGCAAAAAGGTACATTTAGGCAAATGTAAGGAGCCAAAAAAGTGTTTTCAGTGTGGAGAGACAAGGCACTTGAGGAGAGATTGTCCATAACTAACTTAGACTGCAACCCGAGAGGGAGATAACTCAGTGCAACCAGTGGGACATCGAAGGGAGACTACTAGGGCAGGTGCTCTGTCTTCTGGATCCACTCAGAGGACTGATGTAGGCAGTAATACACCTCTAGTAGGTCAGCAGCATTCTGCTTCGCTAGCTCATGCACAAGTTTATACAATGATCGAGGAGGACGTTCGAGCCAATCCGGAAACAATTATAGGTATTTTTAGGATGAACATTTTTATATTATTGTATTATTATATTGTGATTCATGTTTTGTATAGTACTGGTAAACTCATAAATAATATGAACTACTAACGTGTAGTGTTATAAGGTGTTATGTGTGTTCTTAGTAGAGACGCTAGAGTTTTGATCGACACTGGCGCGCAAACGTCTTTTGTCAGTGTGACTTTCACTGAGAACATTGGTTGTAACATTCTGTTTTTATACTAAGGGTTAGAACCTTAGAATATGGCACATGAGAGACATTAGTAAGAAAATTAGGAAATGCACTTCATACTGATGCATAATATAACATACATATATGTGAATTTGATTATTGCACACATTACAATGATTTATTCATACACTCATTTGACATTTTTTGGGTATAAATGATTTTTTTATTGTGATTATGACATCAATAGTGAATATTTTGCCTTAAAAATTGATCTGGTGAATTAAAGAATTGATTAAGAATTTTTTGTAAAAATTTAGGAAAATTCTGAATTTCTGGATATTTTTGGATTAGGAAAAATGCCAAGTAGTAGGACAATTGATAAATGGTGGTAGAATTAAGTGTCAATTAGCAGTAGAAATTATTGATAAGAGACCTTAAGATTTAATGACAAATGTCATTGAAAATTGAGAGAAAATTGGACTATAATTGAGAGACAAATGGACTAGTTAATTTAAAAGACCAAAAGAGGACCATGAGAAAGTGACGTGTTGTTTTAACCCACAATTTTTATTAAGTGAAAGACCAACTATCATTTTTGGTCTTTCACTTACTATTTGCTCCTCTCTTCGTAAGTTTCTCTCATATTCATCTTCTCTATTTCTTCTTCTTCTCCATTTACGATTCTTGCTTTCCACATTCACAACCTTGATTTTGCTGACAATAAAAGCATCCACTTCAAGATCCTTGTTGCCCTCTTCATCTTACTACAAAATGACCCAAATCACTCCTTGAATGATGATAATCGTATCATTCTTGGAGGCTAGGGTTAATTGATGATTTGAAAAATCTTTGGAGCTAAACACGTAAGTTAAACTTTGTTCTTTATGGCTTGCTTAAATAAAGCATATATGATGATAGTATAGTGGTAAATGATCATAATAGAGGAGTTGAAAATACATGTATAATGTGGGTAAACAATGGACATATCCATGTGTTATTTTTGTGTATATTGTGAGTGATAGTTCATAAATTGTTAGAGAGATAAGTTTTAGCTAGAATGATCATTTTAAATGTTGTAGAAAGAATGCAAAAATTTATAAAGGGATGATATATGTTCATGTTCTGTTTTGAGGTGTGATCACGTGGATTATAGGTAGTTGTTATAAAGATGAACTAGAATGAGTTTAAAGCCAAAGAAAAGGCTATTGTATTGTTTTGAAATGAGAAGAAGTAGGATGATAGTTTTGAGACAAAACTAATGTTGAAAATGAAGTAAAATGTGTGCTAGAATATATTAGATGAAGTGTTTTCACTGAACATGCATCTGTAGTTTGGACACATCTTGATCTTTAGATACCCAAATAGGATGATTTTTTAATATAGGTTAAACTAGAGACATATGGATACAATTTTCATGAAGGAATTGAATTTGAATTTTGTCCTTAAGGGTTTTGAAATTGGGCCTGAAGTTGAGAACTGTGTGCTGTCGTGGTATGAGAATAGTCTGTAGTATGTTGGATATAACTTGCAGAATACTGAACCAAACTGCATAAATTTGATGTCATTAGAAATAGGAACATGTGTTTAGAAGAAGATGTTGCCTAAATACCTTATTTGCTAAGTCATAATGGCCATACAAAACTGACCTTAAAATCTGTCCTGATTGAGAAAAACTGGAAAACTGCGGGAAAATGGGAGATTAGTTTCTGTCACGATCATGGCAAGGGATACCAAGATTGTGGTCCGTGATTTTTCATGGTAAGGTTTTGATTATGCAATGGTTGAACGAATTAAGGATGAGGTATATATCTACTATGCTTTTGGACTTAATTGGGGCTTAAAAGGAACATAATTTGATGTAGGAAAAGTTGGTTAAATGTGTGATAAGTTTTGATTGATCTTGATGTTATACTTTAAGAAAAGGATGTTTGATGCCAATGCATCTAAATGTGAAATGTTTAGAGTGTTAAATGAGGACATAACTTAGTGAATGAATTGTTGATGCATTATGAATAAGGAATTATGGAAAAAAGAATTGGATTTCATGAATGATGAGATTAGGTTTTAAATGATAAATTAAATGAGTAGAAGTTGAGAGTTTAATGCAATTAAATTGGTATTTGAATTATGTGGAATGATGTTGTATTAGAGGTAGCAAATTCTGGAAAATCGATGTTAATGTGTGTTGAATTCGAATAAAAAGAGAAAAAGAAAAACATTACAGGGTACGATCGTGCTTCTACACGATCGTGACCTTTGAAGAAAACATTGCAGGGCACGATTGTACTTCTGCATGACTGTAACCAAATGGAAGGAAAACCTTCTATCACGATCATGCTGCACGATCATGACATTTCCTGAAAATCACGATCGTACAAAGACTGTTAATGCTAATAGTGGGTTTTTTAATGATTTTTAAACTAGTCAATGTTAATATGTTTACATATGAGATAATTAGGCTTGAGTGAGATCTTAAGTGAACCTAGTGGATGATGAATGAGGTGAGTAAAATGAGTAAAGTGCATTAGGTATTAAGGAATGATTGAAAGATGTTATTAAATGATAATGAGATATGAATAAAGGAAATATATTCGGGATTGTCGATATGAGCATGTATTGTACATTACACATATACATATGTGTATAAGTGAATGTTTACGTGATTGTGCAATTAATAATACGTGTGCAGTATGTGTATTGCATAATGTTGATATACAGGATAGAACGTCAGCTTCCAGTTGTTTCCAGATCATAGAAGCTAATGCTAATCTGGAGCGTACTGTGAGTCGACCTAGATGGTCTCACTTTCATTGTTTGTTTTGTTTTAAAATTCTGTATTGAATTATTTTATATGAATGTGTTGATTCCGAACAATGCATATCTGAGGCATTTGATGCATATAAAAATCATTAGAAGTACTCCTTGAATGTGAATTTCACTGAATAAGTGATTCTCAACTTAAATGTTGAATGCCGGACCAAGGTTCGATGATAAATGTGAACGAGAATGTGAACGTGAATTTTAAAAAGTAAAATTGAGCATAATTTATTGACTGAATACATATGATACATTTTATTACATGAATGCATGATAACATACAGGTTGTTGTAACCATAGTAGCCATCGAAAAAGAGCTTAAAGCTCAGAAAGTGAAAAAGAGCTTAAACCTCATAATGTGGTAAGAGCCTCTAGCTCACTATGTAAAATGAGCCCTGTATTCCCAACGGATAAGGGACAA
>JANZXP010000002.1:25580254-25591982 GCA_027576715.1 Erythroxylum flavicans
TAGTAGTAGTAGTAGTAGTACTAATAATAATAATAATAATAATAATAATAATAATAATAATAATAATAATAATAATAATAATAATAACAATAAAAACAACAACAATAATAAATAATAATAATAATAGTAATGATAATAATAATAAAAATAGAGAATAAATACCTAAAAGAATAGATAAATAAATAAATACAAACTCAAAATAGCACGAGGGAGAACATCTAGACAACAAAAGGCATAACTGAAAAATGCATGTAAAGCACTCACAAAAGCTGTCAAACCCGCACAATGAAAGGTATTGGTCCAAAAAGAAGCATATGCAAAAGAATCAACTATTTCCAATGCCTAAGAACCCACTGGAATATATTGTATGGTCAAGCAAGTGGTGTTTGCACTAGCAGGGAAGGGAAAAGTAATAGAGAGAGGCAATTGGTAGATGCGGCACTATCCTTTCATAAGCTATTTTCTAAATGCATTGTCTTATATAGGAAGACTCATAAGAAACGTGTTCTGACTACCAACAGGTCTCTACCCGAAAAGATGGTTTGATTTTGTGGATAGGAGATTTGTCAGGCGGCTCAAGACTGCTAGAGAAAATGACTACCTACCAGATGACACGAGACCCAACTCCGTCTTGTACAGTGGACTTGGGCCGCCTATGATGAAAGCTACGAACAATACCCCGCGCTCTCATCTCCAATATTTACAACATCCAGACCATGTTACAGTAGGGGAAAATGCAGGGAAACATGAGAAAAGAAAGTACGTAGTGGGTCTTGACAGCAAACCGCACAGTAATGAATATGCCACAATAATCCTATCATACAGAACATCTGGGCAAAGAATTTAACAACAATCACAAACTAAAAAATAGATAATCACGTAGAAAATACATACCCCATGTAACTATAAGGGTGGCTGGAACTTCCACCCCTTACCTTCTCACTCGGCTGGGAGCCATTGGGGAGAACCTTTCTACTTACAAACCAAAGAGAGCCGCTGTGTCTAAGTCACCGTCAATGTAGAGTTGTCGTGAAAATGAATAAAAATACAAACATATACCTGGTTCAACGTACATGAGAAACCCACTGGTAGGGAATGTCGGTGGAGGAATACTCCTTTCCTTTAATGGAGACAACAATGTAGACACCAAAACAAACCCACCCGCTGTAAAGGGAGGGGAGAGAGAGGGAGAGAGAAGGGCGATAGCTTACTTGATCTAGGAATAGAAGGCAAAACAAAGAAAGTCAATGACCATCGGCAACCCCTTAACACACCGCATGCGCTCACACTCATTGAACCTTGAATGCGATAGGGAAGGCCACAATATACTGCACATAACCCTCAACCATACTTGAACTACTGACTTTAAACGCCAAACCTGTTTGCAGATTAGTAAGAGCATCGCCTTTTCGCCTGAAGAACTCAACTGCAGGAAGGCTATTTGGTGTCACCATTACCGAATCTTAGACCTCCCAAAACCTGTCATCTTCCATGGCGGTCGTCTAGTTCAGAAAGCGACGCCATTTAAAGCACTGCTTATTCTTCTATGAATGCTCATAGGCTTTGTTCTAGCCAGTATCTAAGTTATAACTGGCTTCCTCCTTCCCATGTCTCGAGTCTACCATGCATTTTTCGCACTTGGTGTTCGAGTCATCATCAAAGACACACCACCTCCTCCGACGATCACTTGGTTTAGTGTTATCTTTTAGTAGCATTAAAATGCATAGAGCTGAGCTGTCCCTCGAGTCCGATCCCAAAACACGTTAACAGAAATCAATCAGTGCCGTCAACTCTTTAAGCCTACCCAAAACACCCCTAAGTTAACCCCAAATATCTAAGATAGTGTACAATTTGTGTAACTTAAAACTGATGTTGCAATTACTGCTAAAAATATTGCCACCTTGTATTGAACCGCAACAACTATCAAGATCTCTCAAAGTGTTCACCAGATAATGGTTACATTCATCTTCCAAAATGTCATCGATGCATTGAACAAGACCATAAACGTTTCATCCTCTGACAATTTAACTTCACCTGTTGCAAACATGCGCTTGGAAGCATTATGAGAATCATGTTGCAATATTTTATTCATTTAAGAGTTTTCTTAAACTAACCTGAATCTGACACATTTTTCTCCTTCTTGGTTCTCATCTAGGTACTTTCCATTATATTCTTGAATTCCAGATAATATTTGAAATGAATAGTGAACTTAGTATAGTTCATACTATATTATTGCGTCTAGATTCCCTCACAACTTTAGAAGCTCTTGTCTTGCACTTTCTATGCAATTTTTGCAAGTTGTAGCATTCAATACATCTCCTCTATATAGTGCTTGTCCATACACTGTATCAAGGTTATCCCCAAAGGTGTTGTGAAAACCTGTCAATTAAGTCTTCCTAGGTAGGATTTGTACAAATTTCTTAAGGTTTTTTCCTAAAAAGATATTAGGAGCATAGTTTGTCATCTGATTGTCTCAAACATGCGGAGCATATCTACTATACTTATAGTAGTGAGTAGGTATACTAATGTAATCATAAATAGGAAAGCTTAAAGTCCATCCTTGCCCATCTCCTGAATCATATAAAAATGTTGAAGTTCTAAAGTTTTAATTTTTTAATTAATTGAAACAAGAAATGGGATTAAGTGAAGTTGAAGATTTTATCCCAGTATCCTAATGTTGATAACGAGATGCTACTACTGGATAAGAAAGGTAAGCGGTGTTTAAGGATGACTTTTCTTATTTCAAGTTGGAGTATGTTAGATATAATTGACTAAAAAGGGTGATTAAAGTTTTAATCATTTTGTGGCATTAACAAAATGGTGTAACAAGTTTCTTCTATGTCATCTACTAGTTTTCACTTAAGCAAACATTGGCTTGGTGGAAGTTGTATATCAAGGTTATACCCTTGAAATTTATGTGCTGGCAATGGTTATCACCCAGTCCGAAATCTCGTAATAAAGCGAGGTCTGATAGTACGCAGCCTTACTCCTACATAGTAGAGATGCTGTTTCCGGTAGACTCACATACAGATGTAATAATAAAAGAGTGAAGTTAATTAAAGAGTAAATAAGTAAAACTAACATGTTAAAAGATTATAAATAAAATTAAAATAAATACACAGATAAAGAGAAACTATAGTAACGTTAATAAAGACAAATAGGTAAGGTAATACACAAATAGAGAGAAAATAATAATAATAATAATAATAATAATAATAATAATAATAATAATAATAATAATAATAATAATAATAATAATAATAACATATGATTATGAATGTGATTAAAAGGCAGTTAGCAAAACACACTCATTAAGTGATAGATGGTAGATGAGAAATTCGCAAACCATACTTTAATTAGTCAAACTTGAGCTGAAAAGTCAAGTAAGACACAATGGCTAGACAGCGGCTAACAAGAGACTAGAACACTAGACAAAATCTAGAATAGAATTTTTTAAAAGAATATTAGAAATCCCAGTATCACCCCTGTCAAAATCGTAAATCAATATCGAGGACTATTCCTCTATTGTAAAAACTCCACAGTCTAGACTTAAGTGGAGTTACGGTAGTCGTTACTATCGTACTAAAAAAGGATTCATAGAAAAAAAGATAAGAGAAGAAGACGAATAGAAGCAAAAAAGTAGCTTCAACGTAACATCAACTGGGAATGTAAACAGTAGAAGTATAAAGTATGAAAATATCAGTATCTCAAATAGTAGAGATGAAGAGAAGCGTGTTTGGTTTCCCAAAAAGAAGTGAGAGGAATTGACATACAAGTGATTAAAGAAAAGAAAGAGAGAGAAAAAATTCAAGCTAAGTTAACGAAGCAAAAGAGTATAGATGAGATGTTGTCTAGGCCAACGAGGAATAACCCAGAAAGTGAAAAATAGGAGACTAAAAACCTAATTTTTGAAACTATGAAAAATGATGTTTTACATTACAAAGTTACAAACTTTTGCTCACATGATTGACACATGAATGTCAGCCTTTGTTGATAATTTCAACAACTTATTCGAAATTTCAAGGACATGTACAATTTAAAGATGTTCAATAATATGCAGTCTTATTTTTAAATAGTAAAAAGACTGTTTTCAAATGACCCACATAAATAATAATAATAATAATAATAATAATAAACTATTACTAAATCAAGCAAGGTAGGAAAAGAAGGCTTAGGCTAAATTCCTACGAGGTAAGTACTACTTCCGGACAAGTTTAGTCTTACTATAAGCGGAAAAGGTTAAATTATTAATTATTAACAAAATATGATAAATGATATAAATTAATAATTAATTAATATTACAAGGAAAATATTATTATACTACTTAATATAAGTATTATAAATAAATCAATAAGATAATTTTTTATAATTTTATTTATTAAAAGTAAAACCAATCAAGTAACTATTAATTACTTATCTAAAATAAGTTATAAATTAAATAATAAATAGATCATATTATTTGTCAATTTTATTAATTAATAAAATACAATTTTAATAGAATGCTTAATTTACTATCTTTTTTATTATATTTCATTGTTAATAAAATATAATAAAAAATAAATTATTTATTTATACTCTTTTTTTATGGAAGTAATGAGATGTAAAATTCTTTCACATTCTGGAAATGTAAAGAGAGAAACTCCGGAATCGTTCTAAGCAGGAGACTCCACCGGCTACTGCTGCTTCAAACTCCTTCTACCATATTGGTTTTGCTACGCCTCAACTTCTTCTACATTGTCTCCTTTCATCCTCAAACCACTTCCACACAGTGAGCGTATTCTAGGTATTTCCATAAAGGAAATTACCCCAAATAGCTCCTGGCCCTGGCCTGGCATTGTTGCCAGTGAGCTTTATTCCTTTTCCATACACACATTGTGAATGCAACTCTTAATTCGATTACATTGCTAGTCATAACAAATCAATTGTTTGATATTTGCATGCAATTCTCCTAATTTTCAAATTGCCTATTTAGTTACTTCCGAATGACGTTTGTTTTAAGAAAACTGTTCCACGTTGTCCCGTCCTTTTCTCACTACCATCTCACCTGGAACTGGAGGAGGTCTTTTATCCAACACTTGTCTTGTGTTTGTTCTCGCAACAATTCCTGTGTGCCTTCCCCAAATAATCCCCCCGGTACGTTTGTCATTTGTTTCATTTAGTCTAAGCTCCTTTGTTGCAGGCAACATACTTGTTTATTTGTCTGTGCGACTAGACATTTAACTCCAACTTGCTGTGCCTGTGGCTTCAAGGGCAGAGGACTGTAAATGTAATAGTGGAATGAATCACCAAGAGTTTTCGAGGTGGAGTAATGGTGGTGGGGTTTTCCACCAATCAGCATATATTCACCCAACTGCACTCATTGAAGTTGGAGCCACAGTTCATTCGAAAGTTGTTTTGGGTCCAAACGTGCGTGTGGGTTCAGGGTCTGTTATTGGACCTGCTGTTACTGTTGGCCATTCTACAAAGATAGGGTACTCTCCATGAGACTCTGTGGCGTTTGTTTTGGAATTGTTATTGTATGTTCTTGACAGAAATGCTTCTTGTTGTCAGATACAATGTTTCCCTTAGCAATTGCTGTATTGGTGATTCATGTGTAATCCACAATGGTGTATGCGTTGGTCAAGATGGTGAGTTCTTGTTACTCTAAATTTATTTTTATGCAACTAGAATAGGCAATGCCTTACGACTCTTGGAATGCTAATTTGGGTCTTCTGTTTCCAGTAAAATGAAAACCAGCTGTTTTAAGGTGTCACCTCTAGCTTAATGCCTTCTATCACTTCTATGCATGTGAAAATTGGCATATAGCATGTATGAATAAGGGGTTTGTCTCTTAATGTACCATTTTCCTGCTTATAAATCTTCACTACTTACACCCAATTCACTTCAGGCCCCCTTCATCTTGTGCTTCGGTAAGCAAAGTTTACAATGCTGTTGTTGTTTTTCCATTTTTACGTTTATCCACATCATTTCATTATGTGGTTTATTGGGCTTGGGTTCTCAGTTGAAACAAAAAAGCATTTGGTGTTTCTTTAAGTTGACTGTTGTGTTTTTCATTTGCAGGTTTTGGATTTTTTGTGGATGGACTGGGAAACATGGTGAAAAAGCCTCAGGTTGGTGAATTTTTAGTTTTGGTGGTCATTTGATTAAGTTTCTTTCTTACATATATGTATTAAATTGTTTGTTCAAAGAACATGTAGACATGTCCAGGCATATGGCTTATCAATTTAGATTATCCCCATTACCAGTCATTTATGGTTAATGATGTGCTATCTACAATGAATGTATGAATGTTTCTCTTTATTTATCTGTTTCTGAGCTCTTTTGCACACTTTGAGTATTGCTGTGCTCTTAAGTGTTACTTCTTTAGTTTTTTTGGGGCCTCTGTTGTTATAGAAAGATAGTTTCCTTAATTAAATTTGCTTGAATCATCTTCTATGCCTTGTTAGAGAGCAATCAAATGAATACCTATGTTTTGGTCAGTTTATGATCACTAACTGCAATATCTTATTTTTTTATTATTCTGTCATAGATGTTGCAAGCTAGGATAGGCAACCATGTTGAGATTGGAGCAAATACTTGTATTGACAGGGGCAGGTGAGGAACTATACTCTGCAATTGTGTTGCAATTTCAGCACTCAGTAATTGCATAGCAAAGTAGCTCGTACCTTTTTTTATCAAAGTGATGCATGCTGGATGCTAAGTTTCCATCTTTTGTTGATGCAGTTGGAGAGACACAGTTATTGGTGATCATTCAAAATTAGATAATCTAGTGCAAGTGGGTTTCAATCTATGACACTGTTTGCCTTGATAGTTAATTGTCTTTACTATATATTGGCTTTGCTTTGCAGATAGGTCATAATGTAATTATTGGAACGAATTGTATGCTTTGTGGACAAGTTGGCATTGCAGGCTCAGCAACGTATGTAGCATTTAAATGTATTTCCACCTTGTCTTTTGGTTGAAGTCTTCCCAGTATATCATTTATGTTTCACATTTTAATGTTACACTGTAACATTACGGGAAGCTACCATAACATATATATTTCTGTTGACTTTTCTTGTTCTAGGATTGGAGACTATGTTACTCTGGGAGGAAGGGTGGCTGTTCGTGATCATGTCTCAATAGCATCAAAGGTATTTATCAGAAATATTTAATTGAGGCTTATTTGTTGGATACATGCCTATTTACGTGGTGACAACCATTTGATTTTTCGTTTCATATTCATATTGTTGACAATTTCATCATAATGATCACTGGGAATTAAATGTTGTTTGGCTTCCAGGTACAGCTAGCTGCTAATTGCTGTGTCACCAAAGATATCAAAGAGCCTGGGGATTATGGTGGCTTCCCTGCTGTAAGATTCACTGTTTCCCTCTTTAAAAAAAGAATATCCAGAGTATAGTTAAATTTTCTTCATTTTGGCTTTCCAGGTTCCTATTCATGAGTGGCGAAGGCAAGTTGCTGGTTGTTGTCGAAACTCAAAGAAGAGAAGTTCGTAGATGCTTACTATAATTTGTAAAAATTATCTTTTGTTTTATCCGGCAATGTTTTCGGAGAATTGGCTTCTGCAAAGAATTGTTGTTCAAGGGCAGAAAGAAAGTGATGCGAATGAGTCATTCCTAAGCGGTTGGGAGGTTGTGGGATCTTCCCAGCCTCGCACATATTTTCAGTTTACTTTCTTTTGTAGCAGACCTCTGTTCCATTGACGGTCGGAGGATGGATTAAGGGAGGTCTTGGGTGTTCTTTCAGTTGGTGATCAATTCAATTATTTTCTCCAAGTTATGTGCTCAATCTGTTGATAGGCAACTCATTATCTAGGTTTCTTTAGCCTCATGATACCATTTCTTACATTTACTAACCGATTTAATTTAATTTGTATGTAAATGTAACACAGGGAATTGCATATATTACTCGGATAACTGAAAGTGGGCTGGACCTCTTTGTTAAGACATCTGGCTAAGATATGCCTTCAATTTTTGCATCTATAGCAGGAGTGTCAGTCGTCAAAAACTTTTTTCCTGACAAGAAGGATTAGTTCCAATTGAGAGTAACGTTTTCCAGTTAATAAACTATATAATAATGTTCTTATTTAGATAACAATTAAAAAATTAAAACATTAGGGGTTTTGTATTGTTGAAATTTTGAGTTAATTAGTTAACTATTAATTATTTTTAAATGGTTCAAAATAAATAGCTAAAATTTTGTATAAACAACATGATGTAAATTCAAGTATTGTTATATTTGTCAAAATACATGCCAAATCACTAAATTTAATAAATTTAAGAACTTGAATCTAATTGTCAAAGAGTTAATTAGGACTACTTTATAAATATAGATTTTAAAGGCTAATGTATCGTTTTTAATAGAATTCTCCAAATTTTTTAAATTATTATTATGAAAATTCCGTTCTCGTGAACTTATGGGATCCAACGCTTGGAAAAATGCAACCAACTACAACAAAGTCAAGTGAAGCATGGCTCCAGGTCCCACTCCAAGTCAAGTCAAGTATTAGTCCAAGTCAACGCTGCAATTTTTCCAGGCGAACAGTTGGCATCTGCAGATTAATTCAATGTTGGAATTAGAAAGACGCGCAAAGTAGGAATGCCAAACTCAGGAAAGGGAAGGGGAAGACTTGGACGGACAAGTCTCTGGTCCCCGGCCCTTTGCAAAAGCTGATAGTGGAGTAACAAACAAGACCCACCTCCAAAAGAAGTCAGTCAAAATCATCAATCTTGACTTTGTGTGTATATATGTAGAACTTTCATCTCCTGTGTTACTAGAATCATCATCACATGCCAATGGCTACAATTTCATCATCAAAATTGTTGCTGTTGCTTTTGGCTCAAATCGTCCTAACCATTTCACAGCCAACAGAACCATTATATTACATATGTTCAGACAAGGGCAATTTCACTAGCAATAGTAACTACGAATCAAACCTGCATCAACTCCTTTCGTCCCTTCCCTCCAACGAGAGCGTTAACCATGGGTTTTACAGCAGCTCCTTTGGCCAAAACGAAGACAAAGTTAACGCAATCGCACTATGCAGAGGTGATACTAAGCTCGATGCTTGTCGTAGTTGCATTCTTCAATCAAGCCAGGAGCTTAAACAAGTTTGCCCAACCCAGAAGGAGGCCATTATTTGGTACGATGATTGTATGCTAAGATACTCTAATCGTTCCATACTGGGAACCATGGAATTCGGACCATATTTTTGGATGTACAACCTAAACAATGTCTCCAGGGTAAACCAATTCGAGCAGGAGCTGGAGGGTTTGTTAGATAACCTCACAACTAGAGCTGCCTCAGGTGACTCTCTCCTCAAGTTTTCCACAGCAAACGTAACTACCATTGGTAGACAAACTATCTATGCACTGGTCCAGTGCACTCCTGATTTGTCTAAGGAGCAATGCACTGATTGTTTGGGTCAGGCTGTTAAACTGATTCCAAAATGTTGCGTCGGGAGACAAGGAGGCAGGGTTGTTTCACCAAGTTGCCATTTCAGGTACGAAAAGGATATTTTCTACGATCCTGAATATAAGCTAGAATCACCTGCTCCATCGCCATTGCCACCACAGCAAAAGGCAAGAGATCCGGTAGCTCAACCACCAAATAGTAGCGCTAAAACCAAAGGTATGATCCACACACACAACACACTACTTTGAAGTTTTTTCTGGTCTGCAACTATAATTTAATTAACTCTCAATGTCATTATAGACTAATTCACCAACTTTGAATGGATCACTCGTAGATATGGAAATAATCATATAGGAATATGTTACTAAAGGAGAAAGTTAAACAGAAATAAAAATTGAGAATCGAACAAGAAAATGAAGCGAATATATACTAATCGAGGGAAAGCTGCCGAAGCTCTTTGTTGTGTTTTAAATGCCTATTGAAGCTTTATTTTCTTACAGAGCTCTAAATTAATGTTGTGTGTTTATCAATTTTTATCAGAGAATGCAGGTAACATAGCTGGAGCGCTCATGGCCAGCGCTTTATCGTTGTTACTTATGAGGCACTTGTCGTCTTCACGTGGATCTTATTGAGACTCCAAAACCGAAGCAAAAAATTACCAGTACTTCGCATGCCTCATATGTGATTAATAAGCATATATATGACGTTACGCCTCCTGTTCTTTTTACCATGACCAAAAAAAAACATTGAAAAGGAGGAAAAAAATTGAAGGGAATTGTTTATGTATTGTTGGATTTTGAGAAAAAGAAAAGCATAACTGTGTTTCTATTATATTCTTAGAGACTTGCCTGCTTGAGCATCATTTTGAGGGTTGCCTTACGTTGCAATTTTTTGGGGCATTCGCTATGTAACAGATTCTTAAATTAATTGACTAAAATTATACATATTATTGTAGCATTATTAGTCTTGTTGGGTGCATTTTGTAATTGTCAAAATAGACAAAATTTTTAAAGATAGTTGGCAACGTTAATGTAATGTGTCGTAACACTACACAAAATAATTAGACTTAAAACGATAGCTAGTGATAAGTGTAAATTGATCCCATAGAGAGTGTATGTATAACTTTTGAAATAAAAATAATTGGTGTTAAGTTATGGGAGGATTTGGTTTGATTGCGAATAAAAAAATAAAATGAAACTAAACTAATAAAAACAAATTAAAGAAAACATTAAAAAATGATGATGAGTGATGAATATGTTAAGAATCTGGTCATCGATTCAATCTCGACCTACACACAATTGAACATACTTTATTGAATTGTTGTTCTTATAACTCTCTTAGCAACTATTAATCGTAGGTTAAGTTCTATTAATCCCAGTTTTCCCTTAGATCGTGTTCAATTAAAAGTTTAAAACAAGCTCTTTAACTAAATCTAGCTATCAAACAACCTAGAACAAGCTCTCTAGATTTAATTGGACAGCTGAATTACAAGTTAGGAAAATAGATTAATCAAGGCAGCAGTCACATACGCTTGGTTCATTTAACCTAAGTTACATTATCCCTAATGATTAGACACCAATCAGAAACACAACAATTATGGATTGTATCCCTAATGATTCGAAGCCACTAGTTGTTACAAATGAATCTCAAGATAATGATTACGAATTATATTGAAGATTCTAGCAATGAATTGATGCATAAAAACAATCAAACAAATCATTCGATTATTCTTACACAACACCCAAACATTAAACATAGGATGACATAATCAATCCCTAAGGGTCTGTTTGATTGGATTTTAATTAATGAAACAGGATGGAACGTAACACACTTCCATTATTTAGAATGAAGTTTTATAATGGAATGGAATGAAATGAAATGAAAGCAGAGGGTTTCATGTTATGTTCCGTTCCATCATAAATAGTGAAAATAAGAAATCTCTGATTCGGGGGGTTTAGGAAAGAACGTAAATTAATAAATATATATTACCTAATATACACTCAATAATTTTTTATAATATCAATTATTTCTCCTTGCCCTAATAACAAACAACACATTTCTATATATTTATTAGTTTTTTCATAATACCAATTATTTCTCCTTACCTTAATACCAATTATTTCTCCTTATCGTAATACTAGTTATTTCTATATAAATAAAAATATAGATAAATTATTTTTAAATATAAATCACATAGGATAGGATAGATTAAAATTTAATATAATAAAATTTTTAAATAATTAATAATAATATTTTTATATAATTAATAATAAATTGTATATAATTAATAATAAAATAATAAAATTTTTAT
>JANZXP010000002.1:25592082-25605356 GCA_027576715.1 Erythroxylum flavicans
AAAATAGAAAAACAATAAGTAATTGAAGTTGGACCTCATCACGTTAATAATAAGTCAATCTTCTTACAACGTTGACAATCTGGTATCTTAAGCTTATGCATCATAAAAAAGGTTCTTATGAATTAATATTCACAATATTACTTTAAAATAGTGATCCACAAAGGGCTTAAGTTGTTTAGCTAGTATGTAGGATAACTTATTAGAATAAATGAAGTAACAACTTTACTTAAAAGAATTGGCTATGTAAGACTATTTGTGATGGTAAATATGAAAAAAGGATCTATCAGAGACCATACGTCTTCTTAGACTTGGTTTAAATGATGCTTTCATTGAAGATTCAGTTAGAATAACCCATTAATAGAGACTAACCAATGAAAAATCTTATTAAGGTTTAGAGACTTGCAAGTAAGAAGTTTAACAGAGGTGACTTTATTGAATTATTGGGGTTAGAAGCAGCTAATCAACAAAATCAAAAAGAGATAGACAACAATCAAGAAACTAGCTTTCCTTATGTTCTAAGAGAATTATATCAAAAAGAGAAAAAGAATGGAAATAACTATAACTCTCCAATTGAGGGAGTAAAGAAGATGGGGGATGATTCTACCTATATGTTAGTTACTTAAACAACTAGTCTTTTATTTCCAGATTATAACATTAATATCAAAAGCCTCAAAGAGAATCACCAAGAGTTCTTATGGAACAAGAGTCTAGTCCCTCGAATATGGATGTATTTAAACAAGACACATAAGGAGGTAAAGGAGGTTTAGGAGGAAGAATAAAGCCAAAGGCTCTAGTACCCTAACTAAATAGCGATGAATCTCCTCACATAAAATGTTAGGTGAATTAATTATCCCAAAAAAGTAACTTATGCTAAGAGATTACATTAGAGAACTAAAGCCTATATTGATAGGCCTTCTAGAAACAAAAGTAAAGAGTGAAAAATACAAGGAGATTCCTTTCCTAGAGAATTATTAGATTTTGTTGTCTAACCATTAGTTTAACTATAATAGACATATAGTATTGGCTTCTGACCTAAATTAAATAGAGATGCAAATGGCGGAGAACTCTGACCATTATATTTATTTCTTTTCTTTCTTGGTGCAAGACAAAAGGAAGCTTTTTTCTCAGTTTCATATATGGATCCAACCTAGCATTTTAAAGAAATAAGGTTTGGGAGAAGCTAATCTATTCCTCTATTAACTCCTCTGAGATGGTTATTAAAGATTTAACTGTACGTTATATCGATCTAAAGTTGATGGTAATGTAAGCTTAAGAAATTTTGAAAACAATTATATTTGGAGTACTTAGAATTCACATAATTAAAGATGGAAGGAACTTCTAAATATGAAGTAATAAGTAATGTGATAAATGTCATATAAGGAAGAAGTTAATAGAACTCTAGTCATTGAAGTTTAGCTCTTACAATTTTCATAAAGCGAAACCATTTTTGGTAACTCCTTATTGTCAAACCATTATCCAATTACAGTTCAAAACCTCACTCAAGCTTTCACAAGAAAGGCACCATTTCAATTTAATAATTACATAGATAAAATAGAGGGCTTTGAAGAAGCGATTATCAAAGGCATAGTTCCACCTATTTAAGGATCGAGGCCTATATCTATAAGAAAAGAAATTACAAATGGTGAAATAGAAATTAAAGTTTCTAAACTAGACTAAAGTCCCTAACCTTAAGTTGAAACAAGCTTATGAAGCTCTATAATGTTATCTAGGGGATTAAAATAGATTCTTAGAGGAAGAAAATACATTGATAGAATATTTTAAATCTTTGGAAATTCATATCTCTTGGCTTAGACATAAATTAATGATATCTTAGATCAAAGAGGGTGATAAAAATACCTCCTTCTTTTATAAATCAATTATAATGAGAAGGAACCAAAATATATTTTCCTTACTTATAAGGAAAAATGGAAGCTTAGCACAAACTCAAGAAGAGTTGAACCAAGAAGCTTATAACTATTTCAAAGCACTTTGTGATCATAATCCAATGTATCTGCATCACTTAGACTCCTTAATTCTTTCATCATCTATCACATCTCTAAAGCTAAAACAAAGTTCTTGATTTAAACTTTTACTACTGTAAATATCAAAAAAGTGGTTTTTGAACTTAAACCGAAACTTGTCCTAGAATTTGTTTAGTACTGGAAAAATAATAAAGGAGATTAATAAAAATGTTTTTTCCATCCCAAAGGTTATTAACCAAAACACTCTTCAATACTTCTAGCCTATTTCATATTGTAACACCTTTTACAAAATAATTTTGGAACTCATTACTTTTATACTAAAAGCAATGTTTAAACATCTCATCAGTGAAACACAAGAGGCTTTTATTACTGGAAGATTAATTAGGGATAACATACTCTTAGCACAAGAAGTTTTTAAGGGATATAGAAGAAATGATTTAATAAAAAAAATGTTACATTAAGGTGGATTTTTATATTTTGTATGCATCATAGGCATTTGGTTTTCCACCAACTTTTATTAATTGAATTAATCAATTCATTTCAGCAACTTCTTTTAAAGTTCTTATAAATTGAGAACCTACAGGGTTGTTTAAAGGTGGAATACAATTAAAACAATGTGGCCCCATCTCCCTATATCTCTTTACCCTCTATATGGAATTGTTATCCAAGCTTCTATCTCACTCTATAATGCATAATAAAGGTTATAAGCACCATTATGAAAGCAAGAAAATGAAGATAACTAGCATTGCATTTGCGTATAACTTATTATTATTCTTAAAAATAGATAATGAGTCAGTTACTACAATAATGAAAGTTACGACACCTTGAAATCGATTTCGAGATTACCTAATAACAAGAACAAATTTTATATCTTAATATCACCAATAGTAAAGAATAAGGCTTTATAACTTTCTATAATTACTATACTTAACATTAAGGAGCCCCTCGTTGTCTACCTGGGACTACCAATTACCAGAAGAAGACTCAGATATAGCGATTACTTGCCATTATTGGATAGTATTCAAAAGAAAATTAACCGTTAGTTTAAAAAGTCACTTCTCTATACTAGTAGAGTCTAACTTGTAAATTATATCCTTGATTCTCTTCATATTTATTATACTTGTATTTATTTCTCTTAAAAGCCTAATTAAGGACATTAAAAGATTGGTTGGGAACTTTCTACCAGCTATTAAGCTAAGCAAGAAAGTATAATGTAAGGTAAAATGGATAGAGGTATGTCAACCTAAAGAATTAAGTGGCCTAGGTATCGAACTTGTTTCAATCACTAATAAGGTATTAATGGCAAAAGGATTATAGAGAATTATTATGATAAAGAGGTGTTATAGATAAAATGGGTCCATAACTACTTCTTTAAAGGAAAAAGTTTAAGGAAAATCAAAACCAAAACTAATATCTTGGCTTCTATCCAAACTATTGAAGCTCAAGTAACCTCTTTCTTAGGATATTGAATGCAGAATTAGAAATGGTAAGGTTGCCTCATTTTGGTTTGATTATTGGAATAAATTTGGTCTATTATATAGGTCAAATTTGGTCTAAACTCTGAGCTCTTCATTCCTTTATAATTTTAAGGTTAGTTTAATAGTCAAAGATAACAATTAGGTAGTGCACTCAGTTAAGTTAGTAAATTGTTTACCAGACTACTATCCTAATGAAAGTAAGGAGAATTGTTATATATGGAGAAGACATTTTTCAAGTAAGTTTACAAATGCTTCATGTAGATCAGTTTATTAACCTCAACTACAATGAATTGCTTGGTATGATTGTTAAGAAATTGGGGTGACATTTGATCCCATTTGCAGTGGAATAATTACAAAACAAATTTTGTATTTGATTTCAAAAATGGTTAATATATAAAACATAATAAAATATGAATCTTAATTTATACTTTATTTTGAAGCTTGATCATTTTCTTATTGTTTCCCTCAAACCATTTCAAAAACTAGCTCATCTTAACTATTGTATCCACATAAGTATCCGGCCTCGAATGATATCCACATAACAATTTGGGAGAACTCTACAACTATTATAAAGAGAATCAGGTGAAGAATAAAGAGAATCAGGTGAAGAATTCAAGCTCCCTTAGAGCCTAAACCTCTTTATAATAGGTTTTATAAATTTAATAATTTAATTGAAATAAAATTTTAATTTTAATTGTGAGACATTGGATCTGTAATTCTAATTAAATACCGAAATTTCCAAATCAGATCCAATGTCTCACATTGACTCTTATTTATTAAATATTACATATTTAATCATAAAGTTTCTTAAACTTTACAAACAAGTACAGCTTGATTACAAACACCTTTTCTCTCTTCAATCTGTGATTTATGTGTGATCCATAAGGTTTATAAATATGTTGGCAATGGATACAAATTATAACCCTAAATTATATTTAGGATAGATAAATTAAACTCCTTCAGTTTATCTTTATTTCTCTAATCAAACAATTTATATCCATAGATCAAGATTTGCATCTGGTAACCTATCATAACCACCTAAATACTTAGGAATATCAAAGTAGTTTTAACTAACCTTTCCACCCAAATACAATGTTTCAATTAGACAAAGCATAGAATCAATGTCTACTCTATTTGGGACCAATCATTTTAGATCTCCACCATTAGTAATTGATTTATATAATGACATTTGAAAACTATTTTAAAAGTGTAATTCCACTTTGGCCAAGGATTTCCTGAATTATTATAAATCAATAACAATGGAACATTCTCCCTAATTATTTTATGGTGATGAATCCTATATTGATTACTCAACTACCTTTATATAGTTCATTTTGTATATAATGACTATCAATTGAGCTACATATGACTAAAATAGGTTATAAACAGTATTAAAATAAAGCAATCCTTATATATGATACTTTAGAAATATTAAGTCAAATGATCACTTATACAATCATCACAATGAGAATTTTCATATAAATACAAGTAATATTCCAAATGAATTTATCATACAGGGTTAATTTAGTGAACTTGTTATCTAATAAGCACTCATATGCTTGTTTTAGTATCTCTCAACCTTAGTATATGAGATCGATTATTTCCGTTATAGGGAAGAAATATAATGCATGTTGGTCTTTTATACTTTATTAATATCTTGTCTTGATAAAATAATGGCTAGGAACAATTTAAGTACAATACGTAAATGTAATATGAATCTTATAATTATGATCTCATCATAATTTCTTTTGCAATGCATATTTATCTTATAAACTTTGTCATATACATCTAAATATGTATAGTATAAATAATGCCTTTAAATCATTATGTCATTAAACCATAATCAACCAATTCACTATAGGGTATAAACTAATAATCTCACATTAACACTAAACTAATTGTTGAAGTATCTTATACTATATCCCTATATAACGATCAGAGTACTATTGGGACCGTGATTTAGTGAGAGAATTCTACAAGATTCTTTATAGTAAGCATTTTCTTAAATCTTACAACTTTCATCTTAATTATCATCATAATTAAGAGAAACTGCCTAAATACATACTTGGGTCTTTGATGAGGCCTTAACTAACATTACTGGCTTTAATGTTCTACAGTATGTTACTGTTTGAACAATATAAGGAACTATACCAAGTTCATTATAGAACTCATTGATCCATTTAATCATTTTCATTAAATAAAAATGTATTATGTCATGATTAGCAATTAATGTTATATTGTAACATTTCCAATATCAAAATAATATTGTTCTAGGTAAATTTTAGCTTAACTAAGATTTACTTCTAAAGTTAATATCCTTATAACCTTGAACTCAAATATTAACTCACACATAGAATAACAGATATCTTTAATACTACATAAGTATGAGATATCTCAAATACTAAATACCTTCAGTACATTATCTATATACTTGGACTAGAACAATCAAACAACTTCCTTATCTATCTTTATATATCTAATTCATATAATTAAGTTGTTATCTTTTGACATACAACAAGAGTTATTATTATAATTGAAAATATGAATTATCATTCTCTTTATAAGCAGTATGTCTTTACATACTCCCACTAAGGAGGGCAAGTATCCTCCTACTAATCTTCTTGTAGATATGGTAAATTCACAATCATCTCTAAAGCAAAAATTTTAAATTTATTATGAAAGTGAATCTTTCAACATCTTTTAGCTTTTTAACTATACATCAAATGTATCAATTAAGGCACTAGTTCTAATTAAATGTATCTTCATGAGATTTGAGTTTTTCAAACTTTATCTTACACCCACTACTTATCTTGAGAAGTATTCTCCTATAAGTATTCATTGAAACAAATAATTTTTTTAATAGGTTTGTAAGATTATATTCAATCTTTTAGATCTCTCATAACCTTATACTATCTAATTTAATTATAAACGTACTAGATAATACATGCTTCAACTATGCATCACATCTTAAGATCATTAACTTTGACTTTTTCAAAGTATTATCATTTCATATCTAATATGAATTCTTCCTAATTGATTTAAATGGAGCTTTCAAAGAAAAGATGTAGTAGAAGGCTTAACTATAGAGGAAATAAATATTGCCTTATACAATATCTCATATTTCATTTTTCTCTTTATACAAATCCATACTTTTATGAAATTTAGTTATAGAGATATTCACTAAAAAATCTCAGTCTCCATAGATAACCAAAAAATTTATATCTCACTATATTTATCTTATCGAAGTGTTTCAATATTCTCAATGTTTAATTTCTACTTAGATTTAAATAATTTGAATTTTTTAAAAGTTTAAATTAGTATTTCATTTAATACATACGACTAAATCACATAAATTCATTAGTAATATAATAAAATACAAGTATCATCCTTTTATAAATTGTCATTACATTCAGTATATCACATGTATAAGATTTAACAATTCAATGCCATCATCATTCTTTCACCAAATGCTAATTTGGTTATTCTTCAAGCCAACAAGTTTTCTAATTTTCATACGATTCATAATCAAAAGGATACACCTGTCCTTATATGTAACATATGATTCTCATTACATTAATTTAACCAATATGGCATTAAGGATAGTCTAATTTATCCATCTTTATATTTTTGTCATTTTTGTTTTAACTAACCTTTCCTTACATGACTTTTCTGTATAATTCAATCTGTTCATCATATAATGTTCTTATTAAGACATAAAGCATAGAATCAATGTCACCATTAGTAATTGATTAAATTAATGACTTTTAAAAACTATATATTTTAAAAGTTTCAATTCACCTTAGGTAAGGATTTCCTAAATCAACACTAATTGATGCTCTATTGATAACTCAACTATCTTTATATAGTTCATGCTATATCTCATGACTACAAACTGAGCTACCATCGACTAAAATAGGGCATAAGTAGTATTAAAACATTGCAATTCTTGTATGAGATACTTTGAAGATCTCAAGTCAAATGATAACTTATACAATCATCACAATGGAAAATTTTATAAACATACAAGTAATATTGTAGATGGGATTCTCATGTAGGGTCAGTTTAATGAACTTATTTTCTAACAAGTACCTACGTGTTTGTTCAAATATCTCCATACTTTAGTTATTGAGATTGACTACTTTTTTTATAAGGAAGAAATATAGTATGTGCTAGTTTTTTTACACTCTATTAATATCATGTCTTAATAGAACAACGACTAAAAATAATTTGTGGATAATACATAAATGCAATATGAATTTCATATTTATGATCTTATCATAATTTTTTCCATAGATTTTATCATATACATTTAAATATGTATAAAATAAAGAATATCTTTAAATAATTATATCACTAAATTACAACTAACTAATTAGATATAGGGCATAAACCAACAATAATATCATTTGGTGCAAGAAAAATAACACCAAGAATCTCCTTCCTTGTGTGGCTTATCTTTAAGCTAAAATTGAGAAATTTAGACAATTTGGGTTTCATAAACATACCCCTAATCTGTTGTCATTATAGGCTCAATAATAAATCTTTAAATCACTTATTCTTTAGTCATAAGTTTTCAAAGTTCATATGGAATTCAATCTAAATTTTATGTTGATATGAAAAGAAAAATCTATTTTTCCAAGAGATTTTTTCCATTCTTACCGAAATAGGCTCTTTAATGCAAGTAAAGCTCTTAACATCATTGCTTTAGAAGCTCTTTGTATTATATTTGGAAAGAGAGGAATATTAGGCTCTTCTAAAAACAAGAAAAAACAAGAAGTATGTTTTATACAATATAAATCATGTGATTAAGGAGCATATAATAATAAACTAGATCCACACATCTTGTGGTGAGGAATTGGTTCACTCTTGGAACTTGTGAGTAAAGATATACAAGTATAATCTCTTCACCAATAGAAGGATGATGTGTATTGTTTGACAAGTGTTGTGGACATAAATGGCAAGCTCCAAGAAAAGGAATGCATAGTTTTTACTTATATCAAAGTTTTGTCTCAACTTTGTTGAAGTTAGTTTGTAGATGGATATTGGAATCAATATGAGTGTCTCTTAGTTGCTTCTAAGTTCTACTTCTAATGTTGTAATGAATTTTATAAGCTTTTAGCATTACTTTTGAAACATAGTTTAATTTTTTTAAAAACTCCATAAGCACTTTCTTAAATCAAAGTTTGATCACCCTTTCCATTCTTATCCACTCTAATTAATGAATAAGAACTCTATAATATACTTTAGTTGATTTTAAGATGTAGCAATTGAATGCCAGTTTGAAAACCTCAAAGTCCATATGCATGCAAGATCTACATTATATGTTTCTTTTTATTTTATTTTTTTGTAATTTGTAATTTTTAGTTTTTAGTTTTGGTTTTATTTTTCTTTTAATTACAACTTTTTAATTATTAATATCAATATAGGTACACTTATATTATTGATAGTAATTAAGTATTAATTATAAATTATAAATTTTAATTTTATGAATTAATTAAGTAATTAAATTTAATTAATATTTTATATAATATTTATTACTAAATTAATAATAAATTTATTTTATTTTTTGACATATATAATTATATAAGTTAAAACCTTGTAAACTAGTATTTATTTATTAATATTTTTTAATTTTTAAAACTAGTATTATTGTTTATAAATATTTTTTATTTTAAAATTGTTATTTCATAAATAAATATATTTGAAGTCTATATATTTTAAAATATTTTAAATTTAAAACGTAGTTTAATACAAACAAAACATAAATGAAAGCGTACAAGTAAAACCAATTTCTTGAGAAACAAAATCAAAAGACAAGGAAAACTATTTTGGATTGGATTTGGGAATGAAAACAGATATCAGCTCAAGAATCAAGGGATAGGCTAAATTAAATCCTTGAAATTAATTGAAATAGAGTGGACAGCGCTTGTCCTTGTAGCTTGCCAAGATCGTCCCATCGGGACCTACTGTAGCATCGCAATTAGCATGCATATGATGGTTATGACTCTGCCACGGCCACCACGTAGACACCTTGAATCGGATTATGGATGTTATTTCCAGCCTAAACATCACCATCCCTCGATCACGGTCGTTGGTAAACTCCGACCAACGCTGGCTATTCACTGTCAAGGTGGCTCCACTCAACACCGTAGATATGATGGTAGTGTTCTTGGGCTCTTGATAAAACTCTCCCTCCACTTCAGACGACCCGATTTGTTGATCCTTATAGTAAACCGAAGCGGTCATTGAATCGTAATGGAACCCAATATGTTGGTTGGAGTTCCTTGTCGTTACATTGAAGCCTATCTCCACGTTTTCAAACCCGTTGGATTGACCCAAGCCTGGAACCGAAAAGTTCTTTATGAAGAACCGTGGTCGATGCGGGCGTAAACTGAGCCATAAAATAAAAGCAACGGCGCCTAAAACCAAAAGACCGCTCAAGAAAATGCCACATATGACCTTTGAGACACGGCTGGTGAGGCTTTCCTTGACTCGGTGGCCGTAATAGCGGGCCGTGTGGTGGCGCTTCAAGTTGCGGTTCTCTACTGGGCTGTAGTAAGTTGGTAAATGATCAGAAGAGGACATTGTCTAGGGGTAGAGGATTGTTCTTGGGTGAACAGATGCATGCAGTAGTGGGGTTGTTTTTGTAGGGAGAAAGTCATTGAAAAGAAGTATTACGTAGTTAGGTAAGTAAATGAAGATATCTTGCATGGGAATAGAAGAAAAGAATATAACCATTGTCTAATGGATACCTGAGCAAGTAGTTTTGGTTCTTGCCATGGCATGTGAGAGATGATGACAATGTGACGGAACAAAAAAGCCTGCTATTGTTTTCCCTGCTCGGAATAGGTTCCAAAAGGATAATATCAGACCTTTGCTTCCCTACAGTCCCATGGAAAAGTATCAATATACGAATCCAGGCAACGAATATGATTACCAGTTTATCTTTTCGTTTACCAGTTTATCTTTTCGTTTCGCTTGTAGGAATCAGACTTTGCTTCGCAGTTCGCAGAGATTTAATTACGAAAAGAATAAATAATTGTTATCTTTTTGTAAAAATAAAAAAATTTATTTTATATTTTATGTTTTATATTTTATAGTATTAAAAACAAAATATATTGTAAAATTTTATAATTATTTGATAATTTTAGTTTTCATGGAGAAAAGAATAATTTTTTAAACTTTAAATTTTATAGTATATATCAATAAGAACACTAAATTAATGATAGAAAAACTGTAACTAGTTTTGTAAGTGATTTTATGTTCAAGAATCTTGCCAGTACAACAAAAATGGGAAAGTCCTTTAATTATCTTGTAAAGTACATCTTCGCTTATATAATATGTAAGGTTTACTGAATTGGCCAATATGGATCTTGGGCAAGAGATACCCATTGGACTCTCTTTCGGCCCTGACATGTAGTATGGGCCAGGCAATTAACAGTAACAGAAATTGAGATTTAGATTGTTTGAGCTCAAATCCTCATCTTTTAAGGTGTTTTAAGAGTCAAGTACTTCGATAACTCAGAGATCCATTGATTTTATTTTTGTTTTTGTATTATAATTTTTTGTTTTTGTGTTATGTTTGTATTTTTGATATAAAAATAAAAAATATGTTTAATTAAGATTTTTAATAACAATTTGAAAACAAAATTTTAACTTTATTATTTTTTGAAAATTTTAATTTAATTTATGCCGTAATATATCAAATTTTATTTTTGAATTACTTATTATAATTATTAAAACAAAATAATGAATATTTAATATAATTAAAGAATTTTATACATCAATTTTATATAATAAGAATTCAATATAAATTATAGAAATTAAATTAACTTATTCTTAATTAAATAATTTAGAGTGTTTATCATGCTATAATTCTTGGATCGACTTCATGGAATCCTAAATTTTGATACGGGTAAAGTAATAATAGTGATTATACAACATTTTCCAATACCAAACACGTTATATTTTCAAGATCATAGCAACTAATCTTACAGTTAGAGCATAAAGTATATCTATTTGAGCAAAACAAAGAAAAATAAATAGACAATAGTAAGCAGAATAGATTGCTTCATTGAATAGCTTGAGAAATAATACCAAAATCTTAAAATTTGTTGTATCATAACATACATTTGAATAAATAATGTCATCAAATTCACAAACATAAGCGTAAACAATTTCTTTTGAATAAAGTCCCAAACGTCAATATCTCAGAGACTATTTTAAAACCTCAAAGAGTAATTGAATGTCGATTTTAATGTATTAATAAGCAATAGCTTAAATGTCATCTAGGTTCCTATTAGTTATAACTATGAAATCTATTCAACAACGTGGCATAGGGAATGCACTCGTATATTTCAGATATGAAAGCAAGCATATGCAATATCTAGATATTTGAATACCGTTCCATACCGGCCACCCTCATCTATATGCTACCTTTTGATTTTTCTCCCTTTCTCTCTCTCACAAAACTCACCTTCATTTCTCTCTCATTGTCTCACACTTCTCTCTCTCTCTCTCTCTCTCTCTCTCTCTCTTCTCTCCATCTATAGAAGTGCTTCTCCCTCTCCGGCGATAACATAACCACCCCACTACACGACTGTCATCTTCCTCCACGCTAGGACACCATAAACCACACAATTTTCAGTCCTCCTCCAAGCAAACCTGTAACCACCAAACCAATGAACCACCTCCACGAGGATCACGCTACCACTGAACCTCCTCCATGCCACTATCATCAACTGCTCTCCTTTATGCGTCCATAATCGCCATATCTAAAATAGATCCAGATCTAAACCCAGCCTGACCCAAAATTCCAAAGCAAATACGTTGTGAAATTTTTTTGGTGTGTTTTCAATTGATTCTTTTCTACTTAATTGCATTTGTGATTGTGAATGAGTTGGAAGTTGAAAGTTGTAATTAAATTGTGAATTGGACTTGTGATTTGTGTTAGGTTGGATATTGGATTGGAGTTTAAGGAAATGATGCACGGTTTTGTTTTGGTTTATATATGATTTGATTCATTGGTTGTGGTTTGGTTAATGTGGGTTTTATATTAAGGTTTTTTTAATGATTGAAATTCACAGCATGCATGAATTTAAAGTTAGAAAGTTGAAAGTTTGAACTTAAATTAAAACTGAGAATGTAAAGACTTTAAAGTAAATAATTAATTGACATATTCTTAAAATTAGTGTAACTTATTTGGTTATTTGCTAAATAATTAACTGAGTATCAAATTACACAAGTGTAAATTGTAATGGTATAGCAAATTAGCAAAAAGAGGTAAAATTTAATCAACTATATTTCTGGCTAAAAGTTTTTAAAATATCTCTAAGTTGTCATGATATCAAAGACTTTGTCTGATCTCATTTTTGTCTACTCTCTTATCCATCTCAACTCTCATTTCACCTTTATTTTTCCCAAAATTAGTCCATCTTATAGTCTTTACATATTCAAATTCTTATTTTTCTTATTATTCCATTTTTATCTCATCTATAATACTTTAGCATCATGTCTTTGGATAAGTGTGACAGTTTCTTAGTTCATCTTAATGAAAAAAATTACTCAACTGTGCATTCCATTTCAAGATATTTATTAAAGGCAAGGATTTATAAAGATATATCGATTGTCGATGGCAATAACTGTTGGACCCCGATTTTTCTTCTTACTATATGTTGGGGATTAATTTTATTTTGTTGCGATTAGGTATAAATCATGATGTTTTTGAGGGATAGAATTTTTTTTTTTAAGATTGAAGTTATTAAATGGAGAAAATTGAGATTAAATTTTGGAAGCATAGGGTGTTAATTGAAAT
>JANZXP010000002.1:25615581-25629115 GCA_027576715.1 Erythroxylum flavicans
CAATCTTCTGTTTGCATATATATAATTTTAAATGAAGGAGATTCTTTAGATTCGCATTGGATTCGCACTGTACTATAAGATTGAGGATACCTAGCCCAGGTTGATCCAAGAGAATGATAACATTCTGTCCTGGTGTAGGTTGGATTTTCCCAGGACAAAAATGAAGACAAAATGGCTACAATCGTGGGTTTGAATTTCAGTTATGTTCCTTTCCTTGGCTGCTTACGAAGCCGAAGTTACGGCCAGACTTTGCAAGTTGGAGGATCCTTTCCAAGGACCTGAGGACCACGACTTCAAGATATGGGCATTTTGGCTTCTCCCTTTTGTTAGTTAACGGGTGAACTGCAGGCATATCTAATTGTTAGCCACATGTTATAATATGTATGATGTATGCTAAAGTATACCACTTGTAATTGATCTTTCTTTTCGTCTACGCTATCAAGCAATCAACTTTCCAGGATGGATATGATGATGATCACCTATGAGAAGACTGAAATTCACGAATTATCAAACGTGGAATGAAATGAGAAAGAGGTCATACATGTTTAAATCTCTACTTCCCTCGCGTCCCACCTAAAACAAAATGAGTTGAAGCACTATTAGAATTCAATCATTTCATGTGATCATGTCCACATACTGTAATGTTGAAGCAACACTATTTGGTTAAGTTCCCAAATTTGAATTGCAAAGTACGGAACGGATATTGTGCCCCACAAGCAATATAATTACATAGCGATTTTGAAAACGGTATATCAATCCAACAACCTCCAACTATGGACACACAAATTATCAGATTATCTAGTCTCTTTCCAGCCGGCATCCACTACACCTTCCACGGAATTTCTTGCTTGGAGACTATCAAATCCATTACATCAAGCTTAACAGTTCTGGTTATAATGGAAAGTTGTAATGATATACTTTGTTTTCTTTAACGAGTGCGATGGGTCTCATATTAGTAGAAGCATATTAGGGAAGTAAATCTTAATCTCTCAAATCGTTAATCGAGCATTTTCAATGAGGTTTTCACCTTCACATTTGGTCAAGAAACTTTCCCATTTGGGAACTGGCGATTTCATAATCACTGTCGATTGCATCACCAAAGGACACCAGCTCATTATAATAAGTGTTAGCCACCCGCACGTTTGAGCTTAAGTCACGAAAAATTTCATATATTATTTTTAGACTAATTTCATTTAATTTGTGTTATCACATGGGATCGAGTTTGTATAATATTCATATGTATAAATTTTGAAATACTCACTTTACTCTTAGTTATAGTACTTTATTAAAGGCAAAATGAGGATGATAAAGTGTGTATAATAGGCTAAAAAGTTTTTGGCAACTTGCATGTCATAACAGAGAGGAGAGAGAGAGAGAAAATTTTGCAGTAGAATTTTTTTCGAAAAATTATAATATGATATTTTTGGGACTTACCTCTTCACACCTAAAGGTTAAATTTTTTGTTTTAATCTCTCTAATTTAGTAATCTATGCCCAACCTTCCACGTAAATGAAATTTGTACTTGCCACCTTCTTGTGAAGATTATTCAGAATTGATGTGTCAAGATTCTTCCTTGATAATTGTATTTGCCTCTAGTTAATATTGGGAGGAACAATTTAATTATTGTACCCACTTATTTTTTATTGATTAATAGAAATTCTAGTACTGTTTATGTATGATCTCGTAATTTTTTCCCTCACTAAGGTTTTTATTTTTATTTCACTTATTATTGTTATTACTTTTGGTTGGTATGAATTATCTATTTGACAACACAATTTAGCAAAAAAATTGTATTTGTTTGTTTATATTTTGGTCTCTTTTCTCAACGTATTAGTATTAAGCTTAGTTTTAAGGCTTGTGTGATTTTTTATAATGGTTAAGATGGAAGATAAAAGTGGTGTGTCAAAAATGATTTATTTAAAATATGGGAATTACTTAGTATGAAAAACCAAAATGAAAGACGTGTTTTATGTAAAGAATTTATATAAGCCTATTTTATACCCATCAATACCAATCAATGTTTTAGAAAGTGATTAAAAATTTTAAACTAAAAGGTTGTTTGAATAATTAAAAATTTTGTTTATTGAAGTTTTCTTTAATAAATTGCCAATGAATTCTAGGTGAAACTCGTGATCATTTTTGAAAGAAATAGTGTTTTAAGCAAAGTATCATTGATGAGGAAACTTGTAAAGTTGGAACATAAAGATGGTGATAGCATAGTAATACACTTGAATGATTTTCAACGCTTCATTGATTTGCGTCTACCATGAAAATATCTCTTAATGATGAGTTACAGGTTTTGCTACTACTTTGCTCATTGACGAAAAGTTGGAACACTCTTGTTGCATTGCTTAACAAAATCTACTACAAATAGCAAGTTGATTATGGAGATTTTCAAAGCTAATCCATTAAATGAAGAGACTAGAAGACAAAGATAGATACCTCCCTCCGATAAGAGGTTAATGTAGTCCAAAAATCTAGTAAGAGTTTAAGTAAGAGTCAAAAGCCCTACAACAGGGATAAGTCTAGGGGGAGAGTGAAATTTAAGAGTATAATTAAAAAATATTGTAGAAAGAGAAAAAATGGTTTAGCAAAGGAAAAGAAAGGAAAAGGTGAAAAATACAAACAATAATCAAAAGACAAGTATACCACAATAGTTGTTACCAATGATAAAGAATTATTTTTCATTGGTGACTAAGGTTACTTCAACCTTTCTTATGATGATTGCACTTGGGTGAATAATCCAGATGCTTCATATCATCTCACTTCACATTGAGATTACTTCTCTTCCTACAATAGTGGTGATTATGGTTATGTGAACGTAAGAAATGATGGCTCATCCAAGATTGTGAACACGAGTACAATGTGTTTAGAATCATACACTGGTTGTTAATTGGTATTGAGAGATGTCAGATATGCTCCAAACATCATATTGAATTTGATTTTAGAATTTATGTTTAATTAAGGTGATTTCTCTAGCAAATTTAGTGAGAAAAACGAAAACGAAAACTCACAAAGGGGAGTTTGATAATGACCTGATAAACTAAACATAGATCCTTGTACATGATGCAAGCTAAGTTGTGACAAGCAGATGCCAATATGATTGATAATTCCTACAACAAGTTTTGGCATTAAAAACTTGGTCATATGAGAGAAAGAGGTACGTAAGTCCTTACTAAGAAACACTTCCTCCTTAACGTACAAGGTATATATTTAAGATCTTATGTTGATTGTTTAGATAAAAAACAATATTGTGTATTTAGAAGAAAGCATGTATTAGATCTTGTATATAGTGATGTTTGTGTTATGGACACCAAGTTATATTTTGATGCACTACATTTTGTTACTCTTATTGATGACTTCTCTAGAAAATTATGAGCTTTTGTTTTAAAAACTAAAAATAAGGTACTATCAACATTCAAAAAGATCTAGGCCAAAGATGAGAGAAATAATTGGAAAACTCGAGGATGTCAAAATCGATAACAATGAGGAATATAAAGGGCCATTTAAGGCACATAACAAGGTCTAGGGTATCAAACTTGAGAAGACACATCCAAAGACAACTCAATTGAATAGGCTAGCAAAGAAAATGAGTATAACCATAAAAGAAAGAATTTGATGGATCCTTTCTGATGTAAATTAGTTGTCAAAGTCCTATTAGGTAGAGGTATTGCATACAACAATTAACCTTATAAACTAGTATCTTTCATTTCCTCTTTATAGTGATGTTTTAGAGAGAGTATGGACCAGTATAGATGTTCTCTACCAACATCTGAGAGTATTTAGACGTTTGGCATATGTTCACATCAACAAAGATGAGAGTCCAAGCTTAAAAGCAAGTCAAAGTCGTGCATCTTCTTTATGTACTTGGAAGATGAATTTGGTACAAATAATGGGATCTAATTAGCAACAAAGTGGTTAAAAGCAATGTTACAAATATCGTACTGAACTTAATACCATATTTGGTTCTAGTACAGTATGGTATCAGCATCGATCAATACCGGGTATCATTTTGGATAATTTTTTAAAATTATAAAGTAGTTTCTAAATTTTATAAAATTGTAAAATAATCCCTCAATATACAATTTTTTTTACTTTAGTTGATTCATATCTTAATAAATTAAAATCATATAAATTTGATACAAAATGTTTCTTTATTTTTATTAATATTATTTTCACATATTTCTTATAAATTAAAATGAAAAGATAGTTTAATAATTATATATATATATATATATAATTAATAATGCAAAGTAAAAGTTACATAATAAGTGAATTTAATTTTAAATGTTATCTTTACATATTTCAAAAGTTATTATAATATTTTTAATATTTATATATTAAAAAGTATATATATTGTCAATATGAAATATATAAAATTTAAAATTATTAAATATATATAATTGTACTAAATTAAATATATTTAGTTATGTAATGTACAATCACTTTGTATAAGTTCTTTAATAAATTCTTTTTTGTATTTTATTATTTATTAATAAATTATGAACAATTTTATTATATTCCTTTTTATTTATAAATAATCATTATTTCATATAGGAGAAATTTTAAGTTTTTTTTCAATTTAGTCCTAAATTTTTTTAATTTACATTTTTTACCAGTATTTTAGTTTTTAGTATCTTTTTTATCAATACTGTCAATACCAGCCAATACGATACAATATTCAAATTAATGGTCAAAAGTTGAGATGTTGTATTTATGAAAGATAAGATCATTGAAGACTATAAGAAGCCATAATAAGCATAATACTCTCCACCTACTACAGTGAACCAATATCTGATTTTTCTAGATTTTTCCAGAAGTAACAACAAGAAAATATCTAAGAAGATGACCACGATGATGAAGAGCTACCATTACAAGAGCTCACTATAAAACTAAAACTTCAATTGAGGATGTCCATTAGATAAAGAAAACCTTCCTCTAAATATCTAGCTAGTGATGATACTTTGTTTAATGATGGGAGAGAACCAAAGAGCTATGAGGAGGCTACGTTAGATGTGCACAACGAGTGATACAATGTTAGAGAAAAAGAGATAAAGTCTTTGTATAACAACTGTACTTATGACTTAGTGAGTTGTATAAAGGTAAGAGAGCACTCAATAATAAGTGGATGTTCAAACTAAAGACCGGAGGAGATGATTCACCACCTTATTACAAGGCAAGGATTATTTTAAAAGGCTTCAACCAAGAGAAAGTTGTTGACTTTGATAAGATTTTCTCCTTAGTTGTGAAGATTTCTTCGATTCGAATTGTTTTTAGCTTAGCTGCTAATATGGAATTAGGAATATAATAACTTGATATAAAGACAACATTACTTTATAGTGATTTAGAGGAAATTTATATAAAGCAACTTGAAGGTTATAAAGACAACATTCCTTTACAGTGATTTCTGGGAATTTTGTATAAAGCAAATTGAAGGCTTTAAAGTTAAGGAAAGTGAGAGGCTTGTGTATTGTTCTAATAAGAGCTTATATGGCTTGAAGTAAGTACCTTGTCAATGGTATAAGAAATTCGAGTCCTTTATTATCGACTATGGATTTAACAAGACACATATAAATGATTTTGTATTTATGAAGAACAATATCAAGGGTGATTTTCTATTCTTTTATGATCTATTGATGACATATTGATTATGGGTTAGATACTAAGAAGATTGCTAACTTGAAGAGTGGATTGAAAAAGTCCTTTGCATTGAAGTACTTTGTCCTTACAAAGCAAATTCTGAGCATGCAAATTTCCTATGATAGGAAAAATAAGAAATTTCGGCTATCACAAGAAAGATACATTAAGAAGATACTGCAAAAGTTTAATATGGACAAGTTGAATCCATTAGTTATCCATTTTTAAGATATATGACATTAAGATTTAGGAACTGTCTTACAAGTGATGAAGCAAAGAAAGAGATGAAGAAGGTTTCTTATACATTTTTTGTTGGAAACTTAATGTATGTTATAGTATTCACTAGCTTAGAGATATCTCAAGTTGTTAGGGTTATTAGTGGGCTCATGTGTAATCCTAAAAAAAGGCATTAAACAGTAGTAAGATGGATTCTTAGGTATCTTAAAGAGAGTTTTTAAAGTGTGTTTGTACTTTGATACTAGATTACCTGTGTTAGATGGCCATATGGATACTAATATGTTAGGTATATTAGTTCGAGCAAGTCTATTTTTGGCTACTTGATAACAATTATAAGGGGATTAGTATCCTACTACTTAAAATTACAAAAGTGAGTTACTCTATCTCCTACTGAGTCAGAGTATATAGCAATTCTTGAAGCTAGTAAGGAATCAGTGTGGATGAGAGATTTTCTCACGAAGTTGGGTTTGAACTAAGAAAAGTCCTACTCTACTGTGACAGTTAAAATGTTATCCACCTTGTTAAGAATGTCTCTTAAACGCTTAAAGCAAACATATTCAAAGGAAATATTATTGATTCAAAAAGTTGTAAAAGACAAGTCATCTGAACATGTGAAGATTCACGCCAACCCTAATAGGTCAGATATGTTTACGAAGACTTTACCAAAAGAGAAGCTTGTTAGCTCTCAAAAGAAAGCAAGCATAGTCAAGCCCCTAAATAGGAGTGAGGGTGAGCTATAATAGATATCCCTCCTATTAGGAGGAAGAGCCCTTATATTATTTTGGACCAATTTTATATGTTTTGCAATGTGGAATTATCCACATTATCTCCTTTTTAAATGTCTCATTAAAGACAAAATAGGGATCAAAAAGTGTGTATAAGGAGTTGAAATTTTTTTGTTAACTTATGAGCCACAATAAAGTGGGAAGTGAGCATTCTAAAGAGTAAAGAAAAGAAAGAAAGAGAATTATGCAATAGAATTTTCTCTAGCTTCGATCGACGACTAAACAACCTTTATTCAATGTAAAATTTTAACATGTTGTTCCTAAGACTTACCTCTTCACATCCAACAATAAAATTTTTGTTTTGAGCTCTCAAAGGTCGTAATCATTGTCCATCCCTCCTTTCATACCAAATATGTCAACCTTTTAGGTAATGATCGATCAAAATTGTTGTTTAAGGTATCCTTGATGAATGTATTTTCCTTTAGTTAAAGTTAGGGGAAATAATTTATTATAACCACTAATTTCTTATTGAATAATGTAAGTTTTGGTTTGTAAATGGTCTTGTAGTTTTTTCTTACATTGGAGATTCCATGTAAATCCTTGTATTTCTTATGTTGTAAACTAATTTTATTTTATTTATTTTAATTGTGATTTTTGGTTGGTATTAACTATCCTTTTAATGTACAACCCAAGGAAAGATTATAGTTATGAATATTTTGATCCCTTTCCTTGACAGAGCCTTCTTAATAGATAATTTTGCCTCTTTAACTTAAAAGAAAGTGTTTCTATAGTTGTAAATATTTTTTTATGTATAAATATTTAAAGTTTAGAATTAACTAGGCCATATAACTGTAGTAATAACAACCAATTGTTATAATTATTCTTTATAATTATTCTTTTTTAATTTCTATATGAATCAAGAAAACTAAATACGAGTCTTTGTCTTCAAAACTCTCTTTTTTTCATTTTTTAACATACGATATCATAGTATTAGAGATCTAAAGTATGTAGAAAAAAATTCTTCCTTTTCTTTATAAATTTTCTTCTCTCTTGTAACTAGTTCATTGAGGATAAATCTCTCTTATACTTAAGTTTTTATTTCTAATTCAGGAGGTATTCCTATATCTTTGAGCCTATAATACTAATACTATATTGAATCAAGTGTTAGACAACAGAAACATTTCTTACAAAAGTGCCTCAAGAATTTTAATTAAGAATACATCGTTTTATAAATTGTATTTCTCTATTATTTTTTTCAATATATGCTTAGACAAAAATTATAAAAGTAAATCCATTGTTCTTTGTTTAACCATTGAATATTACCTTTTAAGTTATTTTCTTAAATATTTATATAGCATAAACTAATATTTTGTAGTTAGATTCAATAGATTTAGTTCAAGTACTAAGCACTAACTATCATCTAAGGAACCTCTCGATCTCTAGTGAAATCTTAAAGACATGAGGGGTCTTCATCCTCTTGATTTCAACTTAATTGAGACAATCACACTTTTATACAAATAGTTCATAATAATATCTTTTATATATATACATACGATATTAAGATTAATTATGACTTTATTCATCTTATCTTTAATACCTAGTTAATTTCCCCTATTTTATCTTAAATAATTTTGTTAGAACATATTAAGATTGTTAATGCAATCAACTATTTGTTTAGTTGAAATAATTGAGACTAGTTATAAATGTTAGATATTAAATATATTATATTTTAGATGTTAGGTTCTTTATTGCAATATATGACATATTTAAATATAAAGGTACAATCAAACCATAACTCAGGACAATTAGGAAATTTTATTTATAACTCTCTTTTTCAATAATTTCTTTAACAAAAATTAATTAGTCACAAAAATAGAGAAAACAACAACAATAATAATATAATAGATTATTGGATTGTTATTATTTTCATATTTATATTTGGATAATATATGGAATTTAGATTTTTGGTGGGCACAATTTCAATATGTTTGGTTTTCACCTATTTAATGAAATTATTTTTAGTAAAAAGTTACTATATTAGAGGAGGTTGAGCACCCTTCATTAGGAACGACAAAGAGTCAAAACAAATCCCCTCATGGATTGATCCTAACTCAATCTTTTAAAAGCTCGAGTTCAAGATAAATCCTGATTGAGCTTTACAGAATTAGCTTAAGATCAAAACTAATCAAGATTTAGACTACCCAAAACTCGATTAGACCTAATCAATTTAGTTTGAGTACGGGTTCAATCAGTATTTAATTAGAATATGGTTCGATCGATCTGGTTCAGGCATGAATTGGCTTAGTTAGGCTAAAAGATCAATCATTTTAGAAAAAAATATTAACTCCATTTGGACTAGGTTCTACTCGAAAGCTCAACCATTTTAGAGAAATATTAAATATTTCAAAAAAATTTGAGTAAGTCAAGCTTAAAAGGCTAACATTTTAGAAGATTTGTGTTTGACTCAAAGACCCAATTGCTTTATTTATACAAACCTTCCTCCTCCTTGTCTTCTCAATTTCAATATGAAAATTGGGAACCAAATACTTTATTTGTACAATCATCTTCCTCATCCTTATTTTCTTACTTTCAATATGAGAATAAATATAGAAGTTCCCAAATAATAAAACTAAGAAGATAAGGACGAGTAAGGTGATTGTATAAATAAAGCATCTAACTCTAAATTTTCATATTAAAAGTTAGAAGACAAGGAGGAAGAAAGTGATTTTATAAATAATGTATATGTATAGTTGCCTCAATGACAAATCTCTCAAAAATTTAGACTTTTGAGCTTAATCCGTCCCAATTGGACTTTGGACTTTCTTATTCTAGATCTCCTTTATTATTAAAGAAATAATATTGTTTTGTTTAAAAATAAAATGACATTGTTTCACATATAATTAAGGTTCAAGCTGGGTTGTGGATCCCAAGCCTGAGCTTGACATAAAGTTAAACTTTTATGAATAAAAGCATAATTTTGGTTTAAATCTTGGATAACTTGAGCTAAATTTGATAAACTTCAGGCTAACCTGAGTAGGGTGGGCTGAGTCTAGACCGTTTTGCCATCCTTGCCTTCCATCTCTAATATACCTCTCTTCAACTAGTTGTGTCATTTCAAAGAAGATTATGTTATAATTATTATTTAAAAGTCAAATTTTAACTTGAAATTAATTTTGTGAATATGGTACTGGACTTAATACTAATTTTGATTATGATACGATACAATATCAACATCAATAAATGTTGAACATCATTTTAAATAATTTTTTAAAATTATAAAAATAGTCTATGGATGCAAACTTTAACTAAGATAAGAAGGAGCTGAAAAGTAACAAAAGCAACATAACCTAAATTTCAACATTAGGATGCAAACTAAGGCTAAAAGGCATTTAAAGACAAACTATTGAAAACAACTCAGATCCATCAAATACAAAACATCAATAAACTGTATTATGTGAATGTGATTCGGTGAAATCATCGATGATGGTTCATTCATTGAGTTTGCAAAACTCATAAAAAATTGCAATGTAGTTTTTTAGGGACGAGACAGGAGACCTAGTTCTTAGACAGGACTGAAGGACCCTTTTGGATTTTGTTATGGCTCAGAAGTCTGTCAACTGGCTCCAGGAGTGTCGTGTCTTCTTTTTGTTGTTGTTTTTGTTAGAACCTGTATGAGGTTATGTAAGTAATAGTCTAAAGGAAATAGTGTAAATTTTGTGGATTAATGCAATGAATGATTTTTAAAATTTGCTAACTTTTAAATGATGTTAGTCGATGCCATGTGTAAGTTGGAATTGTTTTGCTCTAACATAACATTATCATAGGTTATGTTCCTGAAAATTTGGGTATATACCCTATGGTAGTGGGATGTTGCAAAATCCTTGACTAATCCCTCTCTATTTACTTCATATCTAAAGGTGATATCAAGTTATTCAAGTCTACTTTTGGTGCTTGATTTACCATATTTGGCATGAAAGAAATTCTAAACTATCTAGATCAGAAGCCACTGAAATAGCTACCTAATTCCAGAAACTCACAATGTGTATCAGATCAAAAACTATCGCATGTGAATTACAATCTTCGCATGATCTACTCACTTGTATTAATTAGTCTCTACATCTTCATTAACTGAATTGCTATAGTAAACTAATTTATGCTTAATAGTGGTGCTAGTTTATTGTTTATTTTTTAAGCTAGGACCATTAAGTTTCATGGTCATTTTTGTAAGCTGACTTTTTACATCTCATACATTTGCTATTTTATTTAATGAAATTAATTAACTTAAAAAAGACTTGAGTTTATATTTGAGAGTTTATAAGAGTTGATAGCTGAGAGCTTGTAAGTAATATCATATTTTTCTTAGTTACAAAATTTCTTGTAATGTATATATTTAAAAAGTGTAAAAATAAAGAGTTAAGTGGTCAAATGTTGTAATTCTTATTTTTACTCAAAATATAATAATGTATGTTCTATTTATCCACATTATTATTTTTCAATTTATTGAGTTGTGATCCTATTCTATCAACTTTGATTTACAACTTTATCAAAGAATAATTTAGGTATATATATTTACTTATTCTATGATTGTCACTAAATGGATCATTCACTTAAAAAAAAACAAGTTAGATTATTATTCACCCATTGAAGATATTATGTATTATTTATGTTATAATTTTGTATTTGATGTCATTTGTGAAGTGCACTAGTCTTTCATAGATGGCTGCTATACAATTGCCTTTTGGTATAAATAACCTTCATCTTTAGCTTCTATATCTAGAAATTATTACCATGTAACTTTTCAATCTTAAATTTGGTTTTTATTACTTCTATCACAAATTGGTTTTAAGTTAAGGTTAACTACAAAAAAAATCTCAAACATTGTTCAATTTTGCAATTATAACCTGAACTTAAAAAGTGGTAATTAAATACTTAAACCTTCAATTTTTTTCAACTCAAGCCTAATGCTAGTATCTTATTAAGTTTGCTGACATGACTTGTCATATATTCTAGAAATTCCAAACACTTATAAACTTTTTTTGGAACGAAGGAACCCGCAGCTGCTATCTTTTTGGATGCGCATTGGGTAAATCCCCCAAATTGACGCAATAGCCTGCAAATCATGTCAACTAGGTACTCCGCACTAGGCAAGTCCTGTACGATAAGCTCGATCAAGAGAGTGTAAGTAGGAGAATTCGAATACAGGACCTTTTGACTCCATGCCCCCCACTCCACTAACGACCACCCCCTAGGGGGCTAAACACTTATACACGTCAGACTTAATTAAACTAACTAATTAAGTTCAACTAAATTATGTCATTTACTTAAACTAACTAATTAAACATAACTAAACTACATCATTTTAGTGAAATCAAAGACAAGCTAAGAAAAAGGGTATAATAAATAAAGCTAGGACTCTTTAGATAGAATTGAATTAACCATGTATTATTTCCTTTATATGAAAAAAATAAGAATTCAAAAAAGAAGAATGAAACAAGAACCAACTAATAGATAGGAAGAGGAAGAGATTGAATCTCTAAGGACAAAAAGGTCTACCCAAACGAGTTATGTGACTAGGAACAATTAAGTGTCACAACTTTCCTTCTTGTTAAACTAAGTACCCTTCACAAAGAAAAGCCTTTGGAAACTTATCCTCAACATCTCTATCCATATTATGCACAAATACATCTGTCTCTCCCTCTTTCCTGTTCCTAGCCACTAATCTCACCGTGTATATCACTGTCATCTTCCTTGGAGCTTCATCGTGATACCTTATTGGCACATTAACCATGATCAAGTCTTAATCTGTATCATCAACTTTTGTAAGAAACCCTTGAAGGGCAAGTGGCACTCTGAGAACCTTGGATCAATCACCACCTTGCACTCGCCTATACTACCTCTTTTTATGAGCTTATTGGCTTAGTGCATTTTGGTGTTGTATCTCATATGGTAGGACTCTAAATTTTGGAGCTTTTCTTTGATCTAATTAATCCAACTCCTGTCTTTTTTGAGGAATATTATTCTTCCACCGTCATGATGCAGAGATGCCCACATCAAGCTGTCGTGGCCTAGGCCAATTATTAGGAAGTTGTAAGGGGATTTTTCTCTAAAATTCAAAGTGTGACTGATATTTCTTTGAGAATCTATTGCAGGGTGATGTTTGTTGTTGCGTAGTGGAAGAGAGCGTGAGCCAGAGAAGATGAAGTTTTGGTGCATATTGGTATTGAAGAAGGTGAGGGACATAAGATTGTTAACAATGAAGATTGTGGTTGAATTCGAGACTCATGGTTTGATTTAGGAAATTTAGTCCCAAAACGACGTAGTTTCGTTATATCTAATAAGTTAATTTAATTAAACAACATAGTTTAGTTAAACTTAATTAGTTAGTTTAATGAAGTTTAATGTGTATAAGTGTTTAGGGTTTCTGGAACCCATGGCAACCCTCATCAATAAACTTAATGGAGACATTAAGGTTAGGCTAGAATTGAAAAAATTGAAAGTTTGAGTATTTAATTACCACTTTTTTAAGTTTAGGCTATAATTGCAAAATTCAGCAAAGTTTGAGATTTTTTTGTAATTAAACCTAACTTAAAAGCAATTTGTGATAAAAGTAATGACAACCAAATTTAAGATTGGAAAGTTACATGGTAATATTTTCTTGATATAGAAGCTAAAGATGAATGTTATTTATACTAAAAGGCAATTGTATAATAGCCATCTATGAAAGGCTACTTGTTGGACCCCGTTTCTGGAGTCCAACTCAAAGGTCATAAAACGTGAGCTTATTACCATAACATGGGCGTAATCCAATGAAAAACACCTTAACCATTATTAATTCATCTTCATGCTTTTATATCATAACATATCTTACTTATATGTCACCACAATTCCTATTCAAAATTCATCATCTCTAATCGATAGCTTTTTCAAGTATACCT
>JANZXP010000002.1:25653127-25665845 GCA_027576715.1 Erythroxylum flavicans
TAACTTTCACTACAAATATCGGATTAAGGTCATTCAAAGACCGTTTTGAAGAGGACTTCTAGACCTACAACTTCCATAAAGACCTCAAAAACAAATTTTACTTTTATAAGGGTTAAAATTCTCAATCAATTATTATTGTTATTATTATTATTATTATTATTATTATTATCATTAATAAATTCCTTATGTTGAATTAATGTTGAATTTACTGGAAGTCTTCGTCGTCAGTCCATCACTGTCTAATCAGCCCCGGCTGTAGGAAATTCCTAGCTCCGCCACTGAACCAGTTCTTAGATTAGTAGGATATTATCTCCTATGACTCTGTCTGGAATGGAAGCCTTTATGTTTGATCAATGAATTTAAGAAGTACATTCTTGAGTCTATCAGCAAGGATTTAAGAAATAACCTTGTATATTGTATTCTAGCAAGCAATAGGTCTATAATCAGAAAAGGTCTTTTATTCAAGAGTACCTTCGGGAACTAGAGTGGCGTATGTTTTATCAAGTTCAACCACTGGTAATCCTTTTTTTTAAGAACTTCATTATTGCATCAACTACCATCTACTTTATAAAACTCTAAGATTTAATGAAAAAATTACCATTAAAGTCATCTGATCAACACCTTTGGAAATTAATTTTGTTATAATTTAAAGTGATATTAATATTATTTTCAAATATTTAAATATAATATAATATTGTAAATAACGACATAAACTTACTTAATTTTTGTAAAGAAATATTGAGTTAGGATATAAACCTTTAACCTTTCCTTATTGCTATAAAAACCAGCAACCTACAACAATGAATGCTATTAATATTGTTTTAAAAAGGCAAGGCACCAATGTAATAAGCAAACTGGGTTGCGATGTAATTTTTTTATATATATATTACGAGATTCACCATTAATAATGTAAAAATATAGAAAATTCCAATAATTTCTATAAAAACTATATATTATAACTGTTTTTCTTTTTGTATAGTAATCCAAAATATAGTATAACCATGCAGCTAAGATGGATCATACAAATTTCTTCATTTCCTTCTAAAAGAACCGAATCGCGACTCTAGCTGTATATTATATATTTGTATAGAATAACTCGTGTACTTTGGTCTCATACTTGAAACCTAGGGAGTCCTATTTTGTAGCCGAAGTTCTGAACATCTTGTTGAATTTGCTTTCTATATTGTCTGAAGCTAAATTTCTTATAAACTGAAGCCTCACACCCGCTATCTATCTCTATGTCAAAAGACGGGCAGAAGAAGTATGCTGTTGAAAATCTCTCAACTAGCGGATTCGTCACCACTCTGTGTTGTACACTCTTGTACACATCATTGCTCCACGCCTGAAAACTTTTGTCGGATATTAGTAATAAAGTAGCAGAAAATCCCAAAATTGATCAGTTCAGTCCCTCGCATATATTTATAAGCACAAATTAGACGTGCAGAGAAATTGAAAGCTTTAACAATTTGGGGGATGTAAGTATATGGGAAAGTTAAATGAATATTAGAAAAAGAGAAGTATGAGGTACCTGAAACAAGTCACCGATGTTGATTATAAGAGCTTCGGGATTGGGCTTAACAGCAAACCATCTCCCGTCCTTCACTAATTGCAACCCTCCAACTTGATCTTGGTGCAAAATAGTTAAGAAGTCACTATCAGTGTGAGGCATGAGCCCAAATACCTGTGAAGGAACGGGGCAGGGTGGGTATCGGTTGAGTCGAAGATAGCAAGTGCTTGGCAAGCAATTTTCTCGGAAGAAACTTGATTTTCTGCCCAATTTCTCTGCCAGTATGGCAGCTAGTCTTTGTGCTAGACTGGCAACTATTGTAGCAAACTTTTCCATTGATGAACTGCACATACATTTTTAATTTCTACACATTTATGATCCATCTCATAAGCTAATACACTAATATTCCCAACTAAAATAAAATAATTAAATAAAAATAAATTATATTTAATACAATTCTAAATATTGTGGAATATTGAATCCAAATTCGAATCGATTGAAAAAACAAATATGATTGTTTTAATTCTATAATATTTTATTTTAATATTTATAAATTTAATTTGATTAAATTTAATGTTAAAATCTAATATTTACCCCGAACTTAAGTCAATTAAAGCTATAATTTGTAGTTTTTGGACTAAAGATATGAATAAATAATAATTTTTAATAAATTAGACTGCACTAGAGAGTAATAAAAAATTATAGGTACTCAACGAATTATAAGTTCACTATTGTTATGCAAATGTGATGTAAGAATTTAATTTGGATTGAGGTCTGAAATTTTAATTTCACGTATTAATAAGTTGTTGAAATTTCAATATAAGCTATTGAAAATTCAAATTAAGGTAACTGAAACCTTTAGTTGAAATTGTCGAGATTTTAATTAGTAAAGAAAACAATGAAGAATAGTTTGTGAATCAATTTAATAGTCTAAGAATTACACTTAAAAAAGAACTACCATATTTTATTGGTCAAGATTCAAAATTTGTAGAAAAATCCAGACTTTTGTTTTTATCAAAATGTTGAGTATATATATAATTTCTTGAAATTATAATATAATTAATGGAGTAGGAAAACTCATCAAACTTTAATAATAATAATAATAATAATAATAATAATATCGTATTTTACAATAATAATAATAATATTATTAATAATAATAATAATATTATTATTATTATTATTATATTTTACTTTTCTAACAAGGAAAACTATAATAAATTTTATTTTGGATTTTGTATCATTATTATGTTTTGGCATCATATATCTTTGTTTTCATTAATATCATAGGCAATTTTGTCTCCCGTGGTAGAATATCTTGTAGTGAATGTCAGTTCAAATTTGTGCGGATGAAGGATTGAATTTCATTGGTTATTTTATTATTTTTATTAATTATTTTTTTAATAAATATATACGGAGATCCTTTTGACTACTTTGTAAAGAAAGATGTAATAATCATCAAATAATAATAACGTAGTAATAGATCAACACAACATATGTATATGTTGCAGGAAATAAGACATCTAATAACAAAGCATATGTTTTATTTTTATCTTTAATACGATTTCAGTTTAAAAAAATTTAAAATGCCGAACATTTAAAATATTTAGGAAGATTTTTTAGTATACGGTAACCACACCACACCAGGCGAGGTCAGGAGATATTCCATGCATGCAAAGAAAACGTACGTGTATGATTTGATGTTCGAATTAAGAGAGGCTGCAGAGACCACTCAGCTGTGGTGGATAGATACACGGGTTCTGGTAAGGCTAAGGTTGAGTAATTGTAAGTGGCCTGTCTAAATAGTCTGGTGGCCAAGAACTTAGTTATGCAGTTGTACTCTTGTGTCTTACCATTTTAAGAAAGTTTTACTTTTTCTGGAGACCTACTCTTCTGGAAGACCGTGGTCTGGTTCTCGAGTTTACTAATTTACTTTTCGAACTCTAAGAAATGGAGGATAATAGGAAAAGCGTGATTGTAGCAGAATATTTAATCAGAAATGTCCGAGCCTACGAAGGAAACTGGAAACCCGTATGATGAGGGGTTAGCGAAATAACCAATTACACCATAACTTTTTCAAGAGTTCCTGTGGCCTATAATTATCAGTAGATATGCTAAAATCCGTTTCATGCATTGTGACATCATTAGCACTTAACTTGAATCGAATATTACCTGCCCAACCTTTCTCATTCCTCTTGTTTTAATTTTATAATATTTGTTTCGTAAATAATATTAACCAAAAAAAGAAATTAATAAACAAATCTGAAAAGATATGCTTACCTGAGACTGTTGGAGCCAGTTGAAGTGGTTATATCGGTCATGGGAATGTGAAAAGCTTCAGACCAAGAAAAATGCCTGAGGCAAGTGGCTGTGGGTGTTCCCCACCGGTAAGTACCAGCGGAGAAATTCAGTGACTCCTCTTCTTTGCTTTTCCAATGGAAAGGCTGCTTAAACACCTTCACTTGTTCACTTTTTACCTTCTCCAAAATCTCACGTGAAATACCATGATTCAGGACCTGAAAGAATCCCCACTCCTGCGAAGCCCTAGCTATTTCAAGCTTACATTTCTCTTGCTCTGCAGCTTCCTCCAGGTTCAAACGACCAAGATCAATCAGCGGAAGCTCACACTCCTCGACAATGTCAAAATCATTGATACCGGTCATTCCAGGCTTGATACCCACGGATTCTTGACACAGAAGGGTCTTGAATGTTTCGTGAAAAGGCGGGTCAGCGTTCATGCTCTGAGGCTGAAATAAGATGAAGATCAAAGAGAGGTGATGAATTTAGAAATAAACACAAAAGGAAAAGAATAGGAAAAATAAAAGCTTTTGATACTTTTATAAAAGGCAAGAGGGCAAGGGAAGACAGAGAAAGCGAGAGGCACAGGGAATAAGGGAGTCTCGAGGAGCAAGCTCCATTTATTTCCTATTTCGCTTCTTGTTGTTACTTTCTTTGTGTCGAGCAAAACCTTAGGGGTTTCTGTTTCACAAGTATTGGACTTTGGAGACAAAAGTTGATAACATGTTTTTTGGTCTATATACTATCCCTTCACACCTTCAATCCCCTTGCAAGATTCTTTTTTCTTTATAACTTGCTTACCACGTGGATGGAAGGTCTTTACATGACAAAAAATAAAGATAAACTGCGTTCATGTCAAAAATTTTATTTGATTGTTCTTTTCGCTAAAGTTAATTGCATATCATTACTGATCTCATGAACAGAAAACTATTAATTTTGGTACCATTAACCGTTAAAAGGTAATATTGGGCATATAACTATAAGCCTATAACCCTTGTAAATGTGGATCTTTTCGTCAGTTTGTTGTTAAATTTTACATCTGATCGTGATCTATATTACATTTCTGGTCTCCCAGGAAACTTCCTCTGTTGTCTTCTAGTTGTTTGTCTTACATCTTGTTTTTGTCTAATACGTGGCTTTGATGTCTTATTGTTAGATACGAAAGATAGGTAACTAGGTTTTACCTTTGTCTAATACGTGGGATCGATATGCTGTAGTTATAATAACTTGACAAAGCTTAAATATCAACTGGAGTTTGATCGGAGACTTTTATAGAGCTTTTATTATGAATATTTAAAAAAATAGTTTTACTTTTATGGATAAATGAAATGAAATACTATGTTTCAATATAGTTGTCACATAGGTTAATAAGAAAAGCCCAAGTAATTTTTTACGCATATTGTATGATTCATGCATCTAGTCCTATGCTACTGATCAAATTAAAACTACAGCCATTCATCATAGAATAGAGAAAGGTGAATATTAATCAGGCAACCATTAAGCAGGTTCATTGCATTGTGATATATGAAAAAAAATATTTAAAAAATGGTATTTGAGTCCAAGTAACAGAACAGGACCAAGTAAGCAAACGCCACTGTACATAGTTTTGAAAGACAAGGACAAGGAAAAACAGAAGCACATGGTCATTCAGTGGACCCTATTTGAATGCACTGTCGGTGATGCTTTACTGGACAGTGGACATCAAACCTAATTGTCAAGTTTTATAAAACAAAATATTTGGTAAATAAAGAAACAGAAACATTGTCTTTCACTTTCAGGCACCGAAGAGTTCCCTTTCTCAGGCCTCAAACAATTTAACTTTACATGTCTAAATATGTGTGAAGAGACTTTTTTTTCCTTTTCAGAACTAACATAATGCACAATTTTTATCTTGGACTAGATTCTCTGATTCAATAACTCTATTCTAAGCTTGTTTTACACTTAACATGATGTCGTTTTTGTAAATTTTGCATATAATACGATAAAATTTTTACCATAAAATAACGTTATATTAGGTGCAAGATTGAAACAAACTAATAAGAAGATGAACCCTTAATTTCCATTACCAAATTAACTAATGCCACAGAAATTTACTTGCTGGCTAGTTATTTTGCACAGGACAAGTCAGTAGCCTAGCGCTATGAAACAGAACTAGAAATTTCTCTATAATTATACTGACGAGAAGAAAACATGAAAGTTTGTCTCGTGTAATTTCGCTGTAATATACTGATGGGAAGCCAACATCAAAGTTGTCTTGGGTGTGCTCGCTATGGTCAATGGGACCTTTACACATACGTCCTCCTGGATATGTCCCTAGCAAGCTACGACGGGGGTTCAGATCATTGTCTGTTCCTGACTTCCTGTCCTATTTTATGAATAGGGTAATGAAAACAGGTTACGCATAGTTAGTATGAGTGGATCTGGTCTTCCTTGGGATTTGCGTAATTTGTTTTAATAGGATTGTTGTCATGTCGTTGTGCACAAAGTCAACCTGATAGTTTCTTAACAAATCATATGCCAAATCTCCCTCATCCCATTTGGTTCAAGGTACTAAAATAGACCACAAGATTTCATAAAATTAAACACAATGTGACCATTCAACAAACTTTACTCATCCTATAACCACATCCGAGAGATTGGATATCAAACCTTCCAAATGCAAACTAAAGGCCAACAATTTGATCCCAAAACGTTCCTATTTGTATGAAAGCCACAGAATTTAGTCTTACCCGTAAGACTTGGCTTTAAATTAATAAGATTATACACCTACCAACATTATAATATATTCTGTATAAGAAGAAAATAAAAGAGTCCTTCAAATAACCACAACCAGTGAGAAGTTGAAAGGTGGCACAAAAATATAGGAGCATCCTGATTAATTTGGGGTCTGAGCAATTGTCAGGTATATACATATATACAAACCAGGCAAAGGCCTCTTAATACGCTTCCTTGAAAGTTTGAATAAATAGTTTCAATAGTACTATGCCTTATAGGCTCTATGGGTCAAATCATCTCAGGGAATTTTTTACTAATTCACTATTAGTCATGTGACAATTTGGTATATTAAAGATACATGTAATTAAGTCTAGGCAGATTTAAGCGTCCTCTACGAAACAACTCTTTTTCAATTGAACGGGAACTGTGTCACGTGACTGCCCATAATAATAATAATAAACTTTACATAAAATCTGAGTTTATAGCTGCAAGACAAATCTAGACCAAACCAGAAATGGCAAATGTGTATCAGGTGAAGCCGCAGAGGCTTGTAAGTTGACTAACGTACCTTACTCCCTCTCAACAACCATAAATCCTTAATTTCAGCTACCACAAGTTAATTTGGACAAAGTTTGCTTTTGAACAAAAAGGAAAATATTTATTTGTACGTTATAATACCACAACCACATTTTGCATACAAGCCAAAAATCCAATCTTTAGCAAGTGAACTATTTATGAACACATATGCATAACTAGCAATTGAAACCATAGGAGATGGATCTTTCCGTTACCTGGTTAATTTTATCCATGCAATTATTGGACTCCACCATTGTTGTTCTTCCCTGGAGGTATAAGCTAGAAATCGAACCTCCTGAGATGGATATTAATTGATCCTGCAATATCAAGCAGTGTTACTTTCTGTGAATGGCTGAACAAAAATTAAACCCAACCAGACGGGTACTAAGTTAACTGCCGCAATTGAAGACCCAAAAAAATCATAGCATCCATTTACATTTAGTTATGGAACAGCTTGAAGATTGCTTGTTGCAACTAGGAGTAGTGCAGTTACTTGCATGGCTATACACGGAAATGTCAACGTCTACCAGTAGCTCTCAGATAAGAGAAAATGGGAAAGAAGTGATATTCTTCTCTAAGTCGAAAACAGTGGTAAAGAGAAGAAACAAGTGCATGAACGAGAAAAGATTTGAGACAAGCTCACAGGAAAGAAGAGTGAAACATGCATAAGAAAATGTAATATCGAGAGTGAAAATTTTGTCTAAGAAATTTATACGAGTTTCAGTCAAATTGCAATGAGTTAGAGTGGACTAAAATGAATGAAGTGAGAAATAAAGTGTGGAATGGACATAAAGACAGTGAAGAACATGTCCTGACACTTACTTGTGTGTGTCTATGCAAGGGGGAGGGAGAGAGAAAGGATATTTGTTTGTGTAGTTTAAGAAGATTGCATTGGAGAATTTTTATAGGATAGAAAGCGCTGTCAAGAGTTGATTGGTTTACCAATTGTGTGATTAGGAATATATTTTACATACTTGCTTTTGTATCTAATAGTGGTATGTATTGGTGATAGAACCATAGAATTGATATCTAAATCTAATAAGTGGTTGCTTAAAATTTCAAAACAGAAAAGAAAGGATAAGTTTTTCCTTTTATGGTTGCAATAGTTGGAGGGAAAGAGATGAGGAAGTGATACACTTGGAAGAATGAGAGCCAATTGATATATATTTCTTTACAGTTTGTGTGACAGAGAATCGAAGGGAGCGGCTTGGTTTAATCTACACCAATTCAAGACAACATTCCGTTTCAACACTGTGTGAAATGAGATCAGAGAAACAAGGCACACGATTAGTAATGGACCCAACGGCATATAACTACTGTTAACTGCTATGATCATTTGGGGACATACGTGGCTGCAACTAGAGTCACATGCATGTTAAATGTGCACGTCAAGATTTGGATCCAACTTGGCCTACCTAGCCAGTTACTTTCCCTGCAGAATTAATAATATGGTCGTTACTGAAAAGATGGTGTAAATTTCTTCTATTTAATTCACCACACCATGTGTATGTACACAGGCTGCCTACTTACACTAGAAAGGAACGAAATTCTAATGGCTATATGTCTGCTGTACTTATAACTTAATTTACAGTTGTGAAAGAAGAACAAACAAAGCAAAAGAATAAAAGGACACTGCGTAGTTATGGTGCGTGATGTGTCACTGAGCAGTGTGAAAAGTTTGTGTGCTACTGATGTCAGAGTGAAGCGTAGTTGCAGGTTGTAGGTATAATGAGTGATGGGTCTTTTGTGAACCCATGACCCATCTGGTCCATAGGATAATTGGCCCATGAGGTGAACCGACCCAGTCTTTAACACATAAACCGACCCAGTCTTTAACACCCCCTTTCAAGTCGGAGACCCGGAGGAAATGCACGGATCCGAACTTGGAGATTAGGGCTCCGAATGTTCGCCTGGGGAGAGGCTTCATGAAGAGATCGGCCAGTTGCTGTTGGCTGCGAACGTGTTGAAGATTCAGAAATTCTGCATTTACTGCGTTGCGAACCAGGTGGAGGTCGATTTCCAGATACTTCGTTCTTTCTTGGAAGACAGGGTTCTGGGATATATGGATCACTGCTTGATTATCACAGAACAAAGGTATGGCTTTTGCGATTTTCACTTGAAAATACCCCAGTAGGTGTACGATCCATCTTAGTTCGTATGTTGTTGAAGCGAGACTTCGGTATTCTGCTTCCGCTGATGATCTGCTTACAATCGTTTGTTTCTTTGTCTTTCAAGAGATAGGTGAATCGCTGAGGAACACCAGAACCCAGTCAAGGATCGCCTGCTGTAGACGCAACTTGCCCAGTCTGAATCCGAGTAAGCGGTGAGTTCTAGGGTTGAGCGTGCTGTGTAAAATAGACCTTGATGTTATGTTCCTTTTAGATATTTTAAGGCATGTTTTATGGCTTTCCAGTGTGGTTCCCTCGGTGTTTTCACGAATTGACTCAATTGCTGTGTGATGTAGGCAAGGTCGGGTCTGGTGAAATTCAGATACTATAGTCGACCTACAATTCTTCTGTATCGTTTCGGATCTTTAAGGGATTCACCTTCGTCGATGGTAAGCTTATTGCTTGGGGCTATAGGTGTTGTGTATGATTTACAATCTAGCAGGTGTGTTTCTTGTAAGATATCTCTCACGTACTTGCTTTGACTGATCTTGCTATTTCAACCCCTAGGAAGTACTTAACATATCCTAGATCCTTGATTGGGAACTCTCTGTGTAAAGCTTGTTTTGTGTTGTTTAGGAGTGTCTCATTTGCTCCTATGAATATCATCTATATAGATGATAATGGCAGCAAATTCCTCCCCTTGGCCTTTAGTGTACAAGCAGTGGTCAGCTTCTACCTTGTTGAAACCTAAAGCTTTCAGTGTTGTAGTCAGCTGTTTGTGCCAATGTCTGCCTGCTTGTTTAAGCCCATAAATTGATTTTAGTAGTCTGCAGACTTCCCCTGCCTTGGCCTTTGTGTATCCTTGTGGAGGTATCATGTAGAGTTCCTCTTCTAGGTGACCATGTAGGTAGGCATCATTGATGTCACACTATATTATAGGCCACTTCCTGATTGTTGCTATAGCTAGGAAAGTTCTAATTGTTACAATTCTGGCCACAAGGGCACCTCTGAGTAGTCCACACCCTCTCATTGGTTGAAACCCTTGGCCATCAACTCTGATTTTAATTTGTCAACTGAGCCATCTAGTTTGTATTTGACTTTATACACCCACTTTAATGCTATAGCTCGCTTTCCTGTAGGCAATTCTGTCAACACCTAAGTTTGGTTGTCTTCAAAGGTTGTCAGCTGTGAGTCTATTGAGTTCTCCATTCCTTTGATTTACATGCTGTCTCATAAGAAAAAGGTTCAAAGGCAGTGTTTACATTACCTATGAAATCCATGTATGGTTGTGTGTGTGTAATTTGGGATGTGACTCCTTGCTTTCTTTTGTTCATGCAGGACCAAAGACTCGTAAAGCAACATTAGAGGTATCAAGGACAGCAGTAGATTGATGAGCAGAGGCTTGGAGGACATAATCATTCAGGTATTTGGGTATGGTGTGGGTTCTTTGGCTTTTCCTAATGTGATTGTTTGGAATTGTGTGTTGTTCTGGAGAGTCATATGGTGAAGGTAGAGTTTCTGTGATATCCGGTGTGGTTTCTGTATGTTGTATGTTTATAGTCCTGTGCATGTCATTTGGTAACTCTGCATCACTATCAGGGGTGATGCAGGGGAATAATGGTGGTGGTTCTTGTGCTGGTCTGTTTTGGACATTGGCAAAGGGAAAGGTGCTTTCATAGAAAGTTACATCCCTTGAGCTGAAGGTATGTTTTGTCTCAAGATCCATCACTTTGTATGCTTTGTAGTCTAGCATGTATATCTGAGGAAGACACATTTTGAGGCTCTAGGGTCTAGCTTGGCTCTACTTGGAGTTTTGTTTAAAGCAAAACATAGACACCCGAAGGTTTTTAGGTCATCATAGGTTGGTCCCCTTTTATGTAATCTTTCATATGGAGTCTTCCATTGTAGAGTCTTAGTTGGGATTCTATTTAGGAGGTAGGCGACTGTAAGAAGTGCCTCTCCCCAAAAGTGTTTAGGCAAGTTTGCTGTGAACAGCAAGGCTCTGGTCATTTGGAGTAGATGTTTGTGCTTGATTTCCACCACACCATTTTGATGTGGGGTATAGGGGCAACTTTTCTGGTGCATTATTCCCATTTCTGCAAAGTATCTTCTGCATTCGTGATTTATGAATTCCTTCCCATTATTAGTTTGTATTCTCAAGACCCTAGTGTCATACTGTTTCTCCACAGATTTGATATATTGGGTTATGGTAGGTTCGGTTTCATCTTTGTGTCGAAGTAGAAATGTCCAGGTAGCTCTAGAGTAATTATCTACAATGGTGAGGAAGAAATGTGATCCACTTGAGGTAGGGATCCGATAGGGCCCCCATAGATCCATGTGCAAGAGTTCAAAGGTTCTAGTGGTCTTTATTTTGTGTTTGGGAAAGGGTTTCCAATGTTGTTTTACAATAGGACACACTTGGCAATAAGACAAATCATGAGTAGAAAACTTGATTTCATTGATATGTTGCATCTTTTCTTTAGAAACATGTCTTAATCTATTATGCCAAATATCAGAGGGAATAATAACACTAAAAGCAACATTTTTGGCTCTGTAGAAGTCTAGGGAAGGACCTTTTAGGGTCCTTGGAGGTAATAGGCTGTCTGAATTTAGCTCATACAATCCACTCCTAGCCTTGATAGCCGCTATGATACTGTTAGTCTGAAGGTTCTGCAAGAATAGATTATTAGATACGAAAATAGCAGCTACATCATTTTGTGTGGTGAGCTTATTTACTGAGAGTAGATTCTTGAAAAAATTTGGTATGTGTAATATTTCATCAAGTGTAATTTTATCACCAAAGGTGGCTTGGCATTTGTGTTTTACTTTTTGTTGTGTGCCATCCGAGGGGGTAACAGGATCATACATCATGTTTACTTCATGATTATGACAGAAATTTAAGTTCTTGATCATATGTGATGATGCTCCTGAGTCAATCAACCATGTGCATGTATTTTCTGTAGTATGTGTATTTATGCAGTCATTACCTGCAAAGTTTGCAAGACCTGCCATCTTTACCTCACTTGTGCCCTTTCCTTTAATTACCTTGGATATTTCTTGCTGTATGAATGTGGCTAGACCTTGAGGGATTTGATCGCTCCTGTCAGTGCACTCACTATGTTCATTTTGTGTGTCTGCAGGAGAGTCACCAAATACAGCTAAGTTGGCTCTACTCTTCTATCCAGTCAGCACTTTATACCATTTAGGCACTCCATGGATTTTGAAACATGTTTCTACGGTATGCCCTGCTTTCCCACATTTTTCACAATGCTTGTCTTCTTTTCTTGTGTAGGTCTTCTTATTGCTGTTGTTATTTTTGCCCCCTCTTTTTGTGTTAAAGTTGGGTTGTTTTGCCATCATAGCAACATTCATGTTGTTTTCATTACTTGCATTTACTGTTCTTTGTCTTTCAACTGTCTGCATCATGGCATAAGCGTTGTTCACCATGGGTAGAGGCTCCATAAGCATGACTTGGTTCACAACATGTTCATATTCTTCATTCAGGCCCATCAGA
>JANZXP010000002.1:25665945-25676307 GCA_027576715.1 Erythroxylum flavicans
CACAACATGTTCATATTCTTCATTCAGGCCCATCAGAAATTGTACCAATCTGTGTGTTTTCTCCTTCGTATTAATTGCTTTGGCAGCATCACAGGTACAAATGGGTATTGGGCTTAGACTAGATAGATCATCCCAAAGTTTGTTTAGCTTTGTGTAGTAAGCTGAAATTGTGAGATTTCCTTGTTTGAGTTGACTGATCTTTCTTTCTATCTGGTATAATAGTGGACCATTAGCCTCCTTAAATCTTTCTCTCAGCTCATCCCAAAACTCCTTGGCTGTAGAAAATGACAGGAATGCATCTCCCAGCTCTTTGTTCATTGAGTTGAGAATCCAGGACTTGACCATGGAGTCTGCCCTCTTCCATCTGGTGAGTAAAGTTCTGTCCTCTGTTGGTTGAGTGCATGTTCCTTCGATAAAAGATAGCTTATCTTTGGCACAAAGAGCTATCATCATTGCCTTGCTCTATGTTAGGTAATTGTTCCCATTGAAGAGGGTGGTAACGAGGACTGCTCCTGAATTTTCTATGTTGGTGATGGAATACTTTTCTAGGTCCGTGGAGTCAAGGTGGCTGGTTTCACTTTCAGCCATGGTCGACATTTTGGTGGTAGGTTAGATCAGGCTATAAGCTCTGATACCATGAAAAGATGGTGTAAATTTCTTCTATTTAATTCACCACACCATGTGTATGTACACAGGTTGCCTACTTATATTAAAAAGGAACGAAATTTTAATGGTTATATGTCTGCTGTACTTATAACTGTATTTACAGCTGTGAAAGAAGAATAAACAAAGAAAAGGAATAAAAGGACACTGCGTAGTCGTGGTGCGTGGTGTGTCACTGAGCATTGTGAAAAGTTTGTGTGCTACTGATGTAAGAGTGAAGCGTGGCTGCAGGTTGTAGGTATAATAGATGATGGGTCTTTTGTGAACCCATGACCCATCTGGTCCATAGGATAACTGGCCCATGAGATGAACCAACCCAGTCTTTAACACATAAACCGACCTAGTCTTTAACAGTTATAATATATTATAATGGCGTAGCTAGATAAATGATCTGAAACTTTAGAATTTAAAAAGAAATCTTAAAAGACGTTCAACACAGAATTTCAAAGAGGTTAGAGTTCCTGGCATATTATGTCCACTGAAGAGTTGGTGCTATGAATCATATATCAGCTATAAAGGTTTGGTGATATGAATCAAGATCCTGATTTTAAAAAGGTTACACAAATGGAATATAGTGAAATTCTAATTTATCGCAAAGTACTGCATGTCAATCCTACCCGATTCATGTATTAAATGCTTTTATCCCATAATTATTCATTTAATTAAGACTCTGATAATCCAGGATGATTCATGTGCAATGTTTTGAACTGAAAGGACATGAGTATCAACTGTAGGATTCATGCCTAGACTTCTTAGAACAGAGATTCACTACAAAATATCCCAGGTATATTATATGACGTTTTTATATGAGCGTGATACTCAGCTTTCACTGACAACAAAAAATCCCTGTGTTTCTAATGTTAAAAAACAAAACCAGAGGACCAAGGCGACGTGGCCTGTTACCATGTTTTGTTTTCTTGTATTATTTTTTCTCTTGTTTTGAAATACACCGTGATTTCAATTGCTTCCGTAGCTCTTTCACTTTTGGGCTGTCATTCTGTGGTGTAGGAACTGGGAACGAAGTTGTGAAGACGCCAAAGAACATGCGCCTGATGAATAGGTGAGCTGTAAATATTATTTGGTACCAAAATGAGCACTTAACTAGGTGAACCCTAGCTAGACTGGGATATGATTATGGACCCGGAAATTAATACTGGAAACATGTGATCAATAGATTAAGATGAAACTGAACAGGAACAGCGCTTTTTAGTTGTAATAGGCCAAAGGTACGTACTTAATTTTACTTGGCTATAGCTTCAACCCAGATGCCCTCTTGCCAACGAAACGATTGCGGAGTTAGAAGAAGAACAATTTTAACGCGATTCTTCTTCTTGATTGATGTCCTTTGTACGAGACTGACCATTCATTAATATGTGGGAAATCTCCACATCTTCTTCTTCTTAAAACTTTCCTCATTAAAATTTATTAACTGAAAGATTCGGTCCCTTTCAACTTTATAACATAAAGCTGACATGACGACACGTGGCGTCGGCTAACCCCGTCCCATTCCCTGCTGAGGTTCATGTGGTTTGCTTCCTCAACGCTCCAAAGTATTCATCAAAAGTTGTTTCGTTATCGTCATGCTTATTGGTCGCCGTTCCCATTGACACTGAAAACGCCCCACACACCCCATGCCCCACCTGTATCTTTGTCAGTTAACCACTGCCACTCTTCTTAAGAGAAACTTTGAACCCGCGCCTGCAAACTGCAATCACGAGCTATATAACTTGTAAAAAGCTGAAGATAAGGACGCTTCAGGCCAGTTGGTTTCAGTTCAGAACGTCAGATGCTTTGAATTGCAGATTACAGGTTGGATTACTTGGGATTTTCAGGATGGTTCCAGAGATCCCATATCTGGATATGTTCTTTGTTTTCTTTTTCCTCGGCAAATAACATCACAACAAAAGATTAAGATATCGTTAGGAGTTAATTATTGCGCTGCTGACTCGGAGCTGTTGGTTCTTTCATTGCTGGTGACGGAATAATAAATCTATTGAACAAAATGACAGAAACCCGCAAAATGTGATGGGAGACTTTTCTAATATGTGTCATAATAAATAAAGAAGGGGAGCACATCATCTGGGAAGTATTCGTCCGCATAGAAGTTAAAAGAGATAAAAGTTGAAACAAACTTGAGAAGCAGAAGGATTCTCCATCACTAGACCTTTTATGTGGTTGAAGACCTTGAAGATGAAATTGATGTGGACAGTGAGGGGCTTTTCCTATATGTCACCATAATTAGGTAATTGCTTAAAAAGATGTAGCAGTACAACTTGAAAAATCCACACTTGACTCCTCAATATTCCTGAACCAGTTGTCCATGTCATTAAACCAGTTGAGCTGCAGCCTCGAAAAATCAACCTTGTAGTGCAACATTGTTTATAGGCATCAGCACTCCTGTCCTGCGCATGAATACCGTAATAAATTTAGTATCAGATTGAATTTTAGTACATTACTATATTAGTACTGGTCATTATCGGATATAATGTCAGATAATTTTTTAAATTTATGAAATAGTCCTTGAATTTTTTAAAAAATTATAAAATAGTCCATTTTCATATTGTACAGTTGTACTGTATATTTTTAACCATGTCTTCAAAAATAAAAATAATAAATAATAATTACAGTTAATATGAAATAACAATAATTTTAAGATATTTCACATATAAATAATAACTACAATTTATATAAAAAATAATCATTATCACACAAATATAAAATTAAGAATAATAAAAAGTATTTAAAATATTATAATTTCAATTTTCATTATATAATAAATCATAATTACATCAAAACATCCAATAAAAAGAATAATAAATATCTTTAACTCTCAAATTATTATAATTTACAACAAGAGTTCGTGATAAGGAAACAACTAAGTAGAATTAAAATATGAAACAAAAACATATATTATTTAATTTACTATCAATTAAATATGTTATATATTTAATTAATTAAAATTAATTTATTACTAAAATTATAAGTATCTTAATAATTATTAATAAATATAATTAAATTTAAAAATATATATTTCAAATAAAATTTGATTTAATAATTAGAAATATATAAAATAAATATTAATTTATAAATAATAATTTTTAAATTATTTATTTTGAAAAATAAAATATTTTTATTAATACTTTATTAATAAATATCACATAAAAGATTAAAATAAATTGAAATAAAATAATTTATTTTAAAATTTTATTTAATATATAATTATTATTAGTAATAAAAATATTTATTTTATTTTTAAAATAAAAATTAAAAAATTAGAATAAAAATTTAACTAAATAACTAATTAAAAATGCTTTGAAAAAAAGTGCAGTATCCCTGTACTAAATGAATAACAGCAAATGCAGAATCTCTTCGTAGAATTAGAGGTCCATAGGCTTCACTATTGTAACTGGGACAAGATCCTCTGTTCAATTTTATGGTATCTTATTCTGTCTCATAAATCTTAGCTATTTATTTATGCGGATCCCGTATTTATTTATACGAGACCCGCGTAAGACTTACATAAATAAATGGCTGAGATTTATGGGATAAAATAAGACACTATAAAACTAGACAGAAGATCTTGACTCACCGTAACTATGTCAGATATCGATCTCTCAATCAAAGCTCCATCCTTAAAGTGACTTCATTCAATTTTTCAATTTTCATCCTTTCTTAGTTGTCATGACTTTGAAGGTAAATTTGATGAATCCATCCCTCTTTCTCTAAAAGTGATTGGTGACACGAAAACCCTGCATTGTAAGAAAAATGTCAAACTTGTTTTAATAAGGTTGGTTGCTTCCTTAGTTAGAACGGTCAATTCTATCATTGTTAGTGAATATGACACTGCTTAAGTGGCTTGGGACTATTGTTCAAGCATTCATGGATGATATCTTTAATTAAAGGTAGGTCAATCACAATAAATAAAGGAGTTTAATATTTAAAATATCTTAAAATACAAAATAATATGTGAAAATGTGTTTTGTATTTTAAATCAAGTTAATTTATATATTGAAACTCATATTATAATTAATTAATTAATTAACACAATTTCTCTTACATTTAAAATTTGATGTTTTTAAAAGTGACTGATCATATATTTAAGAAATATATATATATACATATTTCATTTGAAAATAAGTTTTATAATTCAAAATTATATATATATATATATATATATAATTGATATTTTGTGATTATTTATTGGGTATTAATTAAACTAATTGATAAAATTAAAAGATATATTCCACTCAATGATATATTACATTTCAAACATTGTATTACAAATATTTTAGATTAATTAGTCTAAAGACTAATATGTAAATAATGTATAAATAGTCTCATATGTAAATAATGTATAAATAATACCATATAATTACTAAATCCATATAAGAAGTTTGGGTTTCCATAAGAAAAGAGTGGAGATAATTATGATAATTCGATTACTATTCTTTTAATTTATTCTCCAATTTTAGCCACACACAAAAAAAACCCAAATAATAAGTCCTTCTTATCTATACCATTGAACTTTCTACGAAGCCCTCAAACTCAAACCCGACACAAGTGAATTAAGCCATAAAAACAAAGTAAAACTAACCTCTTAATTTAAAAGATCTAAAATTTAATTCGAGATTAAAAAAATTGTTACTCATCTTCAATTTAAAAAATAAAAATAAAAATACCTTAGACTTAAAATTTAAGTCGAGACTAGAAAAATTATTAACTCACTCCAATTAAAAAAATGATGAATTAAAAGTAAAAATACCTTAAACCTACTTTACTCGAAAGACATGATTTGTTTATACCCGGTATAAACACTTCCACTTGGTCATCCTAATTTGTTTAAAGATCAAATTACAGAGTTATCTAATCCATTTTTCTTGTTCCACGGACTATATACACTAACACTGCATGTGTGTGCGTGCGTGTATTTCACTATTGATGCAAGAATCGAAGTGTCTATATATATATATATATATATATATATATACACTTATTAATATAAAATATATATTCTTAATTAATATAAATCTTTTATAAATACTTCACATATTTAACTCAAGAAGTAAAAACAGGTCAAATGATATGACCAAAATATTAGGAAAAAATGCTTATTCTAAAAAAATGAATAAAGAAAATGAAACAAATTTTTAAAATTGCAAAAATTTATATACATAGAAAAAAAATAGAGACTTATTGTCAAACTATTACTTGATCTTGATAAGAATAATAAAAAAATATATTAAAATATGAGATTTGTTTTAGCCTCTGTATTTGGTCCCAAATAATATGCAGTTGGGACCAAATAATATATAGTTGGGACCAAATACAGATGTATATTAAGATATGAGAGTTGAGTTTAGCCTGTCTTTATTTGGCCCCAACGCTACGTGACTGGATGGGACCAAATATTAATAAGTAGCTAAGTGACACTTCGATTATTGCATCACAGTGACATATATATATATATATATATATAAATATAAGCAAACCTAGACGAGACCCTAGAATCCTATATTCATTAAGCGAAAGTCAAACAGCATATTCATCTGCACCTGAAAGGGATTCGTGAGCAAGATTTATTGGCAACAGATTAAAGCGTAGCAATAATTATAATTATCGTTTCCTTTCTATCAAGGCAACAAAATTCATATTATTACAAAAAGTAATGCTGCAATAAGTCAGACAATAAAATAAAAAATATTGTTTTAAATTTTGACGTAACACATTAGTTTCAATTTATATCAACAACGTAAAATATGTATTACAACACTTTTAATTCTTTAAAAGGTAACAAAGTGAATCTTTTTAAGCAACAATTTATATCAATAAAAGCATCGATACCAATATTATTTAACATAAAATTAAAAGGCAACATCCATATATACGTTAAAAGAAATGTATAAATATTAATACACGCCTTAATTGCGTACATATTATTAAATGTAAACGACAAAAAAAACTACATTTATGTATAATAAATAGTCCGTAAGAACTTGTACAATTTAATATTTTAACATATTCAAAATACAAAAGCAAAAAATCACTAGGTAAAATTTTCACATACAATTTCGTTCTCTATTCAATATAGAATATAAGTGAATTAATCTAAATACTAAACAAAACCAATATATATAAATACTCTAAAATTTTTTGACAAGTACTTCCTTGTTTACTCCTCACCTTCACCATCCTTAGAAAAAAAAAGAAACAAAAAGTATATTAGAATTGTAAAACTACTATGCTCACAAACAAGCTGATATATCTAAAAAATGAAATACTAACTACAAACAAGAGTCTGTACCGTAATTGGACAAGTCACAAAAACCAGGAAAACATTACAAGAGCAGGGTCATTAATAACAGTGGGTAATGATTTCACAAACAAAACTCACCTGCCATAATGGACTACTAATGTGTCATATAATGTTAAATGCAAAATGTCAATATAGAATATTATGATGTTTACATGCACAGGAAGCTTATCATAGGAGCAGAGACAAATTATAGACTGGAACAACTTAAATTGATACAGAAGGTATAATCAAGCATCTGACTCGCAAAAGAAAAAAAAGCATTACAATCATTTAAAATTTTAAAATCTGTTAAGAGTTCCAGTGTCACTAAGGAAAGCCTTTCCATATAGTGTCAAAGAATATACCTTGGCTCTCAAATACATCACCTAATCCTGGATCCAAATCAAGTTCACCGATTGGAAACAATAGACTCTACCAGACAACATAAGCTAAAATGGTAGCTAGTGATTAAAACAATGATCACTAGCACCAGCCAGAGCACAATGATTGTGTCATTAGTTATTTCTCTAAAAGGTAGATGTTAACTTCATTGGTTACTACCATCCTAAGAATTATTTGTAGAGATTGAATCCAAAGAAAAACAAGAACACTATTAACGCAAATCCTAAAAACTAGGAATCACAACTAAAATATAATTATAATTCAATTACTAAGTCGAAAACTAGAATAAACGAACATCTAATAAAGTAAGACTTGTACTTTAAATAAACTTGGCCAAGTGATTAAGAAAGGTGATAGCCAATAAAGAAGCAATTCCAAGTACCTAACATGAAGAATTCTAGGAAGCTGTCAATTGGTTTCTAACTAGCTCCCTCCCAATAAAAGACAGAACACTTAAAATAATTGTTTTTTGGACATGCCTCTATAAACTTTGAGATGAAAGAAATGCTAGACGTTATAAGGGTGTGGAAAAATAAACTACTCAGCTAATAGATGCAATTGTCTAGTGGCCAAGGGAACAAATAATGATAAATACAAATGCTAAAAATTGCGACAGACAGCTAGCAATCTTATGGAGAATTTAATAGCATCTATTCAACTAGGAGTCACCAGATACAAGCACTCGTAACGGCATCCATGGTTTCTACTATGTCCGGTAAACGAATGTAAATCATCTGAAGGTAAGAAAGTGAAAGTTACTTACAAGAGAGGTGGATCATGAAGCTAGATCTCTATAAATTGAATGTTGAACCATCCATATGTGAGAGACCTACAGAAAATAAAGAAAAGAATTAGAACTGGGCGACGTACTGAATAATGAGAACTGAAGACTTCTTCTGTCTTGCAACAATGGGATAGTGCTCTTGAAAAATACAGATACTAAATCCTCAAGCTCAACACTAGAGTTTCATACTATGGAAGTCTAGGACACGTAGGGCAGTAGAGTTGTGTGCATAAGTAAGTGCTTCTGGTACAATGCTGCAAAACGTGTAAATTGATTTTTAGACCATACATGTGTCAGACCTGCAGAAAACAAAGAGAAGAATCAAAACTAGTCTACTGAATAATGAGAGCTGAAGATTGCTTTTGTCTTGCAAAAATTGGATACTGCTCTTGATAGATACGGATACTGATCTCAACACTAGGCATTCATGCAATGGATGTCTAGTCCTGGTTGCCTTCTTCAATGTTCGAAAATCAAAATAGTTCCACAGTATGGAGGTTCCCATCTACCAAAGACATAAGCAAAAAGATTGATATAAAAAACATGTGATTCTGTACCCATCTACAAAACTCAAATTTAAAAGCCTGTACCCACCAAAAAAGACTTGAGAAAAAAACATAATAGTCACAAACAAACACGAAAATAAGTTGATATTGAGACCCACCTGCCTTTATCTCCAAAAACCTCTACTTTGCGGTCTCATAGTAGAAGACAACAACGATGGTGTTTGGTAGAGGCGATAACAAATTAATCGACGGGGTCCATCTCTAAAAAATCTCTACTTGGCAAGGAAGTGAGCTGATAACGAGATTGATAAGAATATTGGCAAAGTTCGGCTAATTTTTAAAGGGGGACGAATTAAAAGAAATATAAAAACTCAATCATGAAACTGTTTTTATAGACTTAAAAATTCAATTCAAAAATTACAAAATGACACTACAAGAAATTGTATTTCTAGTGAAAGCAAAAGTTGTCATTAAAAGCAATAATATTAGTCACTATTCTTATTAGTGTCTAAGTTTTGAAGTCGTCACCTTCCATCACAAATACCTCAGTCACTAATGAAATTGTGACTAATTTAGAAAATAGTCACAATTATGTGACACTTTTGTGACAAAAATAACGACACTAAAACTATATGGTCATAGTAACTTTACATATTTATGACAAGTTTATCGTCACAAATAATATAAAGTAGTGACGAATTAAGTCGTAACAGTACTTCATTTATTGTGACAAAAGTACCGACACTAAAACCTATGGAATGTGTGACAACACTATATGGTCACAGTAACTTTACATATTTATGACAAATTTGTTGACACAAATAATATAAAGTAGTGACGAATAAAATCGTAACAACACTTCATTTTATTGTGGCAACATTATCGCCGCTAAAATAATTGAAAATAGTGACAAAATATTTGTCAATCGTGTTTTTATTATCAATGTCCATTACTTCTTCGTTACTAATATTTTAAGGAAAAAGTGTCAACATCATTTTATCATAAAAATGAAAATTTGTTCTTACAAAAAGTATTATCACTAATGTGTTTATTACTGTCACAAATAAAACTATTAATTCAACCATAGAATTGCATTATTAGTAAAAGAAATTTACATAAGTGATCATATTGTCTAACAGATTTCGTCACAAGTATGAAAGTTGTATGTTATAATAATGTTGTCACTAAATAAAGATTATATGTTACAATAAATTTATCACTAATGTGTTCATGTTTGGCACATCCTTTGGGCAATCTTCCTTCACATCCTCTCCAACTGTAGGCCTTTTACAGGGATCTTTAAACAAAGTGATTGCATATTTAGAAATCTAGGGAAGGACTATTGAGAAAGGGAAAGCAAGGGACAAAATAATACAAGACTAAACCCAGTGCAAACAATACTGACCATAATAAGTTGATTGCATTATTACTTGCAAATGGTATTAGGACATAAAGGATTACACCAGCAAACTGCAACAAAATAATATTCAAAGTTGTCTTACATCTTATTCATTCAAAATATATATACTATAAATACAAAAGCACCTAGAATTCTTAAAATAGCATGCTTTTGTTTTCGAGTTTACCATTTTGTCAAGGAAAAAAAACTTTACAAAATTACAACTATTAAAAACAAATAACATTAAGAAATACTCCTCAATTTTCCAAATTAATCAAACATTAATAACCAAAGATATTTAAACATGCTTCTAGTT
>JANZXP010000002.1:25676407-25691598 GCA_027576715.1 Erythroxylum flavicans
TAGTGTGTAATAGACATAAGAGAATAAAGGAACAAGTAGACATTAAATTAAATATGGAAGGGTAAACTTGGAAGGACAAAAGTGGTCTTAAATAAATAAGAAAATAAATGAGAAAGAGGAAGTGAAGAGTGCGTGAAGTGTGCTAGAGAAGCTAGGAAGAAAGAAAAGAAAAATGTAGAAGGAACTAGAAGAAGGGAAGGAGAAAACGAACCACAAAAAGGAAGAAGGAAAGAAAGAAAAAGGAGAAAGAAAAAGAAGGAAGAGGATTCAATTGAACTTTAGGTAACCTTCATCTTTTCTTCTTGCTTTGGTAGAAAAAGCAACTAGAGAAAATGAGTTTCTTGTGCTGGAAATAAAGGGAGAAAGGAGCTGACCAAGAAAGCCATTTTGATTTTTATGGGTAGACTAAGTCTAAGCTCAATTTTTGATTATTAAAGCTTTATGGATTTTCTATTTATATATTTGTTTGAATGAAAATTTGTTTATTTGAAGGAAACTAAGAAAATCCAAGGCGAGAGCACAAGGAAAGGAAAACTTGAGTTTGGATTTACAATCAATTAGGTGGGTAATATGTTTATAGTTATTGTGGATGATGGGCTAACTTCTTGCTTGCTTGTATGTTAAATTGCTTAACTTTGGATTATTACGATTGTTTGAAAATGCGTTATGATTTATTATCATGTTATGCCATGAAAGATGTTACGACATTTTCCATTAATGAAAAGAGGAAAAAGCCCAAGAAGCATGAAAGTATGAATAGGTGATGAAATGAATTGAGCATCAAAATTTGCTTGTGTTTGGGTAAGAGAGATACCATTTTGTTCGTCACATGCACATTAACTTAAAGCCTTCTCCTGGCTGCCTGCTTGATTGTGTGTGGCTCGTTACCAATGGTTATAAACGTATTAGCCACTGAGCTTCACAGCTCAACCCATTATTTTTCACTCCTCAGGTGCAAAACGAGAAGATAATTGATTCTTGCAAGCTTTGGCAAACTCCAAGATAGCTATCTTTTGTGAGTAAGTTAGTTCGACTATATTTTGGTAGCTTTATAAGCATATCAAGCATGAGCATCCATTTATATTTTGTATTATACTATTGATGTAACCTTTTATATGTAATTAAAGCTACGTACAAACTCCATTTTGTTTAAGAAATGATAGTAAGAGTTGAAGAATTTCCTTTTGTACATGTTCAAAACTATCTTCTTTGTTGGATTGTTGATTATTGTTGGAAATGGAATAGTATGTTGTTAGATGGCCCTGCATAGATTTAAAATCAATTGTCATGCTAGGAGTTATGAATGTACCTTTAGTGTTTGTTGGATCTGGGTTTTTTGGATTATGTAAAAGCTCCTAATAGTCAAAAAAAGAAAAGGCGGACACAGTTGCAGAACTACCCTAAATAGTATTAGTAACTCTAACTTCCACAAATAAACTGTATTAATCTAGGTAGAATTGGATAAAGTTGTCTTCAGGAAAATTGTATTTCGTCCTTTTATCTTTGTAATGGTATATTGTATGAAATTTTTGGACTTCAGAAAAAAGAGATATGGCCTTTACATGATATCATCACGGGTGTTAGCCGAGGTTGCAATGCTATCCCTGATAGAAATTGTATCCTAATTTCAATGATTAAACTATATTGATATAGGATGAATTAGAAAAAGTTGTCTATATAAAATTTGTAGCTTATCCTCTTAGCTTTCTAATGGTATAAATTTTGTAATTTTTGAACATCAAAATTCAGAGATATGATTTTTATAAGTTTGAGTGACACATTAGGAGTGCACGATTGTGCACTAGCACGATCGTGACAGAGCCCTTCACTCATAAGCGTGCACGATCGTGATAGAACCCTTCACTCATAGGAGTGCACGATCATGCTTGTGCATGGGGTGACAGGTGGGACTTGCCAAAATCAGGATAAACACAGGCTTTTAAGTGCTTCCAACCTTCTTCTCACTTAACCTTCACCTAATCCTCTCGTAATGTAGCCATGAAATAAGTACTGGGACCCAGGCCCAACAATTAGTTTTATAAAGATTTAAAATCCAGAAACCTCACTATCTGGACACTAGTGTTAACTTTAAACCCAAAAGCAAATGTAGACATTGGATAACTGACAAATCTCATGCAATTGTCTACATAATTGGATATTGTTTTTCATTTAACTTCCACTATAATAATATATCAAAATTCTCATTAGTTGTTTGATAAAATTTTCTTCCAAATTATTATCCATCTCTATGAAATTATATAAATCCTAGCTACTTTCCTCATAATTATTTTGAATTTAGATTAAAATTGATAACTTTTTTTCTTGATGATAATGTACTAATAGAAGGTAAACTTGAAATTTAATTGATGTTATTGATCTTTTGACCCAATCTTAATTTTTTTGAAAAAAAGGAATTGTACTGATACTAGCAAAAGCTAGAAAACATCTTTATAATGAGTCACTTAATCTAGCTACAAAAGCAGAATCCTTAAATTATAGTACATTAATTGATAATAGCAAATCAACTTGGCTAAGTGTTTATTGTTTGTTGGTGGAAATAAAGTTACTGTTATCCAATTTACTATATTATCTGCTTGATCCACCTTAACCTTCACTAGACTTAAATGATTCACTCTATGTGTTTTGAAAAGTAGATAAACTGATCTTCCATTGATCACTCAAAAAGGACAATCTATTTTGAATATGTGGAGCCTTTAATTATGTGCTAAATTGTATTCCATATAAGAATGTTCATTTAAGGGCCCTTTATTTTTGGTTTTCTTTCTTGTAGATCTTCTTTTAGGATTAGGGGAACACTTATAATACCTTTCTACTATCTCAACAAGTCTGTCATTTTCTGGTTGTTTTAGCAATAGGTTAGTTGTTGGATCATTATCCAGTAAGCCAGATTCATTGTCTAGCTCTTCCATTGATTGTGAATTTTAAGGAGAAGTTATATCTTCCTGGTTATCATGTTCCTTTAACGAAGAGCTGTGTCTAGATGCTATACTGAGTTTCCCACCTTCAGTATCTGGAGTATTTATTACTGAGTTACTCGAATTCTCATTAGCAATAATTTGTACACCCATAGCCTCATCATTATCCACTGGAGATTCAACCCCCAACAATTCATCCTACCATCCAGTTTGAAAATTTTCCTATAGGAACCCATATCTTGATTGAAATATGGGGCTTTTAGGGATATGTCACCTTAATTTTAGATTTTTCAATCTCCCATATTTCACCTAACTTGAGAATTGGTAAATGATTAAGTAGTATAGCATTCCTATTGACCTCTATACATATTGTTACATACTTAATTCACTCCATTTTGGATGTTTAAGCATCTATATAATGCTAAAAACTTTAATCCTTCAATTGTCTAAAATTCTAGTGGTAAATTATGAAACTACACCTACATAGGAAAAATTTTCTACGCATTCCCTGTCAAATGTTATTCCAGGTTTCCATTTCTAAATAAACATGGGTTGGCCCCTTATATGCCAAAGTCCCATTTCCAGTATTTCATTCAAATTCCTATCAACAACAAGTTTAAACAGAATAATGCCATCATCCATAAGTAAAGTTTTTTCAAACCTTCTTACCCCATCGTTCAGTGGCTTAAGCATTGATGATTGGAAATAAGGGTCTCTTTCTCTAGAAAGAGCCAACCAAGGCAGTAGACCAAGCCCTCTGTCTGACTTGTAACAATTCAATCAATGGACTAATGACACCATCCTTTGTAGCGTCTGGGTAGTTTTCACATATATCTTAGGTCAGGGGAGGGTTTCTGGCAATCTGAAGCTAGTTAACTTACCCCCTTTCTAGATTCATACTTCTGACAAACCTCTCGAGTTAACGTAGGGAAATCTTCCATGGACAGGCATGAATGTGCACCATCCGCTGCCATGGTTCGCATGTGTTTTAGCAAGGAGATTTGGGTCTTAACTTTACTGAAGCTTGCCTAGGTCTCATTTATCTTGAGCTAATATAGGTCTCAATCATATGGCTACCCCGCTTGTTGCTCCTAGAGGATGAGGTCTCTCTTTTCTATTTGTTTCTCGTTGTCGCACCTCTCGCTTGCTCTTCAGATCTGGAGGTGGGTCATCATGCTCACACCGCTCTTGCTCTCACTACGCTTGCTTGCTCTTTAGACTGGGTCTCTCTTGCTCTTCAGATGCGGAGGTAGGTCTTGCGCTGCTCCTACTCTCTTCCAGTAGAGGTGGGTCTCGCGCCGCTCTTGACAGACCTAGAGGTGGGTCTTTTGCCACTCCCACTCCCACTTGCAAGTTTAAGGCTTGCAAGGTCTAAACTAGTAATACAACAATGTTTTGAAAAGCAACTCGATGTAGTATTTGCATGCTTACCCCATCTTAATTAGTAATATAAAAGTAAATGATACCATAATTTTTTAATCATATGAACATGTATTGAAGCTTAATCACTATAAAACTTCTGAAAACAATATTTAATTGTATCATGCTTGTACCTTAGATTAAAAATACTAGTAACTATCACAATATTATCAAACATATTCTAGCAAATTTCAAACTTTTCTATCTTCCTATTTTCCATTGTTTGAATCACCTCTTTTGAAGAAATGACCCACGTAGATAATACTAGCTTGATCTTATAAATGTTAGAAAAATAAATTTGAATGGATGGATATTTTATTCTAAAAAAATCAATGACAATGTTAAATACCTCAAATTTCTAACAAATTTCTTTTTCTAACTCCCATTTCAAAATTTTTGACCAAAAATTATACTAGGAATTGTGTTAACTTGATAAGCACATTCATATACTTAATGGTGACATTAAGCATTTTGAAGGTAGAATTCAACCTTTTTTGACAATCTATTTAGAACTTCCCAATATAAAAGATACATAATTTCTTATTGTTTCCTTAAAATTCTCAACTCATTTATGTGTTTCTATGCATACTGCTATATAAAATTGTTTCTATCCATTCTTTAATACATTACTCGCTACTATATTCCTACAAAATGAAAAGTACACTTGCCTAACTTGATAGTATTAGTGTTAAGATGATAACAACTTACTATCAGGCCAAGAATAATAAAATTAGACTTAGAAGCAACTGTAGACATGGAGATAGCTAGAAAATCTCATTCAATTTTTTGTATAATCAAATATTGTCTTCCATTCAACTTTTACCATAATAGTATATCAAAGTTCTCATCAGTTGTTTGATAAACATTAATTCTTCCAAATGAGCATCCAATTATTTCCAATTATATGAAATTTTAGCCTTATTTCCTTATAATTCCCTTAAAGTGAGATTCAAACTAATATCTTTCTTTCTTGATGAGAATGTATTAGCAAAAGTTCAAACTAACATTAAACTAATGTGATTGATCTCTTTTCCCATTCTTAATTAATAATCAGAATACAAATCATACCATAATTTTTTAATCATTTGAAATTATATTGTATTTTGATCATTATACAAACTGTGAAAATAATAATCGATTGTAGCAAGCTTGCATCTCAGATAAAGAAATAGTAGTAATTGTCATAGTATCACTATTCATATTCTAATAACTATCAATTTTTTTATCATCATGTTTGTCATTGTTTAATAACCTAAAGAAATGACCAACTTAGATAATGATAATTTGATCTCACAAATGTTTAAAAATAAGAGTAGTTGGATTATTTTATCCTAAAAGATCACCTTTAATTTCTAATAAATTCCTTTTTCTAACTCCTATTTCAAACCTATCAACAAATAATTATATTAGGAATCACTTTGTCTCAATTGAATTAACACATCCATATAATTAATGGCAACTTTATGTATTTTGAATGTTTTTAGAATTAGACCATTTTAGACAATCCATGCACAATTTCCTAATGTAAGGAAGTCTTAATTGTCTTCTTATTTTCTTATATTTCTTAATCATTTTTGTGTTGCACTCTAATGTATTACACTATTCAAAATTATTTATATCCCTTTCTTTAATAGTCCAGTCGTTACCATATTACTCTAAAATGATAAGTGTACTTGCTAAGTTGTTAGTATTAGTGTTAGGATGATTTGAAACTCAAATAATAAGTCACTATCATAACACTAGTATTAAAAGTATAATAAGAAGTAATTATAATTTAATACTTTCTGTCATTCAACTTCCACCATAATACTATATCAAAATTCTTATCAATTGTTTTTTTCTTGGAAATTGAAGAAAATTTTCATTGACCATATATAGCTAAGCTATTTCAACATTAGAATGAGTTCACTCGAAAGGATGCATTTAACTAATTATACAATTTGATATAGCTTGAACAAGGAGTTACAATTGATTGATAAACATTTTTCTTTTAAATAATCATCCAACTCTATTCACTTATATGAAATCTTATCCCTTTTTCCTACAATTTATTTAAACTGAGATTCAAACTAATAACTCTTACTTGATGAGAAAGTATTAACATAAGTTGGACCTAACATTAACTAACGTGATTAATCTATTTACCATTCTTAATTAGTAATGAGAAAAGAAATCGTACTATAAATTTTTAATTGTATGAACTTGTGTTATAGCTTGATTACTATACAACTTATAAAAATAACATTCAACTATAGCAAGCTTACACCTTAGGTAAAACATAGCAGTAATTGTCATAGTATAACTAACCATATTATAATAATTGTCACTTTTTTTTTATCATCCTATTTTTCATTGTTGAATAACCTTGGTTAAAGAAATGACCAACTTAGATAATAATAACTTGATCTCATAAATGTTAAAAAACAAATGTGAGTAGTTAGATATTTTTTTTAGAAGGAAAAAACTTAGTGACAATGTTAAACACCTCTAATTTCTAACAAGTTTCTTTTTTCCAACTCCTATTGTAAATTTGTCAACCAAAAATTGTATTAGGAATTACATTGTCTCAACTTAATAAACACATTTATATACTTAATAACAATATCATGTATTTTGAATGTTTTTATAATTACACCTTTTTGGATAATCCAAGCATAATTTCCTATTGTAAGGAATGTTTTAATGTCATATTTTCCCTTAAATTTCTTAACCTTTTTTTTGTTGCACTCTAATATACTACACTATCTTAAATTATTTTTATCCCTTCGTTAATACTCTGCACGTTATAATATTGCTATAAAATGATAAGTATAGTTTCTAAGTTGTTAGTATTAATGTTAGGATGATCTGAAACACAAACAACAACTCACTATCTAGTCATTAGTATTAGAATTAAATTTAGAAGCAATAGTATAATTTGGGATAGTTAACAAATCTTGTGAAATGTTATACGTAATTGGATCCATTTAGCTTCGACCATAATAGCATAACAAAATTCTTGTTAGTTTTTTCATGAGCATTTTCTTCGAAATAACTATCCAACTCTATTCAACTATAAGAAATCTTAACCCATTTTCAACATAATTCCTTTAAACTAAGATTTAAAGAAATAGATTTCTTATTTGATGATAATTGTATCAATAAAAGTTGAACTTGATATTAAACTAATGTGTTCGATATTTTTCCTCATTCTTAATTAGTAATTAAAAAAAATGCTTAACACAATTTTTTAGTCATATAAAATTATATTGAATCTCGATTACTATAAAAATTTTGAAAATAATATTCAACTATAGCAAGCTTATACCAAAAATAAAAAATTGCAGTAACTTTTATAATATTGCCAATCATATTTCAATACTTATCAAAATTTTCCGTCATCTTGTTTGCCATTGTTTGAATCACCTCATTTGAACAAATGACCATCGTAGGTAATGATAATTTGATCTCATAAATGTTTTAAAAAAATAGATACGAGTAGTTGGATATTTTTTTCTGAAAAAACTCAGTGACAATGATAAACACATTCAATTGCTAACAAAATTTTGTTTCTAACCCCGTCGCAAATATGCAACAAAAGATTATACTAGGAATAACATTGCTTCAGCTTAATAAGCACAATCTTATATTTAATGGCAACATTAAGTATTTAGAATGTTTTTTTTATTATACCTTTTCAGACAATCCATGTTTAAATTCCTATTGTAAGGAATGTACAATTGTCTTATTATTTCCTCAAATTTCTCAACCTGTTTTTGTATTACACTCTAATTCACTGTACCATCCTGAATTGTTTCTACCCTTTCTTCGATACTTTAATTGTTACTATATTACTATAAAACAATAGGTTACTTGCCTATCTTATTAGTATTAGTGTTAGTATATTTTGAAACAAAAGCAACTCATTGTATGGCCACTAATATTAAAAGTAGACTTTGAAACAACCATATACATTGGATTTTGAGTTCAATTTTGGTTTTGCCATAATTTGGGAATTGGTTAGATTAAGAATTTTGGATATATTTAACTCAAGTAATTAAGATATAGAATTATTAAATTACTTAAATTTTAAGTTCTTAAAATAGGTCACCTAAGCCCATTATGTCATGTGGCATATACGTGGCAGTAGGGCCTACTTACTGACTAAGAAATATTAATAGTGGTTATATTGTATTTAACGGACAAAACACAATCACGTTTAATTTTTTGTGCAGTTCAAATTTCTTTTGTTCATTTTAAAAATGTTAGGGTTGAATTTAAACGTTCTTAAACGGTATAATTGGAATTGTATTATGACAAAAACGATATATTTTAAAATATACTTTTAGCCCAAAAGTTTATCACACTGTGAAGATAAGAAAAGTTTGAAAATTTTTTAGTAAAAGATACGTGACTCCCTTGTAGTTTAAACAATTTTCAAAGAATTTTTTAATCTTTGAAACTTTTGGAAAATTTTCTTGTAATTTTTTAAAAAAATTTCTTCTCTTAAACTTTTATAAAAAAATAACAGAAAAAGACAAACGGCATAAACGGCATGTATTGACCAATCAAATGATACTGACATAGCGACCCATTTTAATTTGCTCTTAAATTTGATTTGAATCCATTAAACTTAACTTATACTAATAATTTAAAATAACAATAACAACTTATTAATTTAGATTATATTTAATTAGTTCATATCGAATTTAAAAATTGGATTATTAGGTCATTATATTAGTAGCATTCGATTGATTTATATGTGATATTAATGTCACTTATGTTTTGTCATCATTTTTAATGCTAATATTAAAGAAAATCTTTTTCTGAAAAAGTTAGAAGGGAGTTTTTTTGAGAGCCTAGAATTTTTTATCCACAAATTTTCCATTTTATAAAAAGAAAGATTTGAAAATACCTTTGCTTGATCTTGCTTCTAACAAAACGTGTTTTAACAATATCACCACACATAAAATAGATGAATACAAGTCCATATAAATGTTATTCTACACAAAAATAGCATTGATATGTCATGTTAAAAGTATGGCATTAAGATCGTACATATATAAAGAACATTTGAGTTGATTAACAACTTCATATCCTGGAATCGTTCTCGGAATCTAAGGTCCCAAATCCTTTACGAACACCATGATTACAGAAAATGGTGATGATGCTTCTGTAAGTCTTCTCATACATACACTGTTACAAAAATTGTAAACATTAAGCTTAGTTTTTATTCGTTTCTCAAGTATAAGAAGACTTTTATGTGTATATTCAATATAAATATCAGTATATGTGGTCTTACCAATATTTGATACGTCAGATTCTGCGGGTTCGGGTGTTCCACCGTGAAGTAGAATACGTAATGATAGTTCCACGGGATGCAACTGTCAGGCAACTTCAAGAAGAAATCCAGCGACGTTGTTTCCAGTCGCAACCTAGGTATTCCCTGCATCGTCAAGTTCTTTCCTTTGATGACGAGCTGTTACATTATTCACAGACATTGACGAGTTATGGCATTCAAAACGACAGCCTGATCTATCTTACTGTGAATTTTCGTGTTTGGATTACCACCTCAACTCACAGAGTTAGCTTGATTTGTAATGACCGTTCGACAGTCATACATATAAAGGAGGCCGTTGGACGGGATATGTACCGTAGACTTGGATATGATAGTGAAATAGCTACTGATCGAATAAGATTCCAAATTCCCAGCCAAGATGGTTTTCTGGAAGACGATGGCGTGCTACAAGTTTTAGGGTTACGACACAACTCTGAGTTGAATCTTTTCGTTGTTAATTAAGTTCTATGTTAATCTTTCCCATGATGTCCTGATCCCCATCAAAAATATATAAAAAACGTATGGTTTCTTTAGACACAGATGCTTTTGGAAAACCTTAACTAATTTTTTATTTGTAGAAGAATATCGTTAATGGTCTGCTATGACATGCTTGAAGTTAGCCATATCATCAAATTAAGGTACTATACAATGTAACTAATATGTTGGTTATATTAGTTACAGAACTTTTAATACTCTGTTATCAAGAAGCTAGCAACGAGTTTTATGACTTAATTTATGATAAACGTATGGACAAAGGTCTTATTTACTCTTATCGACTATTGTCAGGTTCTATAGAAAATGAGAATTCACGTATTAAAGCTTATTATATATAATTTGTATTATTCCTCGGAAGATTTTTTATGTAGAAAAAATAAATAAATAAGAATGGAAAAAGCATTTGGTCTTCCATTCAACTTTACCATTGAAGGAAGTACATAAATCGTGGCTAAAAGTTCACAAAAAAAGCATTGTTTAGATAAGTGTAACCAGTAGGACTTAAAGTAAAAGCATACTAAGAACATGAAAAACTTTATGGGGGAAAAAAAAAAAAACTAGATTTGGCTCAGAAGATGAATTTCAAGCCTTCTAGAAACTAAAGTTCCAATTCTCTCAACCGTCATGAATGCCTCAACTATTGGTCTGCAATTTCTGTTATCTAAATAATCGCATATGGTGAAATCATTAAAACTATGCTGTAGATATGAATTTTGCAATTAAATTACATGAGATTCTTTTCTTTTTTATCAATAACTAGCAAGTAATATTTCAACTGATTATTGCTTTCTAAATCTATACGCTTTCATGGCAGTTGGTATGGCTTGTTGTTGATCATGAAATTTTCCTCTAGTTCAGAAGTTAACACCTGAAAGGGAGAATTCAGCATACTCTGGGCTTCTTAGCAGAGACAGAAATTCGGATGAGTTCGGATGAAGATTCAAAATCTATATGTAATTTCCAATATCAGGAACTTTTTGTCTGAGATAATTCTTATTGGGATCGAGCAGAAGATGGTACGTACTGGCTGGGGGTGCGCACTAAGCAAGCAATATCAGAGAACTAAACAACGTGATTATGAAGAAAAGTCCCCAGCGTACTATTAACATGGACGTGATAAGACTACAATTTGCCAATGCAACTGAATTCATAGAATATGACAATGCATTGCATTGCTAGATAAATACAAAAATTTCTACTGCACTGTCCTTGATTTGGTTATACGATATAGCTTAGTTCTGGCTCAATTTGTAAGGACATATATAATAATTTAAGAAAATACACGACTCACATCACCGTTATGGGCATTCTAAGTTTAATGCTTATTATTTTTCTATGGCACTGTTGATTAGGGGTTATTTGGTTATATCCTTTTTTGTACAGTGATTAGAAAAATAAAAGTAAGTAACTAAAATGTGTTGATTTTTTACTTTCTAAAAGAAAAGGTTGCAATCAATCATATTATCGAACACAAATTTTGTGTTTTCATAAATTGAGATAATTGATTGTCAAGATTGTGTCTTTCACTTATATAAAATTCACTCCCTTCTCTTTTGACTTCTCACTGTCGGTTACCTGTTAAGATATATGTTATATATCTTATTATTTAGTTTTGACGTTATTCGATAATTGGACGTTCAAGACAATATTGATTAGCTTTAAATTAAAAAATCAAGATGGGATAGAATATCCTAGATTTCATCGGTTGATTTTAGCTATCTTGAAGGCTGAAATTAAAAATCTATCTTGGATATTTTTTTATAAGAGATTGTATCTATCTTGTGAAGAGTCTTGGGAGAATCACATCGAAATTCTATTGTATATGCATAATGCCATGTGCTCTCCCCTGTTTTGGTCATGTGAATGTTTTTGGGGTGTGACGTTTTCTTTATGCGTGCAACTGCTTTTCTCAATTGGATTATCATACAACCTATTCTTTGTGTGTGTGTGTTGCACTTTCCTTGGTGTGTTGTTAGTTGAAGAAGGTTGTCCTACGTGGGCGCTACATTTTCTCTTTGGTGTCTTTGTCATTAATTGGATAACTTTGGTCAGTAAGTTTTTCAACTGGAGTTTAACGCAATTTAGGTTGTGTATGGGGGCTGCACTTGTCTTGGTTGTGCGTGCTTAATGAGTTTAGTGTGTAGCCGTGATTTTATCTAGCCAAGTGCGTGAATCAGCTGTGTAATTTCTTTAATTCTTCAACGCTAACCTTCTGGTTGAGGCAAAAAAATCTCAACAACTGACTATAGTAATATACTTGATGAACAACTCTTAGATATGCTTTAAAAGGAGTTGGATTCATTGAAAAGTTGTTCTTTTCTTTTTATCTCAAGTGTATTGCTTTCGTTCTTTGTTTTTTTGTTCATGAGTTATTTTATTATTGTCCTTTTCGTTAAAAGTTGTTGAGAAAATCATTTATTGAGGTTAACACGAGTCGGTCATGATACTGGGTGTGAAATACTTTCATGGGATGTAAGAACGAGGGATAGTGGCAAGGATTAAGTGAATCAACTCTATAAGACCTTGCATAAAACTATTATTGTTCCTTGGTGAAAGTATTAAGTTAGGTGAGGGCCTTGCAGACGTAGGCAATATGTGCCGAACTGCGTTAACAAACTTCGATGTTGATTTATATTTATGCATTTAATCTTTTGTTTTTGATTGTGCTGGAAATGACTGCGATCAAAACTTGAGATTTTGTGAAAACATTAAATCCTTTGGATTTTCAATTGGTATTAGAGTAAATCACTGAATCAAAACTTGATACAAAAAGTTGGTGCAAATCTATGTATGGTAAATATGGCTACAAGAGAAGGAGCATCGATTACCAGGCCATCGTTATTGGATGATTCCAATTATCCTGTGTGGAAATTACGGATGAGAGTCTTTATTCAAGCATAGGGAACCAAACCATAGAACTCGGTGTTACATTGTTAGACACATCCAGTGATAACTGATGACAAGGGAGAAGTAGTACTGAAAGATCCGTCTGAGTGGATAAGAGCTTGGCAACTCACAAGCCATACATGTCATCTTTAGTACTGTTGATGAAGGTCGCTTTTCAATTATATCGGCTTATGAATTGGCTAAAGAAGCATAGGATACTCTACAGACTATACATGAGGGATCAAAATCTATGATAGCCTCAAAACTTCAGATGTTGGTTGTGAGAGTTGAAGAGCTGAAGATGGATGATAGTGAAACCATTGGAGACTTCCATGAGAGACTGCATGATATAGCAATCCAAGAACATCAACTTGGGAAGAAATATTCTAACTTGAAAATGGTCAAGAAGACATTGAGATCATTACCTTCGATGTTTATTCCTAAAATTGTAGCAAACGAGGAAGCTCATGATATTAATAAATTGTCATTAGATAAGGTAATTAGAATTCTTACTAATTTTGAGATGAATCTGCTAAGGGAAAAATAAGGTGTGAATGATGTAGGAGATGAATCCAATGAGAATGAGGATATGGTATTATTGATAAGAAATTTTAGTAAGTGGTTGAAGAAAATGGAAAAGGACAGACCAGAGCTTAGGCAAAACAGTGGGAGTTTATCGATCAAAAACTTCAAAGAACAAGCTAAAAATCAAAAGGAGGAAAGAAAAGTGAAGAGAATACAATGTAATGAGTGTCAAGGCTTCGAACATGTACGAGTGGAATGTGCTAACATCTTGAAAAAGAGAAAAGGGAAGTCCTATACAAGCACTTTGAGTGAGAATGAATCCGAAAGTGAATATGGTAGTGAAGAAGAAGTTATGAATAGTGCTGCGTTAGTTGCTTTATATACCAAAAGTCCATTTGCTTGTTTAACAATAACCAAGAAGGAAGTAATCGATGATAAAAAACGTGAATAAACCACAAAATTCTAAGAAAATGCAGACGAAACAGCTCAAAGTTTTATCTCAAACTATGAGAATGATGGTAGTGATTCAGACGACAAAAATGAGAATATTTATGAAGCTTATGAATTAATGTATGCAAAATGGCTATAAACATGTAAGAAGAATGAAAAGCTAAAAGAGGAAAGCTTCTCCATGAAGAATATCATTCAAGATTTAGAGAAGAAATTATTGTCTACATTAGACGAGCTTGGTGAAACAAAATTGAAATTAGTCAGTATGGAAAAGGGAATAAGGATGTTAATTGGAATCACAGAAAAGTAAGAAAAGTTAATGGAAAGCGATAAGATTAAAAGAGATTTTCAAGGCATTAGCTACAAAGGTGAATGCTCTAAGTCAAATGATGAGAAAAATAATGCAATCAGATATGTTCAAATAGAAACCTCAAGGAAGAATTGAAGGTTTATATCTACATGTCATTTTTGTGGGGTTATCGGGTATATAAGGCCAAGATGTTACAAGTTACTATAAATGTTGTTTCAAAGGACTCAAAACCAAAAACCTATAGATTCACTACAAAATTTCCAACAGCATAAATCCATAGTACCGAGGAACTTTTGGGTTAAAAAAGGTCAATTGCAAGCTTTTGTAGTTCTTAAATCCATAAAGGCTACTTCACATAGAAGTTGGCATTTCGACAACAGATGTTCACTTCATATGACAGGAGAAAGGATTTATTTAACTGACTATCAAAGATATATAGATGGGCATGTGATTTTCGACAATGGAAAGAAGGCCTTGGTTATTGTAAAGGGAACACTATGCATGGATGGACTACCACAAGTCAAGAACGTGCTTTATGTTGATAGATTGAAATTTCGTGAGTGTAAGCCAACTTTGTGATGATGGTTTATTGGTTAAATTTATAAGTGATGAATGCAGGGTGTTAACAGAACAAGGAGAATGTCTTGTGAGTGGCAAAAGATCACCTGACAATTGTTATATGTTGTAGGTCACAACTACTTGTAAATCAGCCTCATATGATGAAAACATAGATCTATGACATCAAAAACTTGGGCATATTTTTTAAGTTAGGAGGTCTTTACGATAATTAATTTTGATGACAATCAAATAATAATAATGTTAGAAATAAATGAACTAGTTTGATGAGTGTGTT
>JANZXP010000002.1:25696008-25709012 GCA_027576715.1 Erythroxylum flavicans
GACAATCAAATAATAATAATGTTAGAAATAAATGAACTAGTTTGATGAGTGTGTTAAGTGTGCAGAAGAAATAAAGATATAAAAGAAGTAGAGATACAGAAGAAGTCGAAACATAGAAGAAGTAAAAGACAGAAGAAGTAGAAGACAGAAGAAATCAAAACACAGAAGAAGTAGAAGATAGAAGAAGAAAACACAAACGAAGTGGAGATACAGAAGAAGTGAAACACAGAGGAAACGAAACACAGAAGAAGCAAAACACAGAAGAAACAAAAGTATAGAAGAATAAAAACACAGACGAAGTGGAGATATAGAAGAAGTAGAAACACAGAAGAAGCAAAACACAGGAGAAGTAAAAGACAGAAGAAACAAAACACAGAAGAAGTAGAAGACAGAAAAAGTGAAACACAGAAGAAGTGAACACAGAGGAAGCGACACACAGAAGAAGTGAAACACAGAAGAAGCAAAATACAAAAGAAGTAAAAGACAGAAAAAGTAGAGACACAAAAGAAGTTGAAACATAGAAGAAGTTGAGATACAGAAGAAGTAAAGACACAGAAGAAAACACAGATGATATAAAGCAAAAGATAAGTGAGTACGTCGAGCAGTTAGTTAGTTGGAGTTAGTTACAGAACTCAACTAAATAGCGGTTAACAAGAATCAAGAAGTGGTTATCAAGACTCAAGAAGTGGTTATCAAGATTTAAAGAAGCGGTTGAAGACTTAGACTATAAATACGAGTCGTAGTCAAAGAGTGAACAACTTTGAACTTTGAACTTTATAACCTTTTAACTTTTCGAGAGATCTTTGATTCTACAACTTTTGAGTGTTCAAGTATATACTTAAAAATTTTGTAGTGTGATACTATAGAGCTAAACTACTGTAACAATAGCTCACGATATCTTTCTAGTGAGAGAAAGAAAAGGCTAAGAGCCTAGAGAGGCTAAGATAGCTGAAAGAATACTTGGTGTAAGAGACCTGAAGAGGCTCTTAAAGGAGAAAGAATACTTGTACATTTGTTGAAGTATAGTGAATACTTAGACGAATTCCGAGGACTGGACGTAGCCCATGATTTGGGGTGAACGAGTATAAAATCCCAGTGTCTATCCTCTATCTCTCAACTTAGTATATTTTGTTCTTAAACAAGTATATAGAAGTTATTTGCAATTTAACTCATAACAATTTTTGTTAGTGATTTTCTTTTAATATGTTAGAGAAGTTCTTATCAAGAAAAATTAAAGATTTAGTATTTGCAAAAAGAATACACAATTCAACCCCCTTCTTGTGTACACTATCTATTATAAGTAATTTCTATATTAACGTGTGATTTACTTCAATATTAACTATGAGCTTATTAGTAAGTTGAAGAAATTAGAAGTTGTGAAAGGTTTGCCAACTGTGTACAAAGAAAATAAAACGATATGTAGTACATGTCAAATGGGTAAACAGATGAGAGTGCCATATGAAAAGGTTAGACATGTTACTTCCTCACGCATACTGGAATTAATTCATATGGATTTGGTTGGTCTAACACAATATGACAACATTAGTAGGATGAGATACTTTTTAACATGTGTTGATGATTATTCTAAATATACTTGAGTATCATTTTTGAAAAAAAGCATATGCTTTTAGGACTTTTAAAAGCCTATGTGTTCAGATTATGAATTTGAAAAATATGACAGTGTTGAGAATTTGATTAGATCACGAAAGGAAATTTGAGAATGCAAACTTCAACGATTTCTGTGACAAGTATGGTATCATATAAGAATTTTCAACACCTAAAACTCCACAACAAAATGGAGTTGTCGAAAGGAAGAATCAAACACTTCATGAAATGGCCAGATCTATGCTGAATGGAAGAAACATATCTATATGATTTTGAGCCTAAGCAAATAACACGGCATGTTACATATAGAATAGGGTTTATCTTCAAAGTATCTTAAACAAGACATCTTATGAACTTTAGAAGGGAAAGAAACCAGATGTAAGTCACTTTCATGTTTTTAGCAGTAAATGCTATATTATTAGAGATCGAGAACAACTCGAAAAATTTGAAAGCAAGAGTGATGAAGGGATATTCATTGGCTATTCAACCCACAATAAAGTATATCGAGTGTTTAAGCAAAGAACTAAGAAAGTTTTGGAGTCCATCTATGTTATGATAGATGATGTATCTCAATTAAATACTACAATGATAGAAGAAAACTTGAAAAACTAGCCTTGTGAACCAACTCAAACTAGCAACGAAATAAGAAATAAAAAAATTCTAGATCTGCAGTTAGTTATTGCTAGTAAAGAAATTGCTTAAATAGAATAGTTGCTAGTTGCTTAAAATGATGAAACAACCAAGACACTTGACATGAAAATAATTCCCTTGAATACTTAAAACTTGAGAGAAGGTGATTTAAACTGAGATCCTGCCTCACCAATTAAAAGAAATCATCCAATAGAGAATGTTATTGGAGATGTTAGCGAGATAAGAAGAACAAGAGAAAGAAAAATACCGAGAACTAGCAGATATTTGTGCTACACGTCTTTATTCGAACCTAAAAATGTCAAAGAAGCCTTACAAGATGAGTTCTGGATAACAGCAATGTAAGAATAATTGAGCCAATTTGTACAAAATGATGTATAGGAATTCGTGCTAAGACCATATAATGTGAATGTGATCAGAACAAAATGGGTGGTTGATAATAAAACTGATCAAAAGAGTAATGTGACTAGAAATAAAGCAAGGTTAGAGGCTCAAGGGTACTTTTAGATTAAAGGAATTGATTTTGATAAAACCTTCACATCGGTGGCAAGAGTTGAGTCAATTAGACTATTGTTGGGTATAACATGTTTGAAATGCTTTAAGTTTTATCAAATGGATTTGAAGAGTGCGTTTTTAAATGGGTTCATATAAGAAGAGGAATATGTTGAGCAATTGAAAGGGTTCATTAATTCAGTCTATACATATCATGTTTTTAAGCTAAAGAAGGCTCTTTACGGTCTTAAACAAATGCCAAGTGCTTGATATGAAAGACTCACCCAATATCTCATCAAGTAAGGCTACGAACAAGGTAGTGTTGGTGAAACTTTAGTTCTTAAAAAGTTTAAGTCTGATTTGATGATTGCTCAGATTTATGTTGACGATATTGTATTTAGTTCTACTTATTCAAAAATGGTGGATGACTTTGTTAAGTTAATGATGCATGAATTTGAAATGAGTATGGTAGGTGAATTGAACTTCTTTTTGGGTTTACAAATTAAAAAAGTGAAGGGTGGTGTTTTTGTATCGCAAACTAAATATGCAAAGAAGTTAATAAAGAAGTTTGGACTTGATAATGCTAAGCATGCAAGCACTCTTATGAGTGTCTCTACGAAGCTAAACAGAGATGAAAATGGCAAAAATGTTGATGTTAGTTTATATTGGATCATTATAAAAAATCTATTGTATTTAACTGCAAGTAGATTGGATATTTTTTATAGCATCAGAGTATGTTCTCACTGTCAAGTCAACCTTAAAGAGACACACTTAATAGCTATAAAGAGGATTATTAGGTACGTTAGTGATACTTCTGAATTTAGGATTTGGTATACATATGATTCTACGTCTCATCTAACCAGATATAGTGATGCAGATTTAGCTAGAAATTTAGACGATCAGAAAAGCACTTCAGGGGGTTGTCTCTTCTTGGGTAACAATCTGATCTCATGGTATAGTAAAAAGTAGAATTTTATGTCGTTGTCAACCATAGAAGTGGAATACATTGTAGCAGGTAGTTGCTGTTTGTAACTTCTTTGGATGAAACAAATGTTAAAAGATTATGGAATTGATCAGCTTGTGTTAATAATCTTGTGTGATAACAAGAGTGCTATAGACATCTTGAAGAATTCAGCTCAACGTTCAAGAACAAAACACATTGACTTGAAATATCACCTTATCTGAGAGCTTATAGAGAACAAAATAGTCACTTTGTCATATGTATCTACAGAAAAATAATTGACAGATATCTTTACAAAACCTCTTGACACAATCAAGTTTGAACTTCTTCGAGGGGCTTTGGGATTGTGTGCTTTAAATTATTGATGTATTTTTATTATTAAAAAAGAAAATTTCGAAAAAGGGATTAAAAAATCCCTAAGTTGTCTTCTTCATCTTACTTTATTGCCTACAAAAAAAAAACTTTCATCCTTCTATCTTTTGCATTTTGATTTCTATTTTGGTTTTATAGACTTACTTCTTCATCTTTCCCCTCCATGAAACTTCATCTTTCCCCTTCACGAAATTGAGCTTCTCTCTCATTCACCATTTTGGGTCTTCTTTTTCATAAAATCTCACCCCTCATTTTCTCTTCAGGTCTCTCTTTCCCTCATTACACTGACAACACTCATCTCTCTTTACTTGGTTTTCTAGTTTTTGAGATTCACATGGGTAAAACAAAGCATCAAGTTTCATCTTCAGTGGTGGAGAAAGCACCGATAGGAGCCACTCTCTCTATTGATGATCCAAGACGGCACCCTAGGCGTCTTCTCCTTTAGCCGACATCTGGGAAATCATTAATCGGGGCTGGATCTTCAGTCATAGCACCTATTGAAATCCCTAATATCCCCTCCGTTCAGGATAGGCCGTTAGAACATGATAATGTTATGCATATGTTGCTTTTAATGGTAGACGATTCTGAACCCGACTTAGATGAGGCTCCTCTTGAAGATGTTGCTCCTAGTTTTACAGTTGGATCACCATCGACTACTCCTTTTACTACTCCTTGAAAATATATAAAGTAATTAGCCTGAAAATCAGTCCGCCCACTTCGCATAAATTCTTCAGCCCAAATGATAGTTGATAATGCGATGTCCTACAAATTGTATGCTTCTACTGTTGTTCAGAAATGTGACACTTTTGAAAACATCGGGTTAGTTCTTGACCATCCCCCATTCATTTAGATGAATTTCAATAGTATCAGTTGAATGTTCTATTATCTGAGAGAAATCTATTGCAAGTTGCATTGTTATCGCAACATTTTAATTATTAATTGGTGAAAGAATTTTACTACAATTTAGATAAAGATCTCTTGGTCGAATCTTCCATGTGTTATAAATTGGTGTATGTACAAGGTAGACTGATCCAACTTGACTTTGATAGATTAAATTTATTTTTGGGCTTTGATAATTTGCTTGGGAATCTAGATTATAGTGCTAATTAGAATGTTCCAAATGATGTGATTGCTATTGTGTTAATTGGTGGATGATTAATTGCTTATCCATCTACCTCTGTTTTGCATGCTTCTATGTTAACATAGAAATATTTTGTTATTCATAAGTTGGTTGCTAAGCATGCATGTAGTTTCGGTTTATCCAACTCAAGCAAAATTAGTGCATGCAATTGGAACTGGAGAACAATTTAATTTGGTTAATCTAATTATTGACGCAATGTTAGTAGTTATTGGTAAACCTCAATCCCTGCTATATTTTCTGTGCTTGATTAATCAATTCTTATATGCCAATGGAGTTCTTTGGTTGGATTCGTGTGTCGTTGAACTAATAGCTTTGATGAATATCTTTCCCAAGATTTTGAATGTGAATAAGCAATCACATATTGTTGATCTTCCCTATACTTAATTTGGATCTTCTAATGCATCGGCTTCTGCCTCCATTAATCTGCATGCTGCATTGGTTACTGGAATTGAACAGATTGAAGGTATTTTCCAAATGGGAATGGATGCACTTCATTAATCAAAGTAGAAGGTTCTTCATTTTTTCGATGCCTCCTGATAGTGCTTTGTGGTATATTTTGTCACAAAAGGGAGAACACTATGGTTGAAACAACTTCAGAAATCAATTCTTAGTTTTTTGTTTATTTTTGTGGATTATTTTTTCGTGTTTTGCTTATTTCGAATGGTTGTTATTTTGGATGTTTATTCTTTTCTCATGTAGATTGAGTACTTACATATTCAATTATCTTCTTTAAGGGGAGTTTCAAATTTATGACAAACAATGTTAGAAAGAAAGAGATTGTTAAGATATATGTTGTACATCTTATTATTTAGTTTTGAAATTATTCGATAATTGGACTTTCAAGATAATGTTGATTAACTTAAGATTAAAAAATCAAGATGGGATAGGATATCTTGGGTTTCATTGGTTGATTATAGCTATCTTGAAGGCTGAAATTAAAAAGCTATCTTGGATAATTTTTTATAAGAGATTGTATCTATCTTGTGAAGAGTCCTGGTTGAATCACGTTGAAATTCTATTGTGTATGCCTACTATTGTATGCTCTCCCCTATTTTGGTCGTGTGAATGCTTTTAGAGTGTGACATTTTTCTTTGTGCATTCAGCTGCTTTTCTTAATTAAATTATCATGAAACCTATGCTGTGTGTGTGTATACTGCACTTTCCTTGGTGTGTTGTTGATTGAATAAGGTTGTCTTAAGTGGGTACTGTGTTTTCTCTTTGGCGTTAATTGGACAACTTTGGTCGGCTAGTTTTTCAACTGGAGTTTCACGCAATTTAGGTTGTGTATGGGGGTTGCACTTGTCTTGGTCATGCGTGGTTAATGAGTTTAGTGTGCAGTTGTGATTTTATTTGGCCGAGTGCATGAATCAGCTGCGTAATTTCTTTAAGTCTTTAGCGTCAACCTTTTAGTTGATGTACAAAAATCCCAACAGTTGACTACGACAATTTACTTGGTGAACAACTCTCAAATCTTTCTTGGAAGAACTGAATTCATTGGGAAGGTGTTCTTTTTTATCTCAAGTGTATTCGCTTTTGTTCTTTGTTTTTTTTTTGTCACTTGAGTTATTTTATTATTGTCCTTTTCATTAAAAGTTCTTGAGAAAATCCTTTATTGAGGTTAACACAAATCGGTCATGTTATTGGGTTTGAAATACTTTCATAGGTAGTGAGGACGAGGGATAGTGGCAAGGATTAAGTGAGTCGGCTCTATAAGGCCTTGTATAAAACTATAATTGTTCCTTGGTGAAAGTATTAAGCTGGGTGAGGGCCTCACAGATGTAGGCAAAGTGTGTTGAACTGTGTTAATAAATTTCGGTGTTGATTTATATTTGTGCATTTAATTTTTCATTTTTGATTGTGTTACAAATGACTGCAATCAAAACTATAGATTTTACGAAACTATTAAATCTTTTAGATTTTCATTACCTAATTTTCTTCGTCTCTAATCACCTCACTCATAAAAAAAAACAACCCCTAATTTTAACTCATTTTTTGCCTCCAATATTCTCAGCAAAGGGTAAGTCTAAAAGTATGTGTAATAAAAACAAATAGGAGGGAACAACTTGGATTTGTTGTTCTATGTTGACTCTTACTACCCAATGCAAGATGGAAGTATTAACCACATCGATATTGTCCCTGATAATAACGCAATTTATATTGTGCTTCTTGGTTCCTCTGTTAACTTCTAAACCTCCACAATTCTCTTCTTCAATAGCTAATTTTCCTTTTTCTTCAATTTTTAAGCTTTGGCTTTCAAGTTTTGTTTTTCAACCTTTTTTTGTTGCAAATAATCCCTCTAGTGAACCTAAGCTCATCGGTGACCATATTAAACCGTTTTTGTTGCCCATATTTTCCATCTCTCCATTGAAGGAACTCTCTATAAGGTAAACAGTGGAGGTTTTGGCTCTATTGAGGACTAATTGTTACCTAGATGTTACATGTGTGATTTGGTTATATCGTTGAAGTTTTATTATTTTTTATAGTTAATGAGCAAGTATGATTATGTGAAAATAAATAGATTTTATCTTCATCTTTTTCATTTGTAAGGTTTGGGTATAAAGAAACATGCCGTTAGAAGATTGATAAGTTGCAAAAGTTACAACATAACTTTATTTTAAGTCAAAGTATTTTCATTTTCATGAATTTTACAAATTACAGCATTTGCTCTTTAGATGAAGTAGTAATTGTCTTTTGTTAGGTTTCACTTCATTCTTTGTCGTAGAAGAGTACTCTTAAGTGCTTCCTTTTACAATAACAGTTGCCTCCTAGATATGCATTTGTTGAATATCAATTAGAAAACAAGATATAAGGTTTTTAATGTAGGGACAAAGCATTGTATTTTATGTAATTTTGGTTGAAGTTAAGACCTTTGTACTAGATGGCTTGGTAATCTTACATTTAGATAAAGAAATCCTTTTAGTGATGGAAGAAATAACTTCAGTGTGTTAAGGAAGAATTTTAATGACTACAGGGAAATCTATATGATTAAACTATGATTTAGTAATATACACAAAAATGGTGTTAAATATGACTTATTTGAAGGCTTGGAGATAAAACACAAACATTTTAGACCCATGTTCACCTATAAGAAAAGCCGTAAAGTTATAGGATGTGCCACATTAGAACGTACCTCCTAAAAGGTAAGGTGTCTAGCTTGTGTTCTAAAATATAGCATTAAGTAAATATAACATAAAACCATATTGAAGACATGTTTGAAGGTTAAAAAAACAGAATGTGCCATATTTAACATAGAACCTAGATGTCCCTATTTTACCTCATGTTCTTACCCAGACTTTTATGTACATTTAATTCAAATAAAACAATCTTGTGTCTGTACCATCATGTTCTTCTTTAGCATCATCCAGGTATTTTCTATTGCACTCCTAATTTTATTATTTTAATGTATTATAGATTTATAAAATTCATAATTATATTTTTTTCTTATTTCTCATTAAATATCCATTATGCATGATTTTAAGGGTTCTAGGAAGATGATTTAGAAGAATTATAAACATGTGTTATCTATGGTCAAAGATGTTTATTGCGATTATTTGTTGTGTTTAAACTATGGAATTAGTTGATTTCCTAGGATTAGTCTATAAAGCATAGGAAGTTGAATTTTTACCTCATAGGATTTAAGTGACGATTAGATCATGTATGAATAAATAAAGGAAACATGAATATGGAAATATTATAGGTTAGGTTGATATATAATTTAAGGGCTCATTATTTTGTCTCATATATATACATTATGCCTTATACTTATCCTTTTATGTTGCCAAAAGATGTTCAATGAGTATTCATTTATTTGCTTTATCTTTCTTTTCGATACATTATTATGGTAAGGACAGGACTACCTCAACAAAGGAGGCCTACAATATCAGCCTTATGCAAGAAGGCTAAAGTAAATGCTTTTGCATCTACATCATCAGTGATAGCTCCTAAGATGTATGTACGAAGGAGATCTTAGGCAACATGGCCACCACTACAAATGCCAACTAAACCACAAGAACAATCAAACCATCCTTAACCATATTTTATCACTAATACACAGAGGAAGCACTTCCAGACCTTCCATATATAATAGTTTGATTCACCAAAGTATATACACTAGAACATGTTAAGCGAGGCATATCTTGCTGACAATGTGCATAAGATCATTTCACTCAATGAATAGTTATATTTTGTTGATATTAAAGAGCTAATTTACTAACTAACTCTTGAGTTTATATACAATTGGAGGCAGATGATACTTAGGCTTTTAATGGAGGATGACACCTTTCTTAAGTTCAAATTGAGTGGTGTGGACCACAACCTCAATTATAATCAACTCGGGGTCTATACTACTTTTTACTTATCGGTTAAGCTACGTAATTTGATCCGAATAAAGATAACAAAGTGGCCCAATAAATAATCTAAGTCAATGATTTGAAGTCTAGGAAAAAACTAGATCTCAATCAGTATGGATCGGATCCATATTGGGTCTGTAATTGGGAAGCCCGATATAGAAGCTATATATAAAGGTTAAGGTCTCCTTCAGTTGCTCATGTCATTCGTAAGCATCAGGATACTCAGACCCATTAAGATAGCTTACATTTTGAGAAAACTGTAGAAAGGCTTAATCGCGTCCTGATGAGTAATTTCCGTGAAGGCGATGGTGGATTCGCACTCGTTTCAGCTTCGGAAAGCTTGTTTGAAGTTATCAAACTAAAATCAAAAAGTATACACAGTTCTTTGTTTATTTCCCTTTCACCTTTGATCTGGGATATGTAACTAAGGTCTCGTTATGTATTACACATGGTATCAGAGCAGTGACATGATCGGGTGGTTAAAAACAAATATTTTTTAGTTTTTTCCATAAGTTTCTCATTTTTTTTTCTTTTTGATGCATGAAATTGGTATAAATGTGTTTATCCTTAAGAAGCGGGTCAAAAACGAGCCTCAATGCTCAAAAATCTGACCCAAATCCATAATTATGGTAACAATATATATACACACTTTGATAGACAATCAATCATACTCAAGCTAGTATCTTTGGATATACTAACATAGTCACCAAGTAGGTCGATAAGTCTCTTTAATGTTATTAATTATAAGCAATGATCCACCTTTGGGTGATCTCCTAGCATTATAATTAATAATTTCAATTGTTCAGTTCATCTGTTATGTCATTTATTGGCATCATATAACATGAACAATTGAAAGAATGCATAATTAAATGTCTAAATATCTTTTTAAGCAAGGTCACCTTAGTGACTAACAAGTTTATATACAATAAATATTTAATTAAGTGTAAATAAATTTTGGAATTTAATTATAACGTTGGGAAACTCATACAGTAAAATCCAAAATTAACCAATTTCAACATGCATATTTGTTTGTTACCAAGATCAAAAACGTAATTGGTTGCATGAATATTCATTTAGTACTATAGGAATAAAACTTAGTTGATTCCATACTTTAACTTGCAAATTTACCCTTTGATTTTTCGCTTGGAAGTCATGGTATCTATAGATTTTAACACAAGAATCATTCTACTTTACAGCCACAAAATCACAAGACTTTCTTATAGTGGGCCACACGAAACATTGACTTTTGATTTTTCTTTTTCTAGAAATAATGCAAATTGTAGTAAATAAGTAATGCAAACATAAAATCAAAGCTTTTAATGGTGGTCGTATGAAAACTTTCTTTAAACTTTTGTTTCTCTCCAGCTTTGTTCTTTCAAAAGGCTTAACTAGTCAAACCTCAATTAATGCATGTAAGTAACCATTTGATTTTTAAACACCAAATCATTATGTCCACTCATTTTTTACTGTGCATAGAGCCAAAAACATATTCAATCTTTTATTTTAAAAAAGGAATCACGTTTTCCAGCTTTATTCTTTCAAAACTTAACACTAATCCTTTTGATTTTCAAAATTTATGTATATTGTAGTAAAAAGATTAATGCATGGTGGGCCCTATAAAAAACCTTCTCTTTAGCCCTTTGTTTCCAGAAAGACTTATGCTTTATAACTTCAAACATAAACATTTTTCCATAACCTTGAAATATAAACAATTTATTCCTTATAATTATAAACCTGAAGTTATTCAATAATAGGCCCCACAAATATGACATTATGGTCCCACTAAAGTCTTTAGGAAATAAGCCTTTCGATGTGTATTTTTTTGAAAATCTCATCTCAACTCAAAAACAAACGGACATGCTTAAGATAATAAATGAAGCACCCCACTCTCATCTGACACATGCCTGTACATCCATTAGACATTCAAGCACATGCCCGGTAGAAGTAGTGCGCTAGAGATATCACATCAATTATCATGGCATCATAATTAAAACACAAATACTCATTATCTAAAACTCAATTCCTCATTTTCATTTCATAAAATATAATGTACATTGTAGCATTACATACAACGTCCATGTATACAAAATATCAACGACCTATCAGAGTCTACAGTTCTGTTTACAAAACATGCTACATACATGAGTAATTAAACAAAAATTGTGTCTAAATCCTTCAATCCAGCTGACTGACCTATGAGGCATTTCTTCTATCCAAAAATTAGTACTAAGCTTCTTCTAGAACGTCTTAGTATCTAAGTCGCCTCTCTCATACTTGAAAAGTCAATGTTGCAATTTTGGCAAGTTATGTGAACTTAGTGAACTAACCATCCTCGATGGCTCACCCATAACACATATCACATCAACAAATGCAATCACATAATTCACATCATTTCATTTATCATCATGTAACATCGTAAAACACTTTATTCATAATTTTCACATTTTTCATTCAATATAATTTAATAATACATTGTAATCATTCAAAACATATATATCAAATGTATATGTAATGTTCGTGACACTCACATTCGTTTATTATGTTGTTATAACTGAATGCCTTTTTTACTATCCTGTATTCGTTGTGGATATCAGGCTCATTAATACTGTCATTTATCTGTTAGGGATACAAGGCTCATTTTACTTAGTGAGTCAGAGGCTTTTACTACATTCTGAGCTTTAAGCTCTTTTTGACTGACGACTCTGATTATAGCTACCTTTATCTTTCATGCATTCATGTAATGAAATGCACCACACGTACTGAATCATTGTATTCAATGAATCACATTCGCATTCTCTTTCTCATTCACATTTTTCTGTGGATCTAAGTCCGACGTTCAACAAGAATGTTGAGAACATTTATTCCATCAAATTCACATACAATGAGCACTTACAATAGTTTTCAAGCATCAAATGCCTCAGACACTTAATGTCTGGAATCAATACATACACAACATATAATAGTTCACTATAGAATTTAAACAAAACAAAAAATCAAAGTGAGACCATCTAGTTTACTCACAATTTGCTCCAGATAGCTTATTGCCTCGAAGTCCCAACAATGTCTAGATGCAGTCGCTCTAATTGCTCCTCTATATCATGCAAACATACATATTCACACATTATGCACATTCACATGAATACCCAATCATATACACATGTATATGCATTATGTATAATGCATGTTCAATGACTATCCCAGGTATATTTCCCTAATATATATCTTGTTATCAATTAACAACACCTTTCAACCATTCTTTAATATCTAATACACTTTACTCACTTTAATCACCTAATTCATCATCAACTAGGTTCATTCAAGATCTCATTCAAGCCTAATTATCTCATATGGAAGAACCCTTGTAACATCCCGTTTCCAGAGAACGGGTCGGACCAGAGAAACGGGTCCAAGAGTGGGGTAAATCAACACATCTCAT
>JANZXP010000002.1:25709112-25726589 GCA_027576715.1 Erythroxylum flavicans
TTTACTATGTGACCCAGAAACACTACTTGATTCAACCAAAACTCACATTTACTAAATTTGGCATACAATTGTTTCTCTCTAATAATCTATATAATTACTCTCAATTGCTCAGCATGCTCTTCTCTACTCTTTGAGTATACTAAGATGTCATCGATAAACATAATTACAAAATGATCTAGGTAGGACTAAAGCACCTTATTCATCAATGCCATAAATGCAGCTGGGGCACTAGTCAACATGAACTACATTACCAAGAATTCATAATGCCCATTCCTTCTCCTAAAAGCACTCTTCAGTACATCAGCCTCTGCTATCTTTAACTAATAGTACCCTGATATCAAATCCAACTTAGTGAACACTTAAGCTCCCTGTAACTGATCAAACAAATCATCAATTCTAGGCAACAGGTACTTGTTCTTCACGATTACCTGATTCAGTTGCCTATAATTGATGCATGGTCTTAACGTTCCATCTTTCTTCTTCGTAAATAAGATTGGAGCTCCCTATAGTGATACACTAGGTCTAATGAAACCCTTTTCCAACAACTCCTGCAATTGAGCCTTTAACTCCTTTAGTTCCACAGATGCCATCCTATATGGAGGAATAGATATAGGTGCTACACCTGGAACTAAGCTGATTGTAAACTATCTAGAGGTAAACCAAATAGCTCTCACATCCAGGAATTCCCTAACCACAAGAATATCGTACACATTCTGCTTAGTTCGAGTATTAATGACATGGGCCAAATAAGCCTCGTATCCCTCTTGCATCAACCTCAAGGCACTCATGAATGAGATTAGCCTAGCAGGCACTGCTTGACTAATACCTCAACAAATTGCTCTCGGCTTATTAGGAGATTCTAATATTACCTCCTTAGTATAGCAGTTCATGATAGCCCTATGAGCAGTTAGCCAATCTATGCTAGGATATATCTATTTCGTTTAATTGTAACACAATCAAGTCTACCTCTAGTTCTGCCTGATCAATTCAAATCAAGCACCTCACCTCTCATATTACTGTAGTACTACCTATTGGTGTACTCACCTCTAATCCATTTCTCAATAGCTCTCTATCACAATGCAACCTAGATGCCATATGAGGTGCGATAAAAGAGTGCGTAGATCCAGGATCTAGCAATGCAAAAACTTCATAAGAAAAAATAAGCAACACACCTGTAACGACATCTAGAGAATTCTGAGCCTCCTATCTGGTCATTACATATACTCGGGCCTGAGGCTGCAGTTGGTTGCTCTGCACCTCAGTCCTGACGGTAGGACTCCCAGAACTTATTTCGCCTCTACCACGGCCTCTCTGTCCAAACCCACTAGCTCGACTCTACTGAACAATAGTTTTAATTACTCCTCTTTCTCTCCTTCCACATAGTGCTTCAAATATAACAAAATAGTCTCTGATCTGATGGTCAAATGAGCCGCATCAAAGGCAAGCTCCAAATAGTTTTTTTTTATAAAAAGCTCCAGATAATTCTAGCATTCACCACCGTGCTTCTTCCCACAGTAATCATAATTTGGCAACTGACCCAATACTACACATCTTCCACTACTAGACTATACAGAGCTACAACTCTGTCTAACCTAGACTGTCTTAATCTAACCGGTGGTTTAAAAGCTCTATTCTAACGCTTGCTAAACCTTTTGCCATAACCACCCTAAGATTCACTAGGCCTCTTTAGTCTAGACTCTGATCTATATTCTGTTTGGCTGTCATTCAACAATTGCTCAATTCAAATCGAGTCAGCCTGTAGTTCCATAAAACTACCCAGATTGGAAATGGCTAACCTTATTCAAATCTCCATGTTTAGCTCGTCTTCAAATCTCTTGCACTTGTCTTCCATAGTAGGAATCAAGGAAGTAGCATAACCCATCAGCTCATTAAACTTAATCTCATACTCTGCCATCGATAAACTATCATACTTTAAATCCAGAAATTCCTTCATTTTTCTGTCCAGGTAGATTTTAGGCATGTAGTTCTCCTTGAAGACTCTCAAAAAGTCTTCCCACCTCAAGCTACAAGGCCTGGTGGTATTACCTAGAATAGTTTTCTACCACTGGTACGTCGGGCCTTGCAGTAAGGAAACTGCGTAGTCTAACTTCTCGTCTAACTCGTAATCTATCTGATAAAAAATTCTCTCCATTCTCCCTAGCCATCCCTTAGCCTCTACAGGGTTGTACTTCTATAGAAGTCCATAGCCCCCTACTTTTGCAGCTTGTCAGACCTCCTTTCCCTTCTCTCTGGAATTCTCAGAGGCATTCTCTCAAGTTGAGATACCGAAGACTCCCTACTAGCTCCTATTGACTCTAGGTCATTTATGTCAGTTAACTTTCGCACTTGATCAACTATGGCGGATGACCTATAATAGACAATAAATTCAATTACTATCTGTATTTCTCATAATATTTCATGCCTAATGTTCCTATATGCCCATATGAATGCTAACCATGCTTTGATATAAAAAACCTAAAGCACCTCACTCCCATCTGACACGTGCCCATACATCCATTAGACATTCGAGCACATGCCTGGTAGAAGCAGTGCGCTAGAACAATCACATCATTTATCATGACATCATAATTAAAACACAAATACTTATTATCTAGAACTCAATTCCTCATTTTCATTTCATAAAACATAATGTACATTGTAGCATTACATAAAACATTCATATATACAAAATATCAACGACCTATCAGAGTCTACAGCTCTATTTACAAAACATGCTACGTGTATAAGGAATTAAACAAAAATTATGTCTAAATCCTTCAGTCTAGCTGACTGACCTTTGAGCCATTTCTTATATTCTAAAAGTGGTACTAAGCTTCTTCTAGAACGTCTTAGTATCTAAGTTGTCTCTCTCGTACCTGAAAAGTCAACGTTGCAATTTTAGTGAGTTTTATGAACTCAGTGAGTTAACCATCCTCGATGGTTCACCCATAACACATATTATATCAACACATACAATCACATAATTCACATCATTTCATTTATCATCATGTAACATCGCAAAACTCTTTATTCACAATTTTCACTTTTTTCATTCAACACAATTTAACAATACATTGCAATCATTCCAAACTTATACATCAAATGTATATACAATGTTCGTGAGGCTCACATTCATTTATTATGTTGTTATAACCAAGTGCCTTTTTCACTGTCCCGTATCTGTTGTGGAGACATAGCTCATTAATATTGCCCCTTATCCATTGGGAATATAGGGATCATTTTACATAATGAGCTAGAGGCTCTTACCACATTCTAAACTTTACGCTCTTTTTTACTGACTACTCCGATCACAACTACCTTTATCTTTCATGCATTCATGTAATGAAATGCACCACACATACTGAATCATTGTATTCAATCAATCACATTCACATTCTCTTTCTCATTCATATTTTTCTTCAGACCTAAGTCTGACATTCAACAAAAATGTTAACATTTATTTCGTCAAATTAATATACAATGAGCACTTCCAATAGTTTTCATACATCAAATGCCTTAGACACCTAATGTCCAAAATCAATACATACACAACATATAACAATTCACTATAGAATTTAAACAAAAAAAACAATCAAAGTAAGACCATCTAGGTTACTCACAGTTTGCTCCAAATAGCTTATTGCCTCGAAGTCCTGGCAATGTCTGGATGCAATTGCTCTAATTGCTCCTCTATATCATGCAAATATACATATTACTACTTTGCACATTCACATGAATACTCAATCATATACACATGTATATGCGTTATGTATAATGCATGTTCAATGACAATCCCAGATATATTTCCCTAATACACATCTCATTATCAATTAACAACAACTTTCAATCATTCTTTAAAATCTAATACACTTTACTCACTTTAATCACCTCATTCATCATCAACTAGTTTCATTCAAGATCTCATTCAAGCCTAATTACATCATATGGAAGCACCCTAGTATTAATTGGTTCATACTTCACTCAAAAGACAACTCTTTTTCTTCATAGGTTTGGCCACGATCGTGACAGAAAAATTTTCTAGCTAGGCCACGGTCGTGGGGTAAGGCCCACGAATGTGGTAGAAACTTATTTTTTTCAGGTCACAATCGTGGGGTGAGGGCCATGATCGTGCCGTATAATTTCTTCCTCCATTCACACGAATTCAACTTATATATTAACTCCAATTTTACCGAAATTCACCTCCTAAATGTAACACCATTTCATACTAATTCAACTACCAAATTGATTGCATTAGACTCTCAAACCTCTACTCATTTAACTCACCATTTCCATCTTAATCTCATCATTCATGAAATCCTATTTCCTTCCTTAATATATCTCATTCATAAGCATCAAACAATTCAATTTCCAAAATTCATCATTTCGAATCCAGAACCTCTTCACTTCTACCTCAATTACTCAAGTAAAACATTCACAAAACAAGTCACACAAGGTCATAAACCATATAAAAACAAATCATTTCATCAATCTATCATTATTATACCTAATTCTCATTTCAAAAATATTACTCTAACATCCTTTCTTATACCTTAAGTTCTCAATCTAGTTCATCTATAAAAAAGGCTATTTTCATGATTTTCATATTCTTAAAACAAGAACACAACACATAAATTCATTCATCACTTCTTAACTTTCATTATCAAACTAAAATGTAGAACATGATCACACCTCTTCATTTTTTAACTTTCAACACTCTTTCTAGTACCATTTTCATAATCATTGATCCCTTAATCTGTCATCATAATTGCTTTTTATTAGACAACTCATGAACAACATTTACACACTAAAATTTAGAACATAATTCCTTATTATTACACCCACATTAAAAACACATATAAAATTTAATGATCAAATCATCAATCTCCAATCATCCATCATATTCGTTTCATTTATAACTACCCGTGAAGATCAAAACATAACTTACTTGATAAAAACTTCAAACTCTTCAAGATCTCACTTAACCCTAGCTTTCTTCTCTCACAAGTGCATCATCATCATTCAAAAGTGGTAAGGTTGTGTCTTTAGTGAGAAATGGAGGAGAGAACAAGATGGGAGTAACAATTGATAGATGAAAACAAGGTGTAAATTTGATGAAAGCTTGGTAAATCAAAAATCGTGAAGAAGGATAGAAAAAGAAAGTTACGAAGAAGGTGAAACAAGATAGCAAGTGAAAGACAACAAAATACTTGTCCTCCTTCACTAGTAGATATCGTAAGTGTCACTGCCCTTGTCACCTTCCTATGGTCCCATTTGGACCCCTTTTTTATAACTAGTCCATTTATTTCCAATTTCTAATCCAATTGTCTCCAAATTTTCAATGATGCATGTCAATAATTCCTAAAGTTATTTATTAAAATTTCCACTACCATTTGACTCTTATTTCTACTAATATAAATCAATTGTCCTGTCACTTGGTTTTTTTTCTGTATAAAAATATCCAAAATTCCAGAAATTTCCTAAATTTCACCAAAAATCCTAAATCAATACTTATACCCACCAATTCAATTTTCAATACATATAAACCACAATTCACATCATAATCACATTAAAATCAATTATCCCCATAAAATATCAATGAACACATGTTTAATCATTTTAATGTGTGCAAAAATTAATATTCACATGTGTGTGTATGCTATATTATGCATGTGCATGAAATGCATTTTCTAACTTCTCATTAATCTCTCAAGTACAATATTCTAGGGTTCTAACCCTTAACATGGGATAACGGGATGTTACAATAAACCTATAGCCTTCACAATCCCTGAGTTTTATTATAAAGGAGTTGTTTGATGGATTAACTCAAACTCAATCAACAGCCCACAAAAATCGAGAAACAAGATGGCTTAGATTGAGAGATTACAACAGAAACAATACGTAATTTTTCTATAACCGTGAATCTAAATTAATTGCTAGCATAAATTTTAGGGTTTGTCAACATAAGATCAAGGAGAATCACACTACATAAATTAAGAAGATCAAACTAGAAGATCAAGGATCGTAACAATCAATCCACCAGATTTGTTGCTAAAGAAAATATTTAGAAATCTTTGTATTTATTTCAATTTATCCAATTGCCTTGTTTAGAGACCAGTCTTGTATATAAATATGCCTGTACATATCAATACGACTCACCAAATTCATTCAACTCTATTTCAATTATCACGGTATCAGAGCCAAGTCTTTATTTCTAGCCTACAAAATCATTGAATCATTCTACCAACACACTGTAGACTAGAACAATATCATTGTTCTCCAACAATGATATCACTGCTGTCCAAAATTAGATTGTAGCTGTCTAGCATCAAATCATGGTTTCTCTGTCATGCTACTATTGCTCTGTCTTTTTTTCCATCTTCTTTAAAGCTCAGGTTTGTTTTCGGTAGATATGGTCTTCTTTCACAATGACCAGATCTGTCTCGAATCATGAATGATTAGCTACTTTTCTGTACAATTTGTTATTGCACAATATATTTGTTTCGTTCAGTGTTAGTTATTGAACCATTCGGATTCTTTGGTGAACTCTCTATTGTGGAACTATTTTTTTTGAGATAATTACGACGCAAATTGCTAATATGGATGGAAACAAATATGAATTTGTATCTATCAAATTCAATGAAAAAATTTTTGCTCTTTGGGAATTTCAATTTCAGATATTTGTTGAAGGAGAAGGTTTTTTTGATATTCTTGATGGAACCCAGCAAGATGAAGAAACTCCTGAAGCCAAAATCAATGGAGAACAAGGAATGCTCAGATTATTACTTGGATACTTAATTCAGTTGAACCAGATATCATACTCAGTCTTCGATCTAATTCAGTTGAACCAGATATTATACTTAGTCTTCGGTCTTTCAAAATTGTAGTAGGGAAGTGGAAACATCTTCAGGGAATTTATTCTCAAGTAGATCAATCAAGGCAATTCCAGCTTGAATACGAAATTGTTAACCTCAACTAAGAAGATTGAGACATTCGCAGCTTTTATATTGAAATATTAAAACTATAGACAAAATAGGATATGATCTATTCAAATATTGTCTCAGGTGTTGCATATTCGGAGATTAAGAAGGAAAGGGATTGTATAAGAGTAATGCAATTCCTCATGAAACTTCGACCTAAATTTGAAAATGTAAAGGCCACTTTAATTAATCGAGGTGACTTGAGTATGGAAGTTGTTTTTGGAAATTTTGTTCGCAAAGAAACGCAACTGAATACACGAGATCAACTATCCATCAAATCTAACTCTGTTGATGCAGTTTTTTTGGCCTCACGAGGTAAATAGTTACAGCAGAAGAATGGAGATTAAAATAACATCAAATGCAGATACTGCAGTGAACTTGGACATATGCAATCTCATTGTAAAAAGTGTAATATGTGCAATTATTGCAAAAAATCTAGGCATATCATTCTGAATTATAGAGTTCTAAAGAATAAACAAGGCTATTCAGCATTTGTCACTGTGGGCAATGATGAAGAAAAATCCAATGCTAAGGAGAGCCGAATTTCATTACAAGCGATTCAAAAGATGATTCAAGACTTAGTGTAACTAACTCTTCTAGGTTCTATTTCTTCTGCTTTTTCTGTTGCCAGGATATCAGGTAAAGGAAATAAATTTGTTCTTTGGTTCCTTGATTCAGCCGCCTTTAATCATATGATAGTCTAAAAACATGCTTTTTTTGAACTTAAACCTTGTCACTCAAATAGATCAATTACCACAGCCAATGGAAGAAAACTACCCGTTAAAGGAATTGGCACTGTTTGCTTACCCACTGAATTCAACAAATCTATTTGTCTACCTAACACTCTTTATGTTCCTCTCTTAACAGACAATTTGGTTGCTATTAGAAAATTAAAAGGTCAAAATTATTTGGTAAAATTTTCTTCTTTTAGTTGTGATGTACAGGACCTTCAAACGGAACAAGTGATCGTGAAGGGGCGTTAACATGGACATTTGTTTAAACTTGATCTGGATTATCCTATGTGTCTTACAATATCACCATCCAATTTTGTTTACATGAAAATAACGTTTGGGACCTATGTCATTGATGTCTTGGTCACCCACATGGTAGAAGGTTAGAGCATATATTGCATTCCAATTTTCTTCTAGACAAATTACATGTTAAATATGATATTTCCAAGAATTGTCAGAATTGTGCTCTTGAAAAATTTACTAAGCTACCTTTGGTTTCAAGTACTACAAAAGTTGATGCACCTTTTCATCTAATACATTGTGACTTATGGGGTCCTTCACCTATCTTATCTAGACTTAGTTATAAATATTTTACTCTATTTATTGATAGTTTTACATAATTTACTTGGGTCTATTTCCTTCGCGTTAAAGCCGATCTAACTAATATAGCTAAGAATTTTGTTGCTATGATTGAGACACAATTTGGTAAAATCATCAAAATATTTCATTTAGATTTTGGTGGAGAATTTTATGCGTCTAATGTTGCATCCTTTTTTCAAGCAAAAGGCATTATAACTCATCAATCTTGTTTGGGCAAACCAGAACAAAATGGAGTTGTGGATCGTAACAATTGTCATGCTTTAGAATTGCTAGAACCATTTTACTCAAATTACATGTACCATCTCAATTTTGGGTTGAAGCAGTGCACACAGCTGTCCATCTCATAAATCGACAACCTTCTCCAATAATTGGTAATCAATCCCCATACTTTACGCTCTATAATAAAATACCTAATTATGCCTATCTTCGTGTTTCTAGTTCTGTATGCTTCGTATTACTTCCTCCTCAAGAATGAAATAAATTAACTACGAAGGCTGCTAAATGTGTTTTTGTTGGTTATAGTGATAAACAAAAAGGATATGTTTCCTATGATCCACACAATCATCGCATATGTGTGTCTTGTCATGTCACATTCTTTGAAAACATATACTTTTGTTCTTTATCCCCTAGTTCTGAAGTCACTCGTCAATCTATTTCCTTTTTGCATGATTTTTCTGATTCCTCTCCCAATCCTAATAACATTACTATTGAAACAATGTCCATATTGCCATCAAATGATCCTATTCCTGAAGGTTCTGTCTCTAACCTCTCCATTATTGTTTCCACACCACATTATCCGTAATTGTGAAGATCTATTTGTGTCAATTTTGATAAACCATCGATAAGGTATGACCCTTTCTATTCTTTCTTTACCAATATAAACTCTATCCAAATTCCTTTTACTTATAACCAAGCAATAGAACAAGAATGTTGGAGAAAAGCAATGGAAGAAGAGCTTCGGGCATTAAAATTGAATCATACTTGGGATTTAGTTCCTTATTCACCTGACATGTCTACCATAGGAAGTAAATGAGTTTATACCATTAAAGCAAACTGGATGGTTCTCTTGATCGATATAATGCTCGTTTAGTGGCATTAGGATATAAAGAGGAACATGGGATTGATTATGACGAAACCTTTGCTCCAATAGCAAAAATGACTACTATTTGTACTCTTCTGGCTATAGCATCCAATAGGAAAAGGTCTTTATATCAATTAGATGTGAAAATGCCTTTCTTCATGGTGATTTGAAAGAAATAGTTTATATAAGATGCCCTCCTCGATATTCTAATACAGATCCTATTATGGCTTGTAAACTTCTCAAGTCACTTTATAGACTTAAACAAGCACCTCGAGCATGGTTTGAAAATTTTCAGTCTACTATTTGCTCCATTGGATTTCAACAAAGTTCAAATGATCACTCACTTTTTATTCATCATTCTCATGTTGGCATTATTATTCTACTTCTATATGTTGATGATATGATCATTACAGGTAGCGATCAACAAGGCATTACAGAATTTAAGCAATTTCTTACAAACTCCTTTCAGATGAAGGATATTGGCACTATTATTTTCTTAGGTTAAAAGTATCGTACACATCTGATGGCATCCTTCTAACTCAATAAAAATATATTGAAGACTCACTCAAATTGGTTAATCTCACTTATTAGAAAACTTGCTCCACTCCAATGGAACAAAATCTGAAGTTAATGTACGATGATGGCGCGCCTCTCTCTGATCCTACATTGTATCGTCGCTTAGTGGGAAGTCTCATATATCTCACTACTACTCATCCTGACATTTCATTTGCACTTCAAGTTGTTAGTCAGTTTGTTTCCCAATTGAAAAGGCCACATCTTTTAACTCTTCATCACATTCTTCACTATTTAAAGGGAACTTGTGATCGTGGACCACTTTTTCCCTCCACTTCTTCTCTCACTTTTTCCCTCCACTTCTTCTCTTACTCCTCTAGCATATAGTGACACAGATTATGCTGGGTGTGTTGATACATGACAATCTATGACAGGATGGTGCGTATTCTTGGGCAACTCTTTGATCTCTTGGAAATGTAGGAAGCAGGACCATATCTCCAAATCTTCTACTGAACCTGAGTATCGTTTAATGTCCTCAATTAGTTCTGAAATTGTATGGCTCCAATGGCTACCCATGGATTTTGGTATTTCTTGTTCTAAACCTGTTACCTTTTTTATCGATAACACAAGTGCTATCAGCATTGTGACTAATCTTGTACACCCTGAACGCACTAAACACATTGAGGTTGACTGTCATTATATGTAGGATTTAGGTCGTGACAATATAATTCACCTTGCCCACATCTCATCTGAAGATCAACTTGCTAATATATTTACTAAGTCCATGTCTTCTATGCGTCACGCGTATCTTGTGAGCAAATTGATGCTTATTAACAACTATCATCAATTTGAGGGGGGTTGTCAACGTAAGATTAAGGAGAACCAAACTATATAAATTGAGAAGATCATGCCAGAAGATCAAGGATTGTAACAATCAATCCACCAGATTTGTAGCTAAAGAAAATATTTAGAAATCTTTGTATTTATTTTGATTTATCCACTTGCCTTGTTTAGATCACATCAGTCTTGTACATAAATATGCCTGTACATAAATACGCCTGTACATATCAATACGACTCACCAAAATTCATTCAGCTCTATTTCAATTATCAGGGTTAACTCTAATGGAAATTAAAGTGTCATAATTTGCTTTGATACTACATGTATATTTAAACTTTAATATTCTAAACAATATTTCAAGCATAGAATTCACCTAAGATCATCTATGACACAATTGATTCAATAACTTCAAATCCTAGTATTCATGCTATAAAGAAAATAGAAAAATACTAACCTTGATCCATGCTCAATATGTGTAATCCTTTTCTTATGGCAAACAATGTTTCTACACAAAAGCTTTATCCACTCTCGTTTTCTTCTTTTTTTTCGTTCTTTTCAATGGTGCAAAATTGTATGTATTTTTTATATCTGTTAACGTTACTTGATTGAAGGGAGAGGAAAGAGTTTTATTTATTAATCCTAATGATTCTATTTTTCTTTACAAGCCCAATAACCATTATTTTAGGTTCAATTTATATCGGAATCAAATAAAGAAATATGTGTCACACTTTATGATTATTAAATTAATCTAACAAATTAATCCCTCATTTAAAAGTAAACTACCAATAGATCAAAATTCAATAATAACCAATTGTAATAACAAGTTGTTTTCTTTTGACAACAATTATTGAAATAGATAAAAATAAAAAAAATTGTAATGTTGTTGCAATTTTTATTTTACAACCAAGAAACTAAAACAAAACGACACCAAATGTGTTTTAGTCTTTTATTTTTACTTTTTAGCAATGATATAAGGAAACCATAAAAGAGAACCAAACACCCCTTAAGTTTAATATTATTTGTGTTTCTCAATTTGTAATGTACGCATTATACATATTGTTCTCCTCCAACTAATCTACAACATTGTAAAGTGGCATAAAAATAATTTTGTTATATCAATTATCATTATTTGTTAGTCATCTCTTCACGAATTTTGTTGATTTGAACGAAAGGCTTTGGCGTATAAGTTTAAAAACAAATGTTCGTATTCAATAGTAATTTTAGTTAGTAAATAAAGGATAAAAAATGAATGTTTCCATAGTAGAAAAGTTATGACTGTGGAGAGAAATTTTTCCATAAAAAAGGATTCGAAAATTTTCTGTGCTCCTAGTCAAATTAAATGTGTTTTAACAATATCATCGCATATAAAATCTATGAATAGAAGTTCACATTAGTGTCGTCCTAAACCAAACTAGCATTGATATTTGTCATGTTAAACGTATGGCATTAAAATCGCACACATATATAAAGGACATTTGAGTTCATAACAACCATATACCCAAAAATCGTCCCTGGTTATGAGCGTGATGATTGCAGAAAACGGTGGAGGTCCTAATTATGAGGCTAATAACGATGCTTCTGAGAATGGCAATGATGCTTCTGTAAGTCTTCTCGTTTTTCTACAAAAATTATAGACACTAGGCTTAGTTTTTATTCTCTTGTCGAGAAAAGAGGATGTTAAATATGTAATATGACAGATTTTACATGTTTGGGTTTCCTACCACGAAGAAGAATATCGAGTAACCGTTCCACCCGATGCCACTGTCAGGCAACTTCAAGAAGAAATTTATCAACATTGTTTTCAATCACAAGCAAGGTTTTCGCCCGATTCCCAGCTCCTTTATTTTAATAACGAGTTGCTACATGCTTCAGAGCCTTTGACGAATTATGGCATTCAAAACGACAGCCCCATCCTACTTAGATTTTGGATTCGTGTTTGGATTACCACCTCAACTCACAGGGCTAGCATGAATTGTCATGAACATTCAACAGTCAGACAAGTCAAGGAGACCATTGGAGGGCATATGTACCAAAGCATTGGATATGACAGTGAAATACCTATCGATCGAATGAGACTCCTCCGAATTCCCAACCAAGTCGGTTTTCTAGCTGATCACGACGTGCTACACGATTTAGGAATAGGATACGACACTGAGTTGAATCTCTCCGTTGTTGGTTAGCTTCTATAAAGTTAAAACTTAAGTTTCCCATGAAAATGAAAGTTTTCTCTAGTTTTTTCTTTTGTTGTTTAACATGCAAATGCAATCCAATTATGTTCATTTTTAATTTCCCAAACTTACTAGACTTTACTAATGCTACGTTAAAATTTTTATCTTCACGGGTTTGACTCAAGAAACAGTCTCATTGTCACAATTAACTGTATACAATTAATGACCCTCTCAATCTTGATAAAGCGAGAGTCTTATATACTGAGGTTTGCTCTAATATCATCACCAATTGATCTTTTACCATAAACTCATTTGTTATAAGATATTATATATATTTAATAAATTTATATTCAATTTATTTTAATTATATAAATTTCAAATAACAATTTGAAGGATTTTGTAAGTTTGTTGATCAAAATTAAATTTTAATATAAAAGTTTTATAAGTTTAAGAAAATTCAAGATATAAATTAAGAAATTAAATTTTAATTAGTGATGAAAAGGTATCAATTAATCGAATAATTAAAAATCGAAACTTATGGAATTTTATAGTCATCTATTTAAATATATATACTATGATTATATATTCTTAGTATTTATATTTATTAAAAAACATTAATAATTTTCCCACTAAAAACTTTTAAAATTTTAAGGACCTTTTTTATAATACCTTGTATCAAGAAAAAAAATCACTTTCATCTGACCCGTTTTATATTTAAAATATAAGTTTTAAGGTTAGTATTGACTACTGTTAATTTCTATCGAAAAATGATATTCATTTAAAAAATTTATTGTAATTTGCATTATTTATTATTATTATTATTATTATTAATTGCTGCAGTCAGGTTTACAACGAGAATAAGATTAAAATGTTTTGCTCTCAGTCAATTGTACCATGGATTGGTATAATTTAACAAGCACATCAATCGTGGCAAAAGTACACAAATAAAGCATGTTTCATGGTAGAGTAAACAGTACTCCCATCATGAATTAACGTAGAAGCACGCTAAGAACAAGAAGAATTGTATGAAAAAGCTGGATTTGGCTGATATGATGAATTCTTACGCTCCATTAAATCTTCCATAAATTTAGGTCCAACTCCTCAACCGCCATGAATGCCCCAACTAATGGTCATGTTCCAGTAAGTCATTAATTTATAATAACTTAAATAGATGCATATGTTAAAGTTATTAGATTTTACTATCTATGTGTATTGGATCTCCCAAATTCTCCAATTCCGGTCGTTGATGAATAAGATTCCGGTAAGTACAATTGCCAAACATCTCCAAAGGGAGAATTCAGAATACTCTTGGCTTCTTACCAGAGAATAAGAACATTTCTTTGCCACGGTGATAGATGGAATTTACAGCAATAGTGAACTAGTTGTGGATGAGATAATTCTTATCAGGATCAGAGCAGAAGATAGCACGTATTGCAGAGAACTGAAGGAGCTACTTATGAAGAAAATTCTCCCAGCTGGTTACTCGAATCGCATACATTCACAGCGCAATCGTGTAAACAACTACTACTTGGTCCACTCACCAGATTTCCTTTTCACAAGCTGATACAAGGATTTGAAATTTCAGAGGCTCACTTGTTCATTCTCTAGTTAGCAGCCAGGCTGAAACTGGAAACTAGAGACATAATAAATTAAATTCCACATTCTAGACAAATACTGCCCTTTAATAAAATATTGATGATGAACAATTCAACCTAATTTTTAAATCTAATACAAATTAATTAAATTTAACTCAAATTAATAATTTAAGAAAATTTATAATAAATTATCATTTTATATTAAATTCAATTAGTTTGTATCAAATCTAAAAGTTAAATTAAATTGTAATGTCAGTGACATATAACTATTTTTTAACAAATAATTATATGTCAGCACAACAGGCCACGATCGTGATAGAAGCACTGGAGTCAGCCCACGATCGTGGTCTGCATGGCCACAGTTGTGGCCTACATTGGGCAGACGCGCAGACACTCAAAAACTTCAAGTTTCGAGGGAGTTTTTGGACTTTTCGAATCCCAGAAAAATCATAGGACTGCCCAGAACACAAAAGGTATATAAAGAATAAGACAAAGAAGAGGAAGAAGCTTTTGCATCAGCTACTTTTGAGAGAAACCCTAAAGAGGATTGTTGAGAGATTGAGAAAGAGAAGAAGGAAGAGAGAAGTGGAGAAGAAGCTGACATGTACTTACCAGATTAGGAGTTTCCCGATGTCGCTAGCTCTCGTCTCCATTCAAGATCGTATTTCCTGTTATTTTCCATTTTTATTATTATATAGAATTGGGAATAGCAGTTTAATGATGGGATTTGTGAATATGGAGATCTTTTAAACTCACATTTAAGTTTTTATCTTTGATTTAATGAAATTCGATTGTTCTTATGTTTATTGGATTTATTGTGATTAATTTTTTAATTGCATAATTCGATAATAAACTGAGAGGGTGAATCGAATGAAAAATAATTAAATTTGAGTTAATGATAGTTAGGTGATATAATAAAAATGCGAAATTAATCAAATCGGTAATTGTGTGAAGAGAGATGTCGCATAAGTCCCCGACAGTTTATTAGATAACTTCATATCTAATTAGGGTTTTGGTTGTTAATTGAGAAATTGCAATTTTCCATAATCTGGTTAAGGTTCATAATTTAAGGTTAATGGTTATAACTCGAGAGAGAGTAATCAACCCTAGGATTGTTTAGAATCAATGATCCGATAAATCATAATCGATTAGGTTAGTAATAAAAATAGGTAAAATTCTCCTTTCTCTCAATTGATAGTTCCTTTAGGTTAATTCTTGAGTATGTTGCAATAGCTAATTTCTTAATATTTTCGTAATTGATTCTTGGATTGAATTGCGTGATTGAATTGAATTCTAGTTTTAGTTTTGCTATCTGTTGAATTTCTGCAATTTATGATGGCCTTAGATTTAGGACTAGATTATCCCTCCTTGTGGGATTGGCACCTTAGGTACTATATGAACAACCCGTGCGCTTGCGAATTATCAAGGTTAATCATTAGAACTTACGCACATCAAAAAATCATGATCAAGTTTTTGGCTCCATTATCAGAGAGGTGATTAGTTTAGTTATATAGTCTAAGGCATTTAGTTAGTTTTTCATTTTCTTTTTTTTTCTTTCCATTTCTGAAATCGTGCTATTGCATAAACATGCGTCACGAGAAGTTCGAGTTATATAGCTGAAACCGTAGATTTAGACATCACTCGACTAGAACAATCCATTAGGAAAGCTCGGTGTGAAGAAGAAGAAGAAATCGTGAAAGCAACAAGGCTGAGGAATTTCAACAAGATTTGGACTATGGAGCAAACCAAGGATGTCAACAATAGACCTTATAGACTTTATGAGACCAAGGTTCAATGAGACTAACTAAAGAGTAGCTAAGCCACCCGTATAAGCAATATCATTTGAAATCAAACTAGCCCTCCTACACATGCTTCAACAGAATGTTTAGTTTTATAGACTAACGAACGAGTATCCTAAATCACATATAGTGAACTTCCTTGAAATTTGTGATACCTTTTAGTACTATCAAATGTCAGAAGATGCAGTCAGAATTAGGCTTTTTTCGTTTACCCTTAGAGATAGAGCAAAGGCTTGGTATCATTCCCTTAACCCAGCCAATGTCACAACATAGGATCAGCTAGTTCTTACCTTTTTAGACAAGTATTTCCCCCTGACTACGACCACTAAGATCATCAAGGAAATTATCAACTTCCAGTAAAGTGACGGGGAATCGATCTATGAAGCGTAGGAACAATATAAGGATTTGCAACAGAAATAACCACATCGTAACTTACCCAAACAATTCTTGTTGCAAACATTCTATAACGGAGTAACCCTACATACAAGAGGCATGATCGATGTAGCTTTAAGAGGATCGTTGATAAGAAAGAAGGATGATGAAGCAGAAGGGCTGATAAAGGAGATGGCAAGTAATAGCTATTGTGGACAAACAAGCGAAGTAGACAAACCACTACCTTCCGAGAACAAAAAGGAATTGTAGTTGTTAATCAAATGATAGAAATGTAACTAAAAATTGATAACTTGACTCGACAACTCAACAACATGAAGGCTTCGTCCTAAGTTCTGGTGAAAGTTGAACAACTCAATTGTGAACTCTGTGGACAACTAGACCATGATACGGTGGACTGTTTATTGATAAAGGAAGGTGATCTAGAGCAAGTGAATTATATAGGAGCTCAATATGGACGAGGGGGGAGGGGGAACAATCCCTACTCAAATACTTATAACCCTGGGTGGAAGAATCACCCTAACTTCTCTCGGACAAACAATGTTGGAGGACAATTCAGACCTTAAGGATAATCAGGCTTCCAACAAGATAAACTAAGCTCAACAGAATCCAAGTTGAATAAGATTTTAGATAAAATTGGAGGCATGGAGGATGCACACAGGAGGCTTAAAAGCAAATTCGAGCAAGTCACTAAGAACCACGCCTTTTCAATACACAATCTGGAGGTCCAAGTAGGTCAACTAGCAGAGGCAATTTCTACTCAGAATGCACGAACCTTTCTAA
>JANZXP010000002.1:25756368-25767187 GCA_027576715.1 Erythroxylum flavicans
CCAGCTAAAAGAAGGAATGAATCTATTTGTACGAAGTCAGCGGCTCAGAAGATAGATAGCATTTCGATCCTAATGCTAGCGAAGACTCTTACAGTTAGTATTGTTTTTGGTACGCTACCATATTAGGATCCACTAATACGAAATGTTTTCATAGTTTTTTAAATTATAAAATAGTCTTTTCATTTTATATAATTCAAATTTAGTCTTTTATTATAAAATTTATTATATTAATTCTAATTTTTATTAGTAGTTAATATTAAATTATTATTTAATAACAAATTTAGAGTATAAAATTTATTTTATATGTTATAAAAATAAATTAAACCTACATACCTAGTTAGAAAATAAAAAATAACATTTAAAAATAAATTAAAAAATTATAAAGACAATGTTTAAATAATACATAAAACATATTTTTGGTAATATAGAAAGTTTAGTCTTACACTATGATTAAAATTGAAAAATATTTCAAATTTTGTCTCAATAACTCTATCTATCAAAATTAATATAAAATAACCTTTAAATATAATAACTTTTTTAAAAATATTTTTAATTTAATCCTTCAACTTTTCTTAATTTACAAATTTGACTTAGTATTTTTGGTAATTTAGTATATCGGCCAATATAACCAATACAATCCAAAATTGTTTAGTATACTCTAGTTTTATATCTAATGTGGTACAGAGAAATTTAGTGTTGATATCGGGTCGATACAACCAGTATTAATTAGTACCGATATAAAATTCAAAATTCTAATTCATAGGAAAAGAATAAAGGTAAAAGTGATGAATTTCCTTTTAAGATTGTCATAAATCTATAAATAAGCTCTTAAACTTTCTATGTTATAATTTAACTCTTAATCCCAATATTAAGTCATATTACCATTTTCTTTAAATATAGTGTAGAATAGACCTCCTAAAATATTTTTATGATATAATAAAATATTGTGTTTCATCTAAATAAAATGTATTCCATGAATTAAAGATAATATTAAAATTTTATTTTATAAACGTCAAAATATTACATTTTTATTTAAATTTATATGGAAATGTAAAAAATAGATTCGCAACTTTGAATATGACTATTTTGAAAATTTTAAGTTTTTATTATATTTGTAACTTAAATAAAAAAGAGAAATTAATAAGATATCACTTTTAATTTTTAAATTTTATATTATAAAAATAAAAACAATTACTAATATCATTTTACTCTTAGATTTAATTTTTTGGATCTATTAATTTTACTATAAAATGTTGACTAATATGATTATATAAATGTTAACTATATTTAAAATATTTAGTTTTACTTGATTTTATAATACTAGCTAGAACAAATAAAAGTAGTAATAAAATACTTAAACTTTTAAATTGTTAAAGAACTAGCATGTTGTTAACTTTATAAATTGATGGTGCTAACATAATACACCACATCAGTAGGACCATTTGACATGTAAGCATCTATATGAGAAAATAATTTATACGTCAATAAATTTATTAAAATTAAAAAAGAAACTAATTGGATGATCTTTATTTTTTACTCAAATGATAAATATTCTTTTTATAACCAAAAAACTTAAATGTAAACAATGTAGTTATCATATGACCGTTATACATTATTGATATAGAGAGTTAAGGCTTACTTGGAACATGTCTTTAGATGTCATGATCAAATTCATCTCTTTAGTGGTCAAACAAATTTGCCACTGAACCATTAATAGTGACAAAAGGAAAAAGGGCAATTGTGGCTTAAAGTAAAGCTAACAAAAATTGAACAAACTCAAAAATCCATTTTCGTTCTCTTTGCCAACTTTGAAATCCATAATTATCACCGATTTTTGGTTTTTTCATGTAGGGATGGCAAAAGGGTTTGGGTTTAAGCCTAACTCGACTCTATCTGAAGTCAACAGTTCAGGCTTAGATTGATTGGGCCTAAGGTTGGGCCAAGCCGATAAACGACGTTGTTTTGCTTTTTTAAGCTTGAATTGGGCCACCTCAGGCCCGGGTAGATTCATTGTCATCCTTAGTTCATCCTTCTAGCAAGAAGAAACATTAAATGACTGCAACGTACACCTGAAGCCAAAAAATATCTCAATTCATTTGCTATTCTCTTTTAGTTACAATCCTCCAATTATTAGCTCTTCTTGAAAGTTCATCATTGATGGCATTTTGTTTGTTTTCTGTAAAAAAAATTTAAACTTATCATTTATTGTTATAGAAGCTTGCATTAAAATTTCATACCTTAAAGTTTGGCTCTGCTTTTTTGGCATTTGCCTCTTTCCTTTTTATGAATCAACACTAAGTGTTGTTCATATACAGAGAAATCCTTTAGTGATGGCTCCCTTGTCAAGCCCTTCTTATCAAAATACTATCATTTTTCAAGTGATTACTTCTAGTGGTTTGACATTTTATTATTGGTTTTTCATAAGAGAATAAGTCGTGATTATGGAGGGGTTGTGCATGACTTGATTACTTGTGAATGCTCTTGAAATATGTATATCAATACATATATGGTGAAAAATGATATCAAGTTAGATTTTAGGTATTTCAATAGAGATTATAGGGCTTAGTGATATGTTTTTTTAGTTATCGAGACACTGCTCAATATTGTGGTTCCTCCACAGAGATCTTTGAGGCTTTGTTTAATGGAGTTGTTCTAAGTTGTGAAGAAAGGTTAGGTTACATAAAGAATATTTAGGTTTTTTGGGTAAAAATGAGGGTTATTCAATTAGTTTTTTTTCTTTTAAAACTAGTAATAAAATTGTTTAAGTGTAATCCTTATGTTGCATCGATGCTTACTTATCAAATGGTCATGCTTATGTTAACTAAAAGGTTAATGACAAATTAGTTTAACAACAAATTGAAAATTTGAACATCTTATTTCTACTTTTTGTAGTTCTGACAAATATTATAAAATTAGGCAAAGTTTAGGATTTTAATATCATTTACCCTTATTTAAATATGAATAAGTAGTTAAATTTCTACATTTAAATATTAACGCTTATATTTTTAAGTATAATTTTCATGAAATTTTTTATCTATTTTGGACTAATAGAAGTTTCATAAAATGTTAAGTTACAAAGAATATACAAATAAATATGAAATTAAATAGATCATTTTTATAAAAATTTCTTTACGTTCTTTGTGGACAAAGACCAATTGATACTTATTTGTTTGTTTATTCGTAGGTATAACGTGAACCTTAGGTTAGAAACCACCTAAAGCCCCACTTACAAGGAATTAGAACCTTAAAATTATCTTTAAATCAAGCAAAGAAACTTGACTTAATCAAGCTAGATAACTAGAACCAAAGTTAAGAGGATTTTAATTGTCACAAGTTGCCTTAAAAAGATCATATTAAGTTCTTATTAAAGAATAAATAGGAAATTCTTACAAAGTGAAGAAAAACTATAAAATTGTATTCTTATTATTTTGTGTAACGAATTACATTAATAAAATAACCTTAAACAATTATAGATTCCTAAGAATTAGAGTTCTAAAAGGAAAAGAACATTCCCCTCTTTCTTATAATATGACTAGAAACAACTAAATAACTTTGAAAGGTTAAATCCTACTAAAATTAGAAAACTAATTCAAAAGTTTAGTATTGTTTGACTAGAAACAACTAAATAACTTTGAAAAGTTAAATCCTACTAAAATTAAATAACTAATTCAAAAGTTAAGTATTGTTCCAACATGCACATTAATTTCAATTAGCTTTTGCAACTTTATAGATGCAAATTGATGGCTAGTTTGCTAATGGATACAAGCAGAAACTTATGCTGGTTAGATTATATTTCTCAAACCTCTAAAATTTAGTGCAAGACTAGTGCCAATCATTAAGATGACACTAACACCAGCTACTTTATGTTTTCTCATTCTCTAATTTTCTCCAATTTTTATTCTTTACGTGATAAGTATATATCATCTTTAAAATATATAGAAAAGTGATCAAACTCTACAATGCATCTTCTTCATCTTGAACATCCTCCTTTTTTTTTTGCATCTCTATGATTAATCCTTATAACCTTCATACATTTGGTCTTTGCTTTAATCACTAGATCTCTAATTCCTTATAAAGGATCATAAGAATGGTTAAAAATAGTATTGGTAAAGTTCATCTCCATCATTGTCTCCCTCCTCGAAAGGATTCATCCTCGAATCACGTACATCAAAAAAAGATAAAGTAGTATTATTAAAAGTATCACTCATGTTACCATAATTGCTTAGCAATTCTAGCTTGTAGGCATTGTTATTGATCATCCAACACTTAAAAAGAACCATCTCCTTTAGGCTGCAACTTAGACTTCCATTGTGTAAAATTGTGTAAAACCTATTGTTACACATGTGAACTCAAATTAAATCTCTATGTTCAAAATTAAATTTTTTATGTATGCATCCTTTGTTAGCTTACCTTGCATATTGCTTATTCTTTTTCTTTATGTTAGCATAAACCTTGGCATGAAAATTCCTACCAAAATATGTATTATGCTTACCATCCATAGTAGTACGTTCGATAGTAGGCAAAAGTAAGATATCTAAAAAAGTTAAGAGGAATAAATCCATACACAACTTTAAAAAGAGAATAATAGGTAGTATAATGAACTGAGCTAATATGTGCAAACTTAACATGCTCATCTAAATTTTTATTATACACTAAAATATCATCAAAATATAGTATAACAAAATTCCTAATAAAATGGTATAAAATATGATTCATTAACTTTATAAAGGTTCTAGGGGCATTAGTTAAACTAAACGACAATATTAACTACTCATATAACCCATATTTTACCCTAATGGCAATTTTCCATTCATCACCCTACTTTATGCGAATTAGATAATAATAGTAATAAATCTCTAAATCAATTTTAAAAACATGCACAAACCATGCAATTTAACAAACATATCATCTAAATTAGGGATAGAATGTCTATACTTTATAATGATTTTATTGGTGGCTCTATCAACATATGTGTGCCATGTTTCATCTTTCTTTGGCACAAAAATCATAAAAGTAACACTGACTAAGATTATTCCTTATGAATCTTTTTGTAGTCACTCATCTACTAACTTTTGAATCTCCTTTGTCTCCTTTGAATTAGAACTATACGATGGTCTATTAGAGATTGATGAATCTGGAATAAAGTTTATTTTATGTTCTATACTCTTAAAGGATGTAAACTATACGGTATCTCCTTAGAAAATAAATAAACAAATGTCTATAATAAAGAAACAATCATATTAGGAAAAAAAAAGTGTTAGGATCATTAGTTTAAAAATAATCATCCTTTTACAAAAGTACACGTAATTGTTACTTACTAAAATAACACTCTTAATCTTACTGCTAGTAGCAAAAACACTTTCTTACTTTTCTCTCTATTTTATGCTTCACACTTTGAATTTTCAGTTTTATTGTGCACCATTATGTTTTTTTTTTCATTTTCTACATATATTCACTTTTTAACCACTCTTTTCTTTTTCTTAACCACTCATTTTTTTCTCCCATCTTACACTTTTTCTGTCATGATTTGATCTTTATATGCTTTCTATGGTTTCAGAGGTGTTAATACAATGTTTTGGTTATTTATTAAAAAGATTCATGCACCCATAATGAGCAACCTTCCAATCAAACTATTATAGATGCCTTAATAGTATGTGACTAGCATGCATTAGTACCACATCACAAAGAATCTTATCCTAGTAGTTACAAATAAAGAAGGCCACTAACACTTACTTGTCATCTTAATTTCTCTAGATTTATTTAACCATTACAACTAATATAGTTTAGGATGCTTTAATGTAACCAAGCTAAATCTTTTAACCAACAAAGTAATAACAACATTAGTATAACTACCACTATCAATAATCATGTTATATACCTCGTCATTCATATGACACCTAATATGTAAAATGCGTTCATGTTAGACTTCATTACCATCCTCATTAAGTTCCATAGTAAGATTATGCCCAATATAATGTATCTCCATGAATAAGCTCCTCAATGTCGACATCACTTCAATCCTTTACTGGTGACATCTCATCATCATTTGAACTAACACCCTTTATGTCACCATCATTTATAATGATCATATATCTTTTATTTGGAAATTAAGAAGTAATATTTCCAAATTCTTGACATCTGAAACACTTAACATTATGTGACTTAAAAGACAAATTAGTTTGGAAAAAGCCACTGAATCCTTTGTTTTTACATTTTCTTTAGGTTTTTAGTAAGTTTTGTTATCCTTCTAAATTTGACCTTTATGAACAACTAGAAGTCAAACTATATTTAGAAACACCCTTAGACTTTAATTGCATTCCTTCCTACAATAAATCCTTCATCCATATATAATGATGCAATTCCACTATATTTGTTATCTCTTTCTTCAATCCACCAATGAATTTAGCCATAGTCTCCTCACAGTCCTCCTCTACTTTAGACCTAATTATTACTACCACCATCTTTTCATAGTAATCCTATACTCTTATAGAAACTTGAACCAACATTTGTCACTTTCTATATAAGTCCCTATAGTAATGACTAGGTATTAACCTTTTACGCATTAGTACCTTCATCTCTTCATATGACTAAATAGGTCTCTTACCATTCCTATGCTTATTGATCATAAATTGATCCCATAAAATATTAACATAATCTATGAAATCAATCATTGTTAGTTTGACCTTCTTTTCCTTTAAGTAATTATAAAAATTAGAAATATGCTTTACCTTCCTCTCCCACTCAAAGTACAACTCTAAATCATTACTCCCTTGAAGGTATGAATTTTCATCTTAATACTACCTAAATTACTAGCTCATTGTAAAATGGCCTTTTCACCATTCCTAGAACTAATCTCCTCATAATCAGAATCTTCCCCTTCCTCCTCAAACTTGGCCTAGAAGATTAAGGTTGGATGAGGACTCTAAGCTATTTAACCCTAAGTTTTGAACCTTCAATTGATTACGAATAGCCTTCATAAATATCTTGAGATTAATTTCTGCATTATCTCCATCTCTATTTATGTTTAAGCCTACAAATAAAATGTTAATAACAAACATATTGCTTTTTCTCTCACACTCCCTTATATATTTACACTCAAGATTATGTTACTTAGTCACTTTTATTTCATTCAAATTTTGGGTTTTTTCAATGATTTTCTCACTATTATTGTCTTTTACTAAACTTCCTCTTACAAGCCCTTTAAGAAAAAATCTATCAATGATACTACCAAAATAGCAAGCAATAATGCAGTTTATAATTTTGGTTAACAAAAGTCAATAAGAAAGAATAAAGAAAGTGAAATCATGAAGAAGGTAACAAAGGAAAAAAATGAAAATAAGAATCCTTCTAAAATAGGAACTGGATTGTAATACTTTATAACACACTATAACACTTTATAACCAATTTGAACATTATATGATATTTAGGTTTTGATATGCACTTCTTGATTTTTAACTTTTTCTCCTATCCTTTCTTAATATCCTTTATTTTTTAATTTTATCTATATATGATGTAGACTAACAAAAAAACATAAGAGAAAAATAAAAGGGAATATCTTTGATTGAAAAAGAATGCATAAAAATGAATTCTAACTTGAAAAGAATTGCAAATATAAGGAATTGAATAGGATGGATGATGAAAGACATAATCACAAAAAAGAAGAAAGAAAAAATGACTTAAAGGATAGATAACAACTGATTTCAAGAACCAAACCTTTGATACCAAAAACCAAACCTTTGATACCAAATAATGTCAACCTTAGGCTGAAAACCACGTAAAACTTGACTTATAAGGAATTGGAATTTTATGATCATTTTCAAATCAAGTAAGAAAGGTTAACTCTAGTCAAACCAACTATAACCAAATTTATGAGAATTTGATAAGATCATATTAAGTTCTTATTAAAAATGAAGAGGAAATTCTCACAAAGTGAAGAAAAACTTTCAATTATATTTTTAATAATCAGTGTAACAAATTACATTAATAAAAAAACCTTAAATAAGTATAAAACCATAAGGAATAGAGTCCTAAAAAGAAAAGAACATTCCTGTCCTTATAATAATTTGATTAGAAACAACTAAACAAATTAAAAAAAGGCAAATCCTACTAAAATTAAATAACTAATTTACGAGTTTAACATTGCTCCAGTATCTACATTGGCATCAATATTTAGTTTTTAAATTTTTATGAGTACAAATTAAAGACAAGTCCGATGCTAAACATGTAACATAATAACATTGGTTTGCTTATGTTTCTCAAAACTCCTGAATCTAGTTCAAGACTGGTGCTGGTTATTAAGAAGACTGGTGATGCTTTTACATTTTGTTTCCTCGTTCTCTAATTTTCTCTAAGTCTTGTTCTTTTTATGTTAAGTATATTCCATCTTTAATAACATATATAAAAGTGATCAATCTTCACAATACATTTGGTTAATCCTGAACAACCTCCTTTGCATGCATTTTTATGACTAATCCTTATAAAACTACCTTCGTACGTTTAAATCTTTACCTAGTGATTAGACCTTTAATTCCTTATAAAGAATCATAAGAATTGTCAAAACTAGGTGCTACGACAAGCTAATCTCTATCAAAGTCTATCTTTAACTTATTGTGAAGGAAACTAAGCAAAAATATATATCATAATAAATATCACGCTAGCTATGAAAGAGAGAAATCAACTTGTTCATTATATAGACATAAACTTAATTAAAGCATTAAACTAGAAAAAAGGCATTCCTTTTTTTAATTCGAATAAACTCTAGATAATTACAATTCTAAATAATATGATATAAAATTTTTAAGTTTAATAAAAATGTAATATTAAGTTAAATTTAATAATGTACTTTTTAAATATATAATTAATTTTTATAAATATAAAATACCATAATAATTTAGGTATTTATATTTTACAAAGGTTGTGCTTGGTGAACAACTTTTCAGTTGTTTATTAGTTTTTTAACTCAAATGAGATGTTTGACTCATATTAAAAAACTCTTTGATTGTTTGGTTAGAAGCTGGTTAAGTTGGCTGATTCAACCCAACCAGCTAACTTTTGAGAAGCTCATTCAATGCAGCATTTTATGTTAGCCAATTGGTTTATTACAGTCTTTCACCTACCTAAGCAACGTCCATGAGTGTCATTATTTGTTGTTTGAAAGTGGTCAATGTCATGGGTTGATTTATACGTCTTCCTCTGCTCCTTGTAACTTAAATTAAACACCTACATTTTTTTAGTTGCATATACGAATAAGTTATTTGTCAGCACAAACCACATTTTAAAGTTAGGGAATTTGAAAATCTAACATATAGAGCAATGTACAGATGACAAATTTGCTCATCTAAAATCACAAGTCCCAAAGGTCTCAATTATTTCTTATTATAGATTAGCAACATAGCAACATTTTAGGTAGCCATAAACCAAGTGCTATAGTATTATTATTATTATTATTATTATTATTATTATTATTATTATAAACTTAGTTTTTGTAAAATTTAAATTCTTATGAAAATATTCAAAGAAATATTAAAATATAATACTTATGTCATTTTTTTTTTAAAGTCATATCCTTATAAGTCATTTTACACATAAACAACTAATACTAAATAGCTAATTTTATCAAACATCTCTAATAAACAACTAATATAATCTGCTGATCAAATCGGCTGATATAATCAGCTATCAGCTAACAGCTAATAGAAGCAGCTAACAGCTAATATAATCAGTTGATTGTCAAATAGAGCCAAAGTTGATATTTCAATTCGTAAGTTTAAGATAATTATTTGTACTAGTCTGAACTTTATATATATATATATATATATGAACTCTCATCTATAATTTGACATTAATTCTCCTTTACAATAACAATAACTGTCATCTAAGGTGATGTGACATGATTAGATGGACTATTTAATTATGTTTTAGGATACGCCAATACCTTCAAAAAAACGTGCATGAAAATTTTATAGACTTGAGTCAACCTTCCTTTTCTTTTAGTCAGGGAACCTTATTCTCATTTTGAAGCATCTTAACCTTATATACAATTATGGCAATCTTGTACCTTAAAATACTTTAACATCTAAAAACAAAACGCTAGCTAAAACAGACAGTCAATAATTGCCACCCTCAATGTAACTAACATTCAATTCATATTGTTGACAAGCTTATCACAATGTCATTATTGTTGTCACCACCTCGAGATTGTCACTACTTTTGGTGACTTATGTCACTAATATTTACCTACCTTTTCTAAACTAGACATCGTTAGCAACCTATTTGTTAGTTTCCCTTTCCGTTAACAAAGGAAAATTATAACCAGGTTGTGATGAAGACGGTGGCATGAATCACTATACCTGGCAACATCTCGAGGCGGCAACAACGACAATGACATTGTGACAAGCTTGCTAATGATATGGATTGAATGTTAGTTAAAATGAAGATGACAACTATGGACTGTCTGTGGTGTTAGCATTTTATTTTTTGGGTGTTAGGGTTTTCTAAAGTAGAAAAACTATCATATTTGGACATAATATTAAGGTGTTCCAAGATTGGAATAGGAATGTTTTGTCAAGTCTACAGTCTTTTATGTGTTTTTTTTCTAGAAATATCAACTTGTCATAAAAACAGGGTTGTTCCTAATATTTTACAAGCTCCGGGTAAAAAAAAAAAGGCCTAAAAAAATCGACAATATGTAAACATGTAAATTTTAAAAGGATATTTTTATTATTAAAATTTAATATTCATACATAAATTACCCAATTTATAATTCTACATATTCACAAAATATTAAATAATCATAACAGCAGCTAATAATATTTTACAC
>JANZXP010000002.1:25767287-25782254 GCA_027576715.1 Erythroxylum flavicans
TTGTTCCTAATATTTTATAGGCTTCGGGTAAAAAAAAAGGCCTAAAAAAATCGACAATATGTAAACATGTAAACTTTAAAAGGATATTTTTATTATTAAAATTTAATATTCATACATAAATTACCTAATTTATAACTCTACATATTCACAAAATATTAAATAATCATAACATCAGCTAATAATATTTTACACATATTATGATAAAGGTCTAAATTATTAAATCAAAAATTTTTAGTAAATTTTGAATTTAATTAATATTAGTGATTTTTAATAAAAATTTTCTTTTATAAGAATTAACATAATGGTAAATGTAGTAATCTAATGATACAAACCTAATTATAAAAAAACCAATCAAACACATCTAATTATTTACGGTCTTATTTAATTATCAAATAATTTTTATTATTATTTAATTATCACAACATGTTTAATATAATTATACAAATTTTATAATAAATAAAATCATTTATGTAGTCTTTGAATTGAGTAATTTAAATTATTTGATTTATTCATATTATAACTAAACTTATGTGAACCTCACAAATCTAATAATTATCATGTGGCAAAGTATAATGAAAATTATAATTACAAAAATTAAATTATTTATTCATGTTTAATTATATTTTATAAATAATAAGTAATTTAAATATAAAAAAGGAGAAACACAAATAAACACAATATCAAGCTAATACAATGTCCACGTTAATGACAAATTACAAATTCATTATAATAAGTTCAAATTTTTAATAAGTTAAAAATAAATAAAATAAAAAACTTTACCTTTAAATTACCACTCAAAACTAAGAAGACATAACTATGAAATTTTTTTATCACCAATTTTTTAGTTGAAATATCTTAGATTCATATGTTAGTGAAAATTTTTAAAAAAGTATGAGAAATACACCCAAATGCTTCAAATGTATTTATAAATATAATAAGTTAAAGCTGTATAGCTAATAAAGAAAGCTATTTAGCTTCTAAGATTAAAAGTTAATGATAACTTTCTCGGTAATATAGCTAATAAAAGAAGCTATATATTAGTTAATGTTAACTTTTTCTTCTTCGACAACCAAAGATTTATTACCCTTCTAAATGGAAAAATGATGTTCAAATACATTAAAAATGGGTCCCTAATAAAGGTGGGCCCTAGGCAGGTGCCCTTACTACCCCTTCCTAGGGCCGACACTACATAAGAAAATAATTTATTGATGCACCTATCATGTCATATCACCGTAGATAACAATTTTCATTAATAAAGATTAAAATTGAGCTATATTTGATATAAAACGAGAGTTCATGTATTAAAATATTGAAAAAATTAAAGCCCAATCTAATTTTAATAATGACAATTCAGTTGTGGATTAAAAAATAAAATTTTCATTTTAAAATGATTAAAAATTAAATTTGAATGACCTAAAAGATGCAACTTAAATTTACAATAATTGTATTTAAAATTTAAGTTTGATAAAGTAATTTAAACAATATGTCTTCATATTAATTAGATAATCATCTCATCTTCAAATTAATTACATAAATATGCTAATATTTATTATATGTTATACGATTTAGATTTAGACATTTTATTCTTTTTCATATTAATAATAGTAAAATTCAAGATAAGTAAGATTGGATAGAAGGAAGGTACAAGAAATATTAATTGATGGTTTAATAAGAAAAATATTAAGAGAACTAAGGAAACAAATTGATAAAAAACATGTAAAATTAAAATATGTATTTTAATTTTAAAATTAAAACTTTAAAAGTGATAGTTTAACTTTCTTGTAAAATTAAGACTATAAAATTACTATGTAAGAATTAAAATATGTATCTCTTTTACACATAAATGATAAAAAACATGAAATTTACGTCTTAACTAATTAGAAATTTCCCTCATTACATCTTAAGTAATAACTTTTAATAAAATGTTAACTTTATTATAACGTAACAAATATTAATCATTTTTATTTTTGGAAGATTCTTAATGAAAAATTCAAACTAATATCTCTATGATACTGGTCGATTTTAGAGTGGATATCAAATTATTGCATTTCAATTAATCACGTTATTAGCATAGTTATTAGGATATAACTATAAACATATCGTCGTTATCATTACATAACTCAACCAATATTAGGTATCACCAATAAATACATAAATATAACAATTGACTAAAAGTTAAAGAAAATTAGTTAGTTCAATCAAATTAATTAACAATCGATTAATTAGTTCATTAATATACAAAAATTCATATTTCTTAAAATTAGCCAATTTTTTAGACCATTTCAATTAATCTAATTAATTAAGGAATCTTGTTCCTTTCATCTTTTCCTCATCTTTTCTCCTTTTAGTGTAGGTTTTTCTATCAATTTCTTATGCTTTTCCAGTTGATTTTTTTATTTTTATCATCCAAAATTAGATTAAAATTGTCAAAGTATTTATCTAAAAATTGTATGTTAAGTGTCGATGGTTTATTGATAATAAAATGATAAAAGATTTATTGTTTTTCCATAATTTAGAAGAATTTTAACATATTTGAAATCCTTTAGGTTGATGGTTATGGTACCATTGCATCCTTCGCATAAACCACTTTTACGAACTCGTATTTAGAAGATTTCGTAGATTTTTTATATGTATATGTAACATTATTGCAATTGTAGAGTGAAGAAGGGAGTACATATAACTCAAACTGATTTGTAGGGAGATTCAAGAAAGGTGAAAATATTTATTGAGAGGTAAATGAATAATAGTGTTGGAAACCAATTTATAAGGACAACAAGTCAAGAAGATGATGAAAATCATTTTGTTGAGAATCTTAATGTATGAGAGAGTAGCGCTTGTTGGGAAATCAAAGCAGTATTTGATCTTGCCCAAAGCACAATAATAATGAAATATTTTTGTTTTGATTTCCTGAAAGAAATGATTACTTAAAATTTTATAACATAATTAACTCATAAAATATAATAAAGCATGAATCTTAATTCATACATTATTATAAAGCTTGGTATTGTTTCTTATTGTTTCACTCGAACTATTTCTGAAATCGATTCATCTAACCACGAAAGTCGCACAAATGTCTGGTCTATAATGATGTCCATAGAATGTATTGAGAAAACTCTACAACTATTATAGAGAGGATTAGGTAAGAAGTATTAGCTTCCTTAGAGCCTAAGTCTATTAATAATAGGTTCTAAACACTTTAGTAATTTAATTAAATTAAAATTCTAATTTTAATTAAACTTTAATTAGAATTATAATTAATTCTAATTAAATATCAATTATACTAAAATAAGACCTAATATCTCATATTGATCCTTATTTATTAAATATCTCATATTTAATCATAAGGTTCTAACTTTATAAACAAGTCTAACTTGATTAAAACATCTTTTCTCTCTTCAATCCATTCGTTGCATGTGACCTATTATGTTCCTAAATGTGTTAGCAATGTATATAAATAACAACCCTAAGTCATATCCAAGATTAGATAAATTAAACTCTTTTAATTAATCTTTAATTCTTTAATTAATTAAATTATATCCATAAATCAAGATTGACTTAGCAATACATTATGACTACTTTAATTTATCTTTAATTCTTTAATTAATTTATTTATTTTATGGACTTTATAATATAAGATAAAGAACGTCTTTAAATAATTATAATGCTTCACTACAACCAACCAATTGGTTGTATAGCATAAACCAAAAATGTTATATCAACTTACAAAAATAATAGGTAAAAAGATGACAATCAATGTTATTGTGGTTTGAGTTTCTAATTTTTCCTATTATTTTGATGATTTCATGAGTATCTGATGGCATGGCGACACACTTGATAGCTTACTGTTTAATAATATTTATGGATTTAGTTATCCAAGTATTATAAGATATAAGAGTGTTTCTTAATTTCTATATATTTTTGTTGATTTGAATTCCATAGATCAATTGTTGGGAAGTTTTTAATTGAAATGATTTTTCTTTCAACGTGTAGAGCAAAGAAGGAGTGACGAAAGAATCTTTGTGTTTATGTATATCCTCAGTGTTATATACATCCATCTATTCATACACTTTAGGTGACTTCAACTAAAGAAACAAAATCAACTAAATAATTACATAGTATAAATATACATGATTTTATGAGAAAAAAAAGGTTAAATACATGTTGATGTTTAACTTCTAAAGATTAATAACCCCCCTCAAACTACGATAACTTAAGTTTGGAGAAAAGATCTTAAAAATGTCAAGATATATGTGAATTGGTAAAAAGATAAGCAATTTGTGACTGGGATGAGATTGAGGCAAGTTGTATAGTTCCTTGAAACACATGATGATGCACAAGATGACAATCAATCTCGATATGTTTAGTTTGTTCAAGAAAGACATCATTGTGAGTAATATGTATGGCATTATAATTGTCATAAAAGAGAGGAACTACTGAAGAAAAGGAGACACCGATGTCTTGAACTAACCATCATAACCATAAAAGTTCATAGGTAGTGTCAGCTAGGGCTTGGTATTATGCTTTAGTGCTTAAGCAAGAGACACTAGTTTGCATCTTACTGAGCTAAAAAAAAAAGAGATGTGTTAAAAAAACAATAGTAGCAAGCACTAGATCAATAATCAGTTGGGTCTCCAACCCATTCATCATTCGAGTATGCATGTAAGTCCAATGAAGATGAGTGATTGAAGTGAAGCCCATGAAACAAAGTTCCTTGAATGTATCGAGGTATATGGAGAATAACAAAAAAGTGAGTGGTACAAGGTCCAGACATGAATTGACTGGTAGTTTGAACAACATGAGCAATATCTGAACGAGTGATAATAAAGTATATAAGACTACTAACTAGTTGTTGATAAAATGTACCATCACTAAGAGGAATTCCATCAATAGTAGAGATATAATCATTAGAATCAAGTGGAGTCCTAACAATATTAATGTTAGTAAGGCTAGCATAATATATAAGATCGATAACATACTTAGATTAAGATAAGTAGTAGCTTGAATCACCAGAATATACTTCAAGACCTAAAAAATAGCTCAGGGGACCAAAATTTTTCATTTCAAATTGTTCATGAAGATAAGATTGAGAGTAGTGATCCCTAAAATATCATCGCTGGTTATTATCAATATCATCAACGTATAGAAGGAGAGGAGTGCAACTTTGATATGTTTTTTGGATGAACAAAGTATGACCATAAGAGATAGAAGTAAAGCCAAGATGGTTAATGGTAGAGCTGAATTTAGCAAACCATGCTCGAGGAGCTTGATTAAGACCATATAAGGCTTACAAAGATGAAAAACTTTATTAGGTGGGTGAGTATACCTAGGTGAAGGTCAATATATACTTCTTAATGAACATCACCATTGAGAAAGGCATTATTGACATACATATAGAACAATTCTCAATGCTTTCTAACTTCTATTGCAATAAGAATGTGGACTAAAGTCAAGTGAGCTACTGGAGCAAAGGTTTCCTTATAACCAGTTCCATATTCATGAGTAAACCCCTATGCAACCAACTATGTTTTGTATCTTTCAACTGATTCATTAACTCAATTCTTGATTTTGTAGACTCATTTACAACCAATAATAGATTTATTTGAAGTTAAGTCAACTAAGTCCCAAGTTTTGGTGTAGGAGAGAGCTTATAATTCTTCCACCATTAATTACTACTATAAATGGTTAGAGCTGACCTCACGATAGGTGCGAGGTTCATTTAGAGAGACAATAATAGAATAAACATGGAAGCCTTTAAGAAGAATAGATGGTCGACTTACTTGAGAGGATCGACAAGGAGGTTATTGAGACTCGGTAGATTTTGATGACTGAATAAAAAGGAAAAGTTATTTAGTGAAAGTGGAGGATTTGCAATCGGACAAAATACAATAGAATTAAGCGTCAACTGTATTAAATTGTTAGAGTTATAAAACGAACTTGCAAAAGAAATATCAAAAAACAAAGATATAGTAGGGTCAAAAAAAATTGTGTGAGGATTTGTTGACTAGGAATTTTGCTATTGCAGATATGTTCCCAAAAAGTGATATGTTGAGAGATTCAAAGTCTTTGAGATAGTAGATCTTAACATCTATATCCTTTGTGCTCTATAGCATATCTTAGAAAAAAAACTTAAATGTGCTCTTGATTCTAGTTTAGTGTGCTCACGAGGTTGTAATAGAACAAAGCACACATATCCTAAAACCTTAAGAGACTAATAGTCAGGAGTATGATTGAATAAGTGCTTACAGGGAGAGATATATGATTGAATAAGTGCTTACAGGGAGAGATATTACCTATAATAGGAGAAGGAACACGATTGATAGTATAGACAGTAATAAAGGCTTATTCCCCCTAAAAGGTTTCAGGATAAGAAGATGATATAAGAAGGGCTCAAATAGTGTCAAGAATATGTTTACGTTTGTGCTCGGCCGGACCGTTTTGTTGAGATGTTTTTGGATAGGTTCTCTGCATGATGGTCCCTTGTTGATTAAGGAAGTTAATGAATTTTGTATCTTTGTATTCCATGACATTATTAGCGAAAAATAATTTAATCTTACAAGAGGACTAAGTTTGAATCATACTAGTAAAATAAGAGTAAATGGAGAATATTTCAAATCTATATCGCATTAGATAAATCCATGTAGAGCGAGAAAAATCATCGATAAAGTTCATATAATATCTCATGCCATCCATGGTTTCATGAGTGCAGGACCTCAAATATCAGAGTGAATTAGATCAAAAGGTGCTAAAAAGATAGAATCATTAAGAGAAAAATGTAAAGTATGACTTTTAGATAGTTGACAAGGGATATAATCAAAATGCTCAGTCATAATATGACCTATAGTTTCGCTAAAGATTAAAGACCTTAATCTAGAAGTAAAAAGATGATTTAAGTTAGAGTGTCATATATGGGAAGTGACAACATCAATAAGGATACTGTACGAAAATTTGGTTGAAGTTGTTGAAGAAGGGTGTGAAGGTCTTTTAAAGAAAATTTGAGATATATGTTTTCTATTGACCCCTCAATGGTAGCAATAATAGTTGAAGCAGATTGGAGAGACTTGGAAGAATTACCTTGTCTAGAGTTTTGTTTAAGCCACTTTTTACATTCAGAGACGTGATGCCTAAGCTTTTTGCAATATTTGTAAGATCCTTTATAAAACTTCTTACCTGAGTTATGAGAAGTTTAAGAAAACGTATAAGTTGCAATAATAACATCAGTAGATGAGACAGATTTTTTAGTGGAGCATATTAAGGTGACTTTTCTTTAAGATGAGCTACTTAATTATAGTGTCGAGATTGGCTAAAGTTCCTCTATGAAGAAGAGAGTTGTGAATGGTAAATAGCATATATGTTGATAATCTCAAAGATTTGCATACATCATAGCAGCAGTGCAATTGATCCCAAATTTTTTGCAATTCAGACAAATAACTATGCATTGTTTGTCTTGGTTATTACATGCAATGAAATCTTTTATACAACTGAAACCAATAGACATCATTAGATACAAAATAACGATTTTTCAGAAAATTCCATACCTTCTGGTTTGTGTCAAAATGTTAAGCCCCGATTTTGGAGTCTAACTCGAGAGTCATAAAGCGTGTGCGCAGCACTTTGTAGGGTTCTTGTAACATCCCAAACATCCATAATTGAGCACTTGATATACGACAATCTATTCTTATATTTATATCCTCAATCGTCACCTTAAACATATCACTCATTTTACCTCTTATTTTCCACATCAAACTAAGTACATTTCAAGCTCCATTCAAGTCTAAATGTATCATAGGAAAGCATTAATAAGCCCACAACTTATAAATGTACATGATTTGGGACAAAAAGCATAACTTTCACTATAGATATCAGATCAAGGTCATTTAAGTATGATTTTGAATAGGAATTCGAGTTCTATAACTTCTGTGAAGACCTCGAAGAGAGATTTTTTCATTTAGAGGGTCAAAAATTTTCACATTTATATAACTATCCAGAGAATGTCCGCTTGGCGAACATATGTCCCTCTAAACGGACATGAACTGAGATGGAATGCCGGAATTCTCGAGAAAGTCCACCCAGAGGGCATCAAGTCCGCCCAACGGACATTTACGGGTCAATTTCTAGATTTCTAACTCCTATAAGTAACCTTATGACCACTCTTATGCATATCTATCATTTCTAACTTATTTTCACATTATTTCCCTTCATTCTCTCTTCCATTTCAGCTCAACGTCATTAACAACCAAATCATAATTTATGTTTGGTCATCAACCTAAAAACATATTCAAACTTATACACATTCATCACAAATTGTTGATCATAATCACATAAGTACAACATCAACCATGTCAATACATTCTTCAATAATTCAGCACACATTCAACTCCCTTTAAAACCTTTATTTCATCTCTAACTTATTATATTAATTCTTCCCCTTTCAAGACATCATAGTACTCATTTTCTGTTAACTCAAGTCAAGAAAAGGGTATAAAGTGTCCAGCATACACCCTATGTAGCATCACTAACTTGTAAAAAGCATATCTCTCAACTTCGTTATCCAAAAGTTACAAAATTTATATCAATGGAAAACTAAGAGAATAAACTACAACTTCTAAGAAGATAACCTTGTCCAAATCAGCCTAGATTAATATAGTTTTTTCTTTGAAGTCAAAACACAGATTTGATCCCTATAAATGCTTGAAAATGCAATGCGAAAACTTAGAAAGTCATGAGCAAAACATAAATATATTTCATTAACATTAAAAGAAAAGAGTTTTACAAAGCTTTAATGAGCATTTCAAGACCTAAATACATCATTGGTCTCATAATCCAAAAATACAAAATATACATTAACGAGTGTTACTTGAAATGCCGCTAAAGCCTTGTGTTTTCATAAAATAACTTAAATACAAAAAATATGCAGACTTGGAGTGATGCCTTGACTTTCTATCACTCGATCTCTTGCTCATCACCTGGAGATGGGGAGGAAGGGGGTAAGCTTAAAAGCTTTGGGTAACAAGTTTATAGCGGAGAAACAAGCAAAACCGTTGAAAATATTCGTTGTCAAATTCTCAAGCTTGTCAAACAATTCATAACCAACATAAGTCATGTATTTCTCAACTTGTCAAACAAATCATAAACACATAGGCAATCATAATGGTTTGGGTAGTTTATAAACATGAGAGAGTTCTTGCGAATCTCCAGTAATAATAGAATGGATCACTTTAGGTAGTCCATAAATATGAGGGAGTCTATGAAAAAGCTCCATGCCACTAGCAGGGAGGTAGGAGAAGCCTTTAACATTGTCAACGTGCATGTGACATAACAGAATGGACCACCACAAACCTACAAAAACATGAATTTCATATCTTGTAAACATTTTGCACAAAAGACACATTTTAGAAACATGATTTTCATAAGCATGATATTTTTCAAATACAATTTCCATCATCATTTCATAAATCATCGTCAAGACTCATGTACCAAACTTGTAGCAATTACTTAAATCATTTAAAAAGCAATAAATGCAACATTTATAAAGCAATTGAAATCATTTGACTTTATTGATTTGGGAAAATACCTATTGCTCATTAACTCAACTATAAACATGTAACCTAACTTGATTCCTTGCTTAAAAACTTGCTTAAAAATGGCCCTCCTCTTGCCTCTCTTGATTCCCTTTAACATTGGCAAAATTTCAATTCAATAGGAATATAAATTGAGAACCCAAACAACATATTCACTAAAAATTGATTCTAAAATACTCAAACCTATATATTTCCTAAGCTTCAAGAACCAAAATCCTTTCAAAAATCCAAAGGATTAAAAATGGGCTTACCTTGAATCTTCACCAAACAAGGTGATGTTTGGCTCCAATGGAAGCTCTTCTCTTCCTCTTTCTTTTTCTCTTCTTAAATACCCTCAAAATCACTCTTGAAAGCTAAGAAAAGATGAAATCCTAACTTGTTTCTTCCTTTTTCTCTCTAATTGCTGAAACTCTCTCCCCCTTTTCTCTCTTTCACGTATTTCACTTGTTCTCTCCCTTCAATTCACGTTTTTGTTCATTTAGTGTACAAGGCACACTTTTTCCTCTTCCAATTCTACCTTTAATGAGTGCTAAAAGTCAATCTTACCCTTCCTTTAATGCTTCATGCCTTTTAATCTTAAGTGACATGTCAAAATTGCCCTCAATACATTCCTACTGCTTTAATTTAACTAACCAGTGTAATAAAATACTACTAACACTGTAATATAATTAAACTCCAAAAATTATTCTATCATGACCTCATAATTCATTTAAATCATACTTAACTCAACAGAAAAAATTTGGGGGCCAACATTTCTCCCCCTCTTAAAAGAATTTCATCCTTAAAATTCTTACCTGAGTCATTGAAGAGGTCTGGATACTTCTCCTTTATGGCCTCCAAAGGCTCTCACGTGGCCTCTTTCTTAGAATGGTGTTTCAACAAAACTTTAACCAGTTGAACTATCTTATTCCTAAGGACCTTTTCCTTAGAGTCCAAAATCTCCACTAGAGTCTCCTCATAAGTCAAATCATCTTTTAATTAAACCTCAGTGGTCTGAATGATATGGGAGGGATCTGAACCTCCTTAATATGGAAACATGAAAGATATCATGTATCTGTGACAATTCTGATGGCAGCGCCAATCTATAGGCTAGTGGTCCAATCTTCTCAACAATCTCGTAAGGACCAACGTATCTTGGGCTCAATTTGCCCTTCTTGCCAAACCTTATGACTTCTTTCTAAGGAGATGTCTTAAGAAAGACTTTCTTACCAACTTTATACTCCATGTCCTTTCGGTGTGCATCAGTAGCTCTTCATTCTATCTTGAGCTGCTTTGAGCCTTTGCTTAATTAGATTGACCTTATCAACTGTCATTTGGAGTAACTCTAGTCCTATTAATTTCCTTTCTCCTTCTTCATCCCATTATATAGGAGTTCTACATCTTCTTCCGTACAACGCTTCATAAGGAGCCATCTGAATGCTCGAGTGGTACGAATTATTGTAAGCAAATTCGACCAATGGCAAGTACTCGTCCCAAGCACCTTTGAAATCCATCACACATGCCCTGAGCATTCCTTCAAGGGTTTGAATGGTCCTCTCAAATTGACCATCTGTTTAGGGATAGAAAACAGTGCTAAAATTTAACTTGATCCCTAGAGCTTCTTGCATACTTTTTTAAAATCTCGAAGTAAACTGAGGATCTCTGTCAAAAACTATGGAGTCTGGAATCTCATGTAGTCTCACTATCTCATCAATGTACTTCTTTGCTAGCACATGCAGAGAATCAGTTTGTTTAATTGTTATAAAATAGGCTGACTTCGTCAAATGATTAACAATAACCGATATGGCATCATGCTTCCTACTAGTCTTGGGCAACCTATCAGAAAATCCATGGTTATCCTTTGCCACTTCCACTCAGGAATGGACAGTGGCCTTAACTTGCCTAAAGGTGTCTGGTGTTCAGCCTTGACTTATTGACACACTAGACACTTGCTTGTATATTCTGCTACATTCTTCTTCATGCCTTACCGTCAGAAATGGTCTTTTAAATCTTTGTACATCTTGGTACTACCTGAGTGCATAACATAAGGCACATTATGTGCCTTGTCGAGTATCTCATTCTTTACCTCCTTGACATTCGGAATACAAAGTCTATTGCCTACAACCATAAGTCCATCATCCCTTACTTCCACTTCAGATTATTTGCCATTCTTAATATCTTCTCGGAGCTTGTTCAAATCTGCATCTTGTTCTTGTAACTCCTTAACTTTCTCTCTGAGTATTGGTCTTACTCTAAAATTAGCAATAATGTAATCAGGTTCCTCCTATTTCAAGCTTATTCTAAGCTTAGCCATCTCTTTCAACAATGGTAGAAAAATCGTTTGAACATGGGATATGGAGGATTTCCTACTCAAGGCATTGGCCACTACATTTTCCTTGCCTGGATGGTATTCAATCAACAAGTTATAATCCTTAAGCAACTCTAACGACCTTCTTTGTCTCAAATTCAGCTCTTTCCGGCTCAATAAGTACTTGAGACTTTTATGATCTGTAAAAATCCTCGTCTGAACTCCATACAGGTAATGTCTCCAAATTTTCAGGGCAAAAATTACTGCTGCTAGATCATGGGTTGGGTAACTCAATTTATAAGGCTTTAGTTGCCGCGAGGCATAAGCTATTACCTTATCTCCTTGCATTAACACAAAACCCAAACCCTTTCTTGAAGCATCACCATAAACTGTATAGCCCTCATCTCCTATGAGCAAGGTCAGAATTGGAGCACTTGTCAATCTGTGCTTAAGTTCCTCGAAGCTCTTCTGACATTCATCACTCTAGATAAACTTCTAATTTTTCCTTAATAACTTAGTCATTGGAGCAGCTATCATAGATAATCCTTCAACAAACCTCCTTTAATATCTTGCTAGACCCAGAAAGCTTTTCAATTCTGCCATTGTATTTGGTGCGTACCATTTTACCACTGCTTTAATTTTTTTCGGATCAACATGTACCCCATCCTTCGAAATTACATGTCCAAGGAATATCACCTTGTGAAGCCAAAATTTACAGTTGCTAAATTTGGCATAAAGTTCCTTCTCCCTTAGTATTTGCAACACTATCCTTAGATGTTCCTTATGTTCCTCTTCACTCTTGGAATAAACCAAAATGTCATCTATAAATACTATGATAAATTGGTCCAGATATTCCTCGAAGACCCTATTCATGAGATCCATGAATACAGTTGGAGCATTGGTCAATCCAAATAGCATGACTAGGAACTCATAATGCCTATACTGTGTCCTAAAAGTTGTCTTGTGTACATTAGATTCCCTAATTCTGAGCTAATGATAGCCTAATCTGAGATCAATCTTGGAAAAGACCTTTATTCCTTGCAACTGGTCGAACAAATCATCGATTCGTGGTAGAGGATACTTGTTCTTAATGGTCACCCTATTGAGCCTCCAGTAATCAATGCATATACGCCATATTCCATCCTTCTTTTTAACAAACAGAACCGGCGCTCCCCATGGCGATGAACTTGGCCTTATATAGCCCTTCTCTAACAGTTTTCCCAACTGTTTCTTAAGCTCTTTTAGCTCAGCTGGAGCCATCCAATACGGTGGTATAGAAATGGGTGCAGTACCTGGAATAAGATCGATGGTTAATTTGATTTCCCTTGCTAGTGGCAAACCAGGTAAATCTTTTGGAAAAACATATGGAAATTCCCTCACAATTTAAAAATCTTCTAACTTTCCTTCGTTCACCTTGGTGTCCACAACGTGTGCCAAGAAGGCTTCACACCTTTTTCTCATCATCCTATCAGTTAACAAAGCTGAAATAATTCTTAGTGATGGTGTTTTTCTATCTCCCTTAAAATTCACCTTCTCACCTTTGCCAAGATCAAATTCTACCTCTTTGAGGCTACAGTCTAACTTTGCATGATATTTCTCCAAGGCATCCATTCTAAATATAACATCTACGCCCTTTAAATATAAAGGGATTAAGTCGACTACCAGTTTAGCACCATCAATAAAGAGTTCATAATCTCTATATGCTTAACTTATTATCACATTCCTGCCTATAAGAGTGCTAACAATCAATGGACTATCCAATGGCACCAAATTAACACCATGTAATGTCATGTTTGTAGAAACAAAAGAATGTGTGGAGCCGGAATCAATCAATAAATATACTTTTGAATTAAATAATCGAGTCATACTTGTCTGTGTCCTTTGGCCTTCTTGGAGGAATAACCTTCTTTGCCGCTTTAGAACTTCCCACCTCAGCGGTTGGCCTGGTTCCTATTGTTTCAGCTCTCTTTAAGGCTTACATCTGCGACCCATCTTGCCTTGGTGCATGGGGACATTCCCTGACCATGTATCCCTTCTCTCTACATTGGAAACATACTTCAAGTAACTTGGGGCACTTTCCTCTGAAAAACTTCCCACAATGCTCGCATTGGGGGTTCGTATACCTACTCCCCTATATTCTTCTGTTGCCTCCAACAGTTGAGGCTTGCACTGAAGTTGCCTTTGCTTGCTTGTTCTTAGCAGAGCCACTACTTCCTACTTCGCTCTCCGTGTGGAAAGTCCTCATACTTCTCTCAGGTATGGGGCACTTATTCCCTTATTGGAAGATTGTTCTCGATTCTTCCTCTTCCTATTTACTTAATACTTTATGTTCTCCAGTTTCTCAGCTTAGAGTGCAGCATCTACCAATAGCTGGTAGTCACAAAAGTTATAGATCAATACTTTCTCCTTGATTCCCAAATGAACTCCTCCCTCAAACTTACGGCACATATCCTCCTCATTCTCAACAATGTTGGCCGCATACCTTGAAAGTTGGGTGAATTTCAGCCCATATTCACTCACACTCATGTACCTCTGTGTGAGATTGAGGAATTCCTCTTGCCTTCTCTTGGATATAGTCTTTCGAGAAGTATTTCTTCCTAAAGGCTTCCAAAAAATTTCTCCACGGCAATATCGACGGTATAATCTGACTATAGGGTACTAATTCCCACCAATTGCGTCCCCTTCAGCAAGCTCACTGCATAATCCAATTTCTCCTCATCAGAGCACTTCATCTGAAACAGAACTCTCTTTGTCCTTCTCAACCATGCTTCAGCCTCTTCAGGATTCATAGTCCTATTAAAGTCTACAGCCCCATACTTGCGGAGCTTATCATACTATCCACTCCTCTCTACTGAAGCTTACACTGAAACTTATGGCATTTAGCCCATAGTATGCGTGAAAGCCTAAGCAAAGACTTGAAAGAAATATGGATACATGGGGTTTACTTGGGGCATAGGAGGAGGAGGCGGTGGCACTTTATGTTGCACACTAAGTGCCTCAGAATTATGAGCAGAGTGTGTCCCTATGTCTTGTGGGACGTGAGACTCATCTGTACTTCCATGGCGAGAGCGAGGTCGAGTCATAACTCTTCGAGTTCTCCTT
>JANZXP010000002.1:25838678-25852930 GCA_027576715.1 Erythroxylum flavicans
AATTGAATGTTTATGTGATTGTGCAATTAATAATGTGTGTGCAATATGTGTATTGCATAATATTGATATACAGGATATACAGGATAGAACATCAGCATCCAGACGTTTCCGGATCATAGAAGCTAATGCTAGTCTGAAGCGTATTGTGAGTTGACCTAGATGGTCTAACTTTCATTGTTTGTTCTGTTTTAAAATTTTGTATTGAATTATATGATGTGAATGTATTGATTCCGGACAATCAATGTCTGAGGAATTTGATGCATGTAAAAATCATTGGAAGTGCTTCTTGAATGTGAATTTGACTGAATAAGTGATTCTCAACTTAAATAATGAATGCCAGACGAAGGTCTGATGATAAATGTGAATGAGAATGTGAACGTGAATGTGAAAGTGTAAAAATTGAGCATAATTGATTGACTGAATACATGTGATGCATTTCATTATATGAATGCATGATAACATAAAGGCTGTTGTGACCAGAGTAGCCACCGAAAAAGAGTTTAAAACTTAGAAAACGAAAAAGAGCATAAAGCTCAGAATGTGGTAAGAGCCTCTGGCTCACTATGTAAAATGAGTCATGTATCTCTAAAGGATAAGGGACAATTATTAATGAGCCCAGTATCTACAATGGATACGGGACAATTACAGGCACTTGGTCACAATGATAACAATTAAAAGTGAGTCTCATAAGCATTGCATATATAGTTTATATGTATGATTTAAATGGTTGAAATAAATAGTTTGAATGATTTCTGAATGTGAATTATAAATTAAGTGAATATGAAGTGTATGTGATTTAACATGTTGAATTGATGAAGTGATATGATTTTGTGATTATATGAATTGATGTGTTATGTGAATTGAGTGAGTCATCGAGGATGGTCTACTAACTGAGTTTGCAAAACTCACCCCAAAATTTGCAACGTATTTTTTAGGTTCAGAGGAGACACATAGTTAGACCAACTGGAGTCTAACCACTGCATTTAAGTAAGAGATAGAGATTGGGATAAGTTGGCGTCTGTGTATATTTTTCTGTAAATTGAGGATTAAATTTTGTATTCCACAAGCTTCATTTCTTGTATAAATGAATTATGTTTGTAATAACAGTTACAATCAAATACATTTTGTATTTGTAATGGGCCCAAAAGATTATTGAAATTTCGACAGTGTGTTTAATGTTTGATCAAATGTGAGTTTGTAATGACAATTGTAATTGGTGATATTTTACATAAAATGGGCCGAAAAGGTTATCAGGTTTTCTAAAAATGTGTGTGCTGTGTGAAAATTTTTTTAGTGGTTATGATTGACTGACTATGCCAGTACACCACCCTTTTAGATTATATTATATGATCGGTGTGTTTGTGAATATGCCCTATGGGAGTGGGGTATACAGTGCGTGCTTCATTAGCCATATCAATGAAAAGTTAATCGAGATAACGTTTAGAATTTGGTTGTTGATTTTTAAAAGTTTTGACACTAAATTGAAAATTTTGAAAGTTTGGACGTTAAAATAAGATCTAAAAAGTTTTAGCATCTTTTTAGTAATTATCTATTTTGCAATAATTTTCATTTGCACAACTTTTTGCTTCTTTCTCTTTTAGTGAAACTTATTTTAAATCTTCAATGGTAAATATAAAGATCTTAAAAAATTATTTTGAAAACAATAATTATTCATATACTTCATAATTCATATCTTATATTCTTCAATAGATTCAACCATATACTTATTAATTTGGTGTATCCATGGCAATTATAGCTAATAAAAATCTAAATTATGCTTGCAAACTAGCAAATGTTTTTATGGTATATTAATAAAATTTATACAACATTAGTAATGAAGGCAATAAGAACCATAAAAATAATGTCTCCTTAACTTTTTCCTTATTCAATTTGAAAATTAATATTATTTCATAACCTAGGTAATTTGATATTTGAAACTATTATATATATATATATATATATATATAAAAGCCATATTTTAATGTGCATAATATTTATATAATATGTGATTTTATGTTTATTATTATATTTAACTCCTTACAAACCAAATATAGATTATCCCATATTTTTTATGTATCAAAATTCTCATTCTATACCCAATCTAATCCTAGTATGATTTACTTGTACTTTAAAAAAATTCAATATATACTAGGTATAAATAATCAATTGAAAAATACCAAGGTATTTAGAGGAACATATTAACTTCACCATGATAAAAAAAAAGCTTATATGCTAAGGATATTTAGCAATAACAACACTTTTAGTCAATTGGAGAACCAAATCTAGTAAGACTAATTAGTTTCTCGTATTTAGTCTATTCTCCTACAAATACTCAACTGGGTTTCTCTTTTATAAAGTTTCATTCTTTCCTAATGTTAACTTCCATCTCTTTCAAGTTTTTAACCAGGCTAAGACTTATCTCAATTTATAATGATCTTAGATTCTCTTGTTCAAACCCACCCTACTTTGTTGGTTGAAGAGACCAGAAATTAAGCTTATATATGTAAAGATTGTATTTTTAATATATTAAGCTATGTCTTAGACTGACATTTTTATAATGGATGGGTTATAGTCCTTAATTTATGTATGCAAATCTTTTTCATGCTTTGTATAGTGAGAAGAAATTACTTGGAGCTTTCATACTACCATGGTTTAAAATAGGGTTTTGTTGGATAACATAACTTGGTCCCTAATTTCTCAAATTCTTTACAAAGATGGAAAATCTTATAGAATTGTTAGATTGTTATATATGTATTTTTGTTGTTTTTTAATGATAATTTTGTTATTGATTTTTATAGCATATGTGGGGGATTTAGAGCTGCTTTTCATTGCTTAAGTTATATGTATAATTGAAAACTAGACCTAGGTTTTAGTATTCATAGCTTTTTACTTAATAGAGCTTGTAAATATGCGATGGCTAAAATAACTGATATCATTTGTGAATGTGTATTTGAGAATAATTATTGTTGTTGTTGTTACATTTGAGAATGTGTTTGTTTTTTAGATATTTATTATAATTTATTTTAGTTATGAATTTATGGTTAAAGTGACGCGTTTTTGGGGATTTAATGAATTATTAAGATTTTGCAATTGTTATGATAAGGTAAGATTTTATTACATTAAACCCAAATAGAATAGTAATAAAAAGGCATATTAGTCTAATATTTTGTCAAATTGAAAACTATGAAGTATTTTAAGCATAACTTTTAGCAAAAATGATCGATTGATAATATTTAAAAAGTTATGAAAACCTAAGGGGAATATATACATTTCATAAGAAATGAACCAAGAACTAATGTCAAACTTAAATAAGAGAATTTTGGGGGAAAAAAAGCATGTAAGTTCATTTTGTTATTACCAAAAACATTATTTGGTATTTTGATTATAACATTTAATAGGAACGTCAGTTTGAGGTGATTTAAGAGGATAAAAAATGATAAGAAGATGTTTTTACAACTTTAGAGTGGATGCCAATAGCTAATATTGGCTAGCCAGACCTTTACCATTAACCTAATTCTTTTGTAAAATGATCTCTGACTAGCTTTATCTTGAAAAATTAGTTTTCAAAAGCACCTAAACCTTAAAAGTTGATGGTTGTCAAAGAGAAAGCATAGAAACTAAACTCGAACTCAAGGTATGTTAAATTTTATGATATGAAAGTTTTAAGTTTAGGATTAGGAGCAGGATCCTAAAAAGGAAAGAGATAAGTAGGGGTTGATAGATTTTATTTATTTATGAATTTTAAAGAATTATTTTATATTTTTATATTTTTATATAAAAATTTCTTACAGATTATAAACAAATATGGTCACATTAAAGATTTATAAATGACTTCTATTTTGAGTATTAACGATTGAAGCTGTCAGTTAACTTAATTGTTATAGAAATATGGGATTTTAATGTTGTTCCACTACTGGATTACTTAGGGAAATTTTTGCCTTCTTAGATTATGGATAGAAGTAGGACATCTTATAAATCAAGAACTTTAGTTTTATTTAGAAAACTAAATGACAACATATCATTGGGTTTTTGTGGCCTTGGTAGAAATGGTGAGCTGGGATTAGAGTTAGACAATATTCTTATAGTAAGAGAATTTTATGATATGCTTCTTAAGAAAATTTTAAGTTACCACCAAAGAGGGAGATGGAGTTTGGGATTGAGATTTGTTTAGGTATTTGTAATATTTTTAGGGCTCCTTACAAAAACTACAAAAAAATGTTAGACGTTCATTTTAGATCGATTACATCTTCTTAGGGTGCACCAATGCTTTTAATGTAAAAAAATGATGAGTTTTGGAGAATATGCATTAAATACAAAGAGTTAAATAGAGTGACTTTGAAGAACATTATCATTTTCCTATGATAGATTATTTATTTGACCAATTATAAGGGACTAATGTATTTTCTAATATTGATTTTATGTTCGGTTATTATCAAGTGAAAATTAAAATGAAAACTTTAGGACCTAATAAGGCCATCATAAGTTCTTGGTGAAACCATTTGAATTACTACTTTAACCATTTTTATAAAATTGATGAGCTGATTGTTAAAGCCCTGTTTAGACTAATTTATAGTAGCATTCATATATGATATCTTCGTTTATCCTAAGAGTGAAGATTATCATAAAAATTCCTTAAGGATTTTATTGTAAACATTAAGGGAGCATTAGTTATATGTCAAGCTAAAGAAATGTGAGTTAATATTGAAGGAGATTTCGTTTGCAGTGTATATTATGAAATAAGAATGGATATCAATGGATCAAGAGAAAGTCAAAGGAATAGAGCCAACCTACTATAGTGGTTAAGGTAGGTAGCTTTCTAGGTATGTCATGTTATTACAAGAAATTTATAGAGGGATTCTCAAGATAGTTCGACTCTAACCTGATTGGCTTAAAAGAGGATGAAACCTTTGTGGATAGTAAAGTGTAAGGAGAGTTCTTAAGAGTTAAATAGGAGATTAGTAACAACTTCTATTCTTACTATTATTTATAGTAGAAGTGGTGGTTTCACTATCTTTATTGATGCTCTAAAGAAAGGGTTCTAGAAAGTTTTAACGTAGTATAGGAATACAGCTTATACCTTTAGATAACAAAATTCATATGAAGAAAATCACCACAAATATGAGAGCATGCAACTGGTAGTAGTCTTTATTGATGCTTTGAAGAAAAGGTTTGAGTATGTTTTAACATAGAGTAAGAATATGGCTTATACCTTTAGATATCAAAATTCACATGAAGAAAATCACCACGCACATGACTTGGAGCATACAACTGTTAGTTTTGTCTTGAAGATTTTGAGGTATTATTTGCATAGTGAGAAATGTGAGGTGTATATTGATTGATTTTTTTTTTCTGCAAGCGCATGGTGTAGCTATGGCTAGCACTACCAAATACAAATCAACTCCATGAGGACTAGAATTACTAATACTAATCGTCTTTATATTATAGAGTCTAACAAATTATTTCGATTGAGAGTTATCAAATTCAAATTTAAAACAATAAGCTAAGAAAAAATTAACATAATTGATTATCTAGAACAATAACTAAACTAATACACAATAAATAAAGATAATGATACCTAGATTTCAGATCCCCCCAAGATTTCTTATGAAATTAAAACTTCATACATTAATTTAGACTAAAGTTTATTGGACCGTAAAAATTCTTCAATTATGTTAGTATTTTCTTAAGAATACTAACAAATAATACTAGATTGATTAATTGAAATCTCTTTCTAATTAAAACCCCTATAATTACATTAATTTTATTTATGAATTTTATCATTAGGTTTAACCCTAATCTGGAATATTTATGTCAACCTATCTCTAAGTTTGTATACAACTCCTAGATCCATTCATAGTAAGGATTTCTCAATCTTAATTGCATGAAATTAAATATGAATTAGCATACTAACAATATTAATTCAGGAATAATAAAGAACACATAATTGAACTTAATAAAACCAAAGAATAAAAATAAAATAAAATAAAATCACTACAAAGTCCATTACGAGGTTTATCTTATCTGGGTGCCATAAAGAATTTAGTTTCTAATCATATCAAACATAACATCACAACTAAAGGAAAAATAGAAAAATAAAAGAAACATGATGAAATCCTTTTAAATCTTTACGGAATCCACTTTAGATTGAATGAAATTCACTCTAAATAAGTCTCCTTGCTTGCTCTTCATTCTCTCTGCATATTAATGGCTATGTACTTTAAAAATTAGGTTTTTTCGTGGTACGAATGCTTATTAATGGTTGTGTACTTTAAAAATTAGGTTTTTTGCTAGTACAAATGCATATTAATGGTTGTGTGCTTTAAAAATTATGAGAACATCAAATATAGAGCAAACACGAGCCCAAAATATAAACATGGACAAGTACATAGATGTGTTTATAGCTAACATGAGTGTGTTCTCCAGAACTTTGATGTGTGCTTAATTTTTTATACATTCACTTCGTAACACTTAGTGATGGTTGTTGTGAAATGCTTAAGATATTCATTTTGGTTCATATTTGATTTTAAGTACAATTTGAAAGCATAAAAGTGAAAATGAGTTAAGAGGACGTTTATTGAGCCAACATTTTGATGTTCAAACTCAAATACCCTCGTGGAACAAGAAGGGGATGGATTAGGGTGAGGATTGGACAAGAAATCACAAAAAGAAAATAATTTAGAAAAACTTGGGAGATACATAGCCTTGTATATACTTATACGGTTGTAACACCCCCTATACGAAACCTACAACCATCCACATAGATAGCAACCAAATTCTTATACAAGCATTCAAGGTATATAATTCTATTCAATGCTATACATATACATATTACAAAATTTCATAGCATTTAACATTATCATTTAAAAGTAGTATTACTTCTTTACATTACCAAGATAATCCAAAAAGAAAACATAGAATTTCTTTTATTACATATACAACCATTCTTTAATCAAAAGACACATCCAGAGGTACTTTTACTTTTAGCTATTGGCCTTGGTCATTGTAGATGGTCCTTGTAACTCACTCCTATGACCTGGACCTATACGGATTATCACTCGTCTTCAGCTTGAAAGCTTAGGGGGGAAACACTTAGTTTGGATGACCACTTACAGCAACCATTCGCCAAGCACATAAATTCATGAACATCACACAAATATAAATAATGATGGCATACTTAATCAAATAAATAATGCAAATATGTTTCAATATTTTTTTTCATATACCATAAATTCACCTTGAAAACTCAAACATTGATATTCAACACTCAATGCTACAAATTATCAATACAAATGTAAATGCTCATTCACATACCGATTATTTATGTTGCCATACTGTATTTCTTATTTATATCTCTTTACTTTACTTTCTGTGTTAGGCCTGCACATTTTCTGTGGGTGTGGATAATAGGTGCTATGGATATCTGAAGATATCAAACTATGAATACCTGAAAGTATCAAACTGTGGATACCCGAAGGTATCAAACTGTAGATACATGAAGGTATCAAACTGTGGACACCGATGGTGTCAAACTGTAGTAGCTGTACTGTAACCCTATTGGCATACCTATCTATCCACCACCAAGACAATAAAGCAGGGCACTGTAACAATTTCTTTTAATCATTTGCCAATTTTATGATTAATATATTGACAAGTTATATGATATAAATTTCAGGTCATAAAATCTATATTCGTGTTCATGTATACAATTCATAACTCACCACCATTTTAAGGGTATCAAAATTATGCTTGTATAATCATACTATAAATATATGAGCAATAAATATTCATACCAATCATTTATGTACAAGTAAGTTTTCTTTGGAATGCATTAAACTCAATCTTAAATTCCAATGTTCAATCAACCAATTCACATATGGTAAGTGATTTCTTTTTGTTTTTATCCTCCTCTTTTTTATAATTTATTTCATAATTATCATTATCTTTAAGTATAGGACATTTTAACTTTATATAACTAAATTTTTACATTTAAAGTAAATAATGTTAGAGGATATATGTTTTGAATCACCTCTGCCTGCCTTAAAGTCCTTTGTTTTGGAGAAATTCTTTCTCTTTAAAAAGTTCTTCAATTTCCTAATAATAAAGTTGAGGTCTTCATCATCACTTCCACTTGTAGATGTCTCTTATTCACGTGATTCCTCCCTCGAGGCTTTGATTATAATTCCTTTTCCTTTAAAAGTGTTATTTTTTAATGTGTCTTGAAGTATGTGAGAAGAGATTCAATAAGCTCCTCCATTGGTAATTTTTTATATCCTTGGCTTCTTAAATGATAGCCACTTTAGCGCCCGACATCTTTGGAAGTGACCTAAGCAAATTTCTTACTATTTCAATGTTAGTATAGGTATTTTTAAGACCCTTAAGAATATAAATAATATCAGCATATCTAGTGTATATACGAGAGACGCTTTCATCATACGTCATTTAAAAAAATTCCTATTAATGGATTAACATGCTAACTTTGCCCTCCTTAACTTGACTTGTGCCCTCATATATAATTTTTAATGTATGCCAAATTTTATAAGTCATTTCACTCATCAAGAATTTATTTATTTTTAATGCAAAAAATAAGATGTTTATGTTCCTATTATTTAGAAAAATTAATCTCTGATCTTGAGGTTCCCATTCTTCTTTTAGTTGGAAACCTTTTATGATATACTATTTTTATAAATATGAAAGGGCATTTTGAAACTATTTCTCACAGGCCTACACTTTTGACCATTAAAAAAATTAATCTTTTTTTCTAATATAAATAGTCATTTCCATTAAATAAGGGGGCTTTACTAATGTTTGGTCCTTCTTATTTGAATGATGATGATGATGATTTTGCTCCTAAATATGCCATTAAAATCTTTGCTATAAGATTTTGTTTGAAGTAACTACCTAATAGACCCCCTCTAATACCATTTGTTAACCCCTAATGGCACCTAAGAGGTAGTGAATTGGGTGTTGATAAATTTTAAACAAAATATTTACTAGCTTAGTATGTTAATGAAAACAATTTATAAAAGATGAAAATATGAAATAAAATAATAAATTTCATTAACATACTTAAATAACAATGTAAAAAAGGTAAGGGAAGAGAAAAATAAATTGATTTATAGTGACTAGACACACAAAAAGGAAGAGAAACATAAATTGATTTATAGTGATTCGACAAAAAAAGGGGAGAGAAACACAAACTAATTTATAGTGGTTAAGCAAACAACCGTTGCCTATATCCATTCTTAAGATTCTCCTTAGAATTCTACTATAACTCTTAGTTCAAGGTAAAGAATAACAATATTTTCTCGATAAAGAGGAACATTTTTCTGATCTTGTTTTAAAGTGAAGAGGAACTTTAATATCACTTAGAGCACCCCTAAGTATAATATATAAACACCTAAAAAAAAAGTTCACAACTCAAAATATCTTACTTTATCACGTTGATAATACCAAAGAGGATCGCTAATATAAATATAAGAAAGTGATGTTTAAGTGCTTGATAAACACTTAGAAATCTGTGTGTAAGACACGTGAGTAAGACACATGAATGCTTTTCCATACTAGAACCAATAAGAAAACATATATTTGTAAGGTTTTGGGAGGCTGTTAGAGTCAAAAACTTTTTGTTATAACGACTATTTGTAGAATATTGGTCAATCAATGCATATATACACTAGCTATTGAGATATTAGTTGACAACTAGGGTATATTGGTCAACCAATGTGTTCCCTGGAGGAACATTGGTCAACCACACTACTATATTGGTAGACCAATGTATCAAAAAATAAACCTATTACAAGTTTAACCTACATTGGTCAACTAATAAGTCATATCAATTGACCAATGTGTATTGAATGCATAAAATATGTTATTCATTGCACATTGTTCGACCAATATGTTAACAAACTCACATGTTACATATGTAACTTACATTGGTCGACCATTAATATATATTGATCAACCAATCCCCCAAATAAAACATGATTTTAGTAACTTCAAATGCCCAAACTTGACTTTTTAAATCAAATTATAATTTAAAACTTCTAAAATGTCCCACAAAATTTTTGAAAGATCAAGAGTCTATTTTAAAAAAACAAAAGCTTTAATACCTTTTAGTGAAGGAAAAGGCTCATGTAATGAAGTAAGATGAAATGTTTACACATGGTAAGCATTTAAGATTATCAAAGTGATTAAATGAGATTAAATTAAATTAAAAAATAAAATATCCTAGACATGTATTGATCTTTTTTTATTATTGACTTAATCTTTACTTTGATGACTAAAAGCCTCAATTTTTCTTTATCGACTTTATAAGCTATCTTCTTAAGTTATGGCTACACCTTTTTCTTATATATTATCTCATCATGATAATAAAGTTATTAATAGTACTTATATAATTTTTATCATCAAAACATTATTTGGAACTTATATATGAAGTTATGAATATTATTGATATTCGACTGTAAATTGCCTTACCTTAGCTCTAGTTAAGGTTTTTTTTTTCAAAAATTGAAAAAAATTATATTTTTAAAAAGTATGTTTCTTAATTTGCAAACTCTAATGCTATTATGGTTCATCATCTCATTCTACTTGCTTACAAAAGAAGCAAACATACGAGAGGGTCCATCTACACTTGTTGATATCATTGTAAGATACAAATATAATGGACTAATTATCATATACCATAAGTACATGAAAAGAATAATATAATATCATTAATTCATATCTTGAATCGTACACATTCTTAAAACTTTAACATGTTTAGGAAATATGTCTCTTACTATATATTTTGTAAAAGGATTAGCTTTCATCTCATGTACAGAGATGTGTCTAATGTCTATATAATCTTGCAATCAAATCTTAAATTAAGTGATATTTAATGCTGATATACTTTGACTTTATATGATATTTGAGATCTTTTGTATAAGTTATAACTATTTTGCTTTCCATAAAAATTATTAGACCCTCATTTTAGTGCATTATAAAGTTTAAAATTTACAAGAATCATCTGAATCAAATAGCCTCTTGCACCAGTAATATGTGTGCAATATACTTTTGACTTTATTATAGGTAGTAATATATATGTCTTCTTTTTATTGCACTATGATATGGCCTCTCCTCCAAGCATAAGGGCATAGTTAGATGTTTCCATTCACTCATATATGTATGAAGGTCCATTAGCCTCAATATAAGCAAATAACTTAAGGTTTCCTCCATAATAGGATAAGGTTGATTAGTGATACCTTGAAAATATTAGAAAATCTTCCTAATGATTTACCAATGTACATCGTATGAATTACTCTGACTTACTCTTAATCCCTTCAACTTAACATTTTTTAGATCGAGTATACATCATAGAATATATTAGACACCCAACTTCATTGGCAAATAGTTTTCTTAACATTTACTTATTTTCTTCTATAGTTTTAGAACATTGTTCAATATTAAGTATGTAACCCCTTTTATCTATGAAGTATCAATTGAATTGACAATTTACATTAGAAGTTGTTCTAAAAATCTTTCTATGCAATTCTTTTTAGAAAAATTCAGAAATTTTTTAGAGAGATCCCTTTTGAATTTTGACTCCCAAGTGAAGCCAATGTCACCCATATTCTTTATCATAAAAGTAAAGAATAACTATTTTTGATTGGTGTTGACCGTCTTCTTATCATTTTTAGTTAATAAAATATCATCTACATTTAATAAAATAATTGAAAGGCTTTTTTGAACCCTCTTAGAATATATGAAATTATGAAACCAATCAAGATAATATATTAATGAAATTTATAATATCCTTGTTTTGATGATGGTTTCATGTTATATATTGAATATTTTAAATAATATACTTTTATGGGATTTGATCTATGGCTACAAAATGCACTAGTTGATTCATATAGTTCTCTTTATTTAATTCTTCATAAAAAATTATGTTCACATCCATTCAAAATAATTTTAAATTTATATAGAAAAATATGATTAAAGAAATTAAGATAATTTTGACTATAAAGGAGAATCTCTCATTATAATTTATATTTTATTTTTTATTATATCCTTTTGTGAGTCGTATATTTATCAAGTAACCCATCATTTTTTCATTTGACTTTCAAAACCTATTTCCGTTCAATGGTACTATGTTAAATTGGTAAAATCAACTAACTCTTTTATTTATGCCATTAAATCCGTCTCATTTTTCCATAAAGGCGATAACTTATTAATAAGAAGCGGATAAGTAAATAACCTCTTTATAAAAAGTTGGCACATCATAGGACATAGGCAAAAGAATAAATAGAAGCTACAAAATTGTATGATGACATGTTGAAGATGGGATTGAATCCTCATACAATATTATAAAAAAGTTATGAGATATCAAAACATACAAATTCATGTTAAAAACAATTAAGGATTTTTGTTTAGAACCACCATAATTTTATTTCAAATAGACTTCATACTTCCTAGTTTTATTTCAAATAAACTTCATTTTAAAAAAGTTTTATTTCTACTACACTTTATTTGAGGGTTTTATTTTTTATTATAAATAATTATGAGTTAGTATAACTTGTTAACTTTCCTTATTTCATTGTTTATGTCAATAAATTTGATATCTTTTGAGGTTTTCTTCAAAATTTGGATTAGATTTGGTGTGTTTTCTATTCTTGGATTAAAATAAATTACTTCCACGTTGTGTTAAGAGGTATCAAAGCTTTGAAAACCTAAAGCTTATTCTTTTGACAGTGGCCAACAACATCAATGATGAAGTTCATAGGTTAGTCAAAGTTTAGAGAGCAATTGAAGAATAAAGGGAGTAAAATTATAATATGAAATGACAACTAGTAGAGATAAGGGATCAAATGTAAGCATTATTGTAAGGAGGTAACAATAAAAGAATTAGGGATCAAATTGATAAGGAAAATGACTCTGTTAGACATCCTCAAATTGAAAATCATGCAACATAGAATTATAACAATAGTTTTAGTGATGAGGAAGAAATCATTTATAAAAGATGTGGTAGAAAAGAATACGAGTATAAACTCAAGGTAGATATCCCATCTTTTGGTGATGATTTAGATATAAAGGTGCTTTTTGATTGGTTAATAAAGATAGAATGCTTCTTTAAAATTTTTTTATGAAAAGGAAATGTATTAATGATAGCAAAAGCTACAAAACAACATTATAATGACTAAGATGATCTGCCTACAAATTCAACACATCTAACAGTCACAATGATATCTAACGGTTACAATGATACGCTACAAAAATTAATTACACCATCCAACTCATCTTTAATCCTTGGCTAAGTGAACGTTGTTTGTTGTTAGCAATAAAGGTTGCTTGTATCCAATTCGCTATATTATCTGCTAACTAATACTTTCCTTCTTCAATTCCCTTATACAATCTCCTGTTCCTTCCCCTCCATATGGAATAAATGGTAGTAGTAAAAGTTGTCTTGATAAGCAATCTATATAATTTACCTTGCTTAGTACAAACCATGATCATATTCAATGTCTCCATCCAATCGAAGGTGTAGCTAGGAAGTTGTAGCATGTACATGATCCTACTCCAAATTGCTTTTATATAGCTGCATCTAAAGTATAAATGATTTCTGCTCTCATTTGTATGTTTACAAAGGACACATATAGGATTATATAGCCTAAACTATCTAGCTTTAGTTTTGAATCTATTTTTAAGCACTAACCAAGAGAAAACTGAAGCTTTTAGATTTAAAGTTGGCTTCCATAGAATATCAAACCGAGGAACAACCTCAGCATTCCATACAATTAACCTATAACTGGAGCTGTTATTAAAGATACTTTTGAATTAGGGGTCTATATAATGTTGTTTTCTCAACACTCCAGGGATATGTGGCAAGTAATCTGTAAGTAAGGAAAAACCTTTGAAATTTCCAGCTTAAACTCCATCTTGGATGAGTGAGGATCCTCTAGCATTGAGAGGAATTTTATTCCTGAGTAATGCAAATTTTGCTCTTTGGATGAATGGGTTGTATATAGTCCAGTTATCAAAATAAAACCAAATGTCTTCACCATCTCCCAATGGATGCTTGATGTAGGGGTAAACTATGCCTCTCAACTTGAGCATATAGATAAAGATCTATAAGAAGTCTCCAGAGTTTCCAAGCTACCAAAAATTCAGGTCTTTAAGATATTATGAATTCACCCATTTAATCCATAATGCTTTTTTATTAGTAAAGAGCCTCCAAATCCTTTTGCAAAGAAGAACCTTTTGCAAAGAAGAAC
>JANZXP010000002.1:25855876-25878908 GCA_027576715.1 Erythroxylum flavicans
GAAGAACCTTTTGCAAAGAAGAACCTTTTCCATTTTTGAAAGTGGAATGATACGTAGTTCCCCTTTCTTCTTTGGTATTGAGATATCAATCCATTTCACCTTGTCCTGCTCATAATTTTTTGTTTTTCTCGACCACAAAAAAGCTTTTAAGATCCTGTCTATCTCCTTGAGGAGAAAAAAGTCAATTTGGTGACTTATAGATTAAAAGGAGGAGAGTTAGTATGCTAGGATCAGTTGAAGGAGACTAGGAGACTAGGAGAAGAGAAGATATAAATCATATTTCTTTATGGAAAAGGATGAAACAATTATTGAGGGGGAGATTTATATAACCAAATTATAGGAAATATATCTTTAATGCTTATTAATAATGCCACTAAGGAAATAAGAGTGTTCATAAATATACCGTATAGTTTTTAAGGTTGGCATACCGCAATCAATTGTTTGAAACCCAATCTCAATAAGCTTTAAGCTATTTAAGAGGATTGAAGCTAAGTATAAGGGATGAGATTAAGATCCAGATAGTGCTAAATATCAAGATGTTAGGAATTTGGCTATAGAAGCAAAATCTATGCTTAATGAGAAGTCAAGAGAGTTTAAGCGGTATGGGAATGGAAAGGCTTTTATTGAGAAAGGAAAAGAGGAGGCGAATGTAGCCCCTACACACTATAGTGGTGGAAAACACAACACTAATAGTGGATATTCAATCAAGGCAGCCCTAATGACCTCTAAATCCATAAATCCTTATATCAAACCTAACTCTACTATTTGTTATAGATGTAATGAACCAAGTCATAAATCTAATGAATGACCAAAGAGGAAAGCAGTAAATATGGTGGAGAAATATAAAGATAACGATGAGAGCAAAATATGTGCACCCAAAGGAGATGATTGGGAGTAATAAGAGGAAGTGGATGATGATGCTTTTAAGAGAGTGATTAGAAGGTTGATGATATCTTACAAAAAAATAAGATGACCTGTAAAGGCATAAAATTTTTGACACAAAGTCTATAGCACAAAAGAACTTATGTGAGTTGATTATTGATGAAGGAATTAAAAAAATATTATAATTAAGGAAACGGTAAAGAAATCGGGGAAATCTTTTTTAATGAACGTTGTAAGGTACCATTCACAATTGGTAAATAATGTGAAGAACAATATTGTGATTTTATTGATATATATACATGTCAAATACTTTTGCATAGATTATGGAAATATGATATTGATGCAATACATTCAGGTAGAAAAAATATTTACTAGTTTAGGAAAGATGGGGTGGATTATGCCTTAGTACTTATAGGTGGAAAAAGAGTGTGAAACCCAATAAAGAGATGAAAAACCTTTATTGCAAGTAGAAAATAATAAAGAAAAATTTATGAGTGAGATGAAAGAAATAACGGAGGTGCATTTATTAATTGTAAAAGGGGAAGAGGGGAGAGAAAATAAGAAATATGAATTTCTCTTTAAAACTCAACCTATTTTAAAGGAATTTGGGGATTTAGTTCTTGATAATTTAGCTAATAAATTGCCTCCTATATGTGAAATACACCATATTGACCATGTTCCTAAAGCTAGTTTACCTAACCTCCCTTACTACCACATGAGTCCAAAAGAAAATTAGATATGAAAGGAGAGGTAGAAGACTTAATTAAGAAGGGTCATATTAGGGAGAGTATGAGTCCACGTGTTGTTTCTGCTTTGTTTATGCCAAAGAAAGATAGTTGTTGGAGTTTGTGTATTGATAGTAAAGCAATCAATAAAATCACCATTAGTTATAAATGTCCTATCCCAATATTAAATGATATGTTGGATCAATTGACTTGAGCAATTATTTTCTATTAATTGACCTTAGAAGTGATTATCACCAAACAAGGACAAGGCTTGGAGATGAACAGAAAACTCCATATAAGACAAAGTACAGATTACATAAATGGTTAGTTATATCATTCGAGTTAACCAATGTACTAAATATCTTCATTCACTTTATAAACTCAGTGTTACAACCTTTCATAGGTAAATTTATTGTGATTTATTTTCATGACATCCTTATTTATAGCAAATATGTTGATGAGCATGTTGAGCATCTTAAAAAGGTGTTTGAGACATTAAAAGATAACAAATTTTATGCTAATTTGAAAAAAATACATATTTATGACTAAAAATTTGTTTTTTTAGAAATATTGTAGGAAAAGTTGATGTTAGGGTGGATGAAGATAAAATAAAAGCTATTAGGGAATGACCTACACCTTAGAATATTAGGAAAGTGACAAGTTTCATAAGTTAACAGTATTTTATATGATCTTTATCAAAAAATTTAATAGCATTATGGCTCCTATAACTAAGTGTTTGAATACATTTAAATGGGAGGAGAAATAAAAACAAAGTTTTGCTTATTAAAAAAAATTTATGTACTGCTCCTATTTTAGCCTTAACTAATTTCGACAAATTATTTGAGGTGGAGTGTGATGCTAGTAGAGTTGGAATTAAGGCTATTTTTTCCCAAAAAAAAAAGAGATCAATAGTTTACTTTAATGAAAAGTTGAGGAATGCTAGACAAAAATGGGCTACTTATAATAAAGAATTCTATACTATTGTGAGGGTGCTGAAAACATGAGAATACTATTTGATTGGGAAGGAATTTGTTCGCTATATTAATTATCAAACATTGAAACATTTAGGAATTCAAAAACGATTAAGAACTAAAATGTATACTAGATGGTCAGTCTTTGTCAATAAATTTCCTTACAAACTTATTACTGAATCGGAGAAAAATAATGTGTTAGTTGATGCATTAGGTAAAAGGTTGGTTATGATTAAAATCTTAAGTGTAGAAATTGATGGGTTTAATTATCTAAAAGAATTATATATGGATGATGTTGACTTTAAGGATTTGGTTAAGAAATCAGATGAGGATTATTACAGTCATAATGAGTTCCTTATGAAAAGTAATTAAATTTACCTTCCATGTATTTCACTAAAGAAGAAGGTGATTACAAATTTATATGGTAGAGGATTAGTTAATTAACTTAGTAGAGATAAAAATCTCGAGGAGGTTCATAAAAGGTATTTTTGGCCTAAATTGAGGAAATATATGGTTTATATTTTTTTAAGGTGCCAAACCTATCAAACTTACAAGGAACATGCTTTTAATTTGGTTTATATATGTCAAACTTGTTTCTAAAAATATTTGGGAGAATCTTTCTATGGATTTTGTATTGGGATTGTTAAGAACACAACAAGAATAGATTTTGTTTTTGATGTGGTTGACAGATTTTTAAAAATCACGCATTTTCTACCTTCTAAGAAGATGGTGGATGCTACTTCAATTATAGAGCTATGTAGTGATGAGGCTTCATGATATTCTAAAATTTATTTCATTTGATTATGATACTAAGTTCATGAGTCACTTTTGGAGAACTTTGTGATGTATGTTTGATTCTTCTCTTAAATATAGTAGTATCACACTATCCACAAACTGGTGGGTAAACAAAAGTTGTGAATAGAGTATTGCGTAATTTGGTAAGATGCTATATTATGATAAGCCAAAAAATTGAGATTTTCTCATTTCCAATGCTAAATTTGCATATAGCAATGTTGTCCATTGTTCCATTGGTTATTCTCCATTTTCTGTAATTTATAATAAAGTATCTAATTATGCTTTTAATCTTGTTAAATTACCTAAAAACACTAATTTCAATATGAGCACTGAAGAGTTAGCCATTGTGGCACTAGAAGTTTTAGCGGAGATGAAAGGTAAGTTTGATAAAAACAAATGTGAAGTACAAGGTTAATGTTGATCAATAAAGACAAGCTCAAGTGTTTGAAGTTAGATATGAGGCTATGGTATTTTTAAATAAGAATAGAATTATTGAGAGAAATTATAAATTTAAGCAAGGAAATATAGACAATTCAAGATCATAAGATATCATATATTTAATATTATTGATATTTCACTTTATTTGGTGAACCATAATTTGAGGTCAAGCTTTTTGCAAGTGAAGTGACGAATAAGAGTTCAAAACACACAAATCCATGTTAAAAATAATTAAGGATTCGTGTTCAAGTCCACTACCGTTATATTTCAAATTGACTTCATGCTTTAGAGTTTTATTTCAAATAAACTTCATATTTTGGAAATCTATTTTATATAAACTATATGTTAGAGTGTTATTTTTCTATATAAATAATTGTAGGATGACACTTGTTAATTTTCCTTAATTTCATTGTTTCTATTAATAAATTTAATATCTTTTAAGGTTTTCTTCAAATTTTAAATTATATTTGTATATTTCTATTCTTCTACTAGAATAAATTACTTTCACATTATGTTAAAAGCTTGACATTTGAATTGAAGCAATAAGGTACCCCATAATTAGAGTTTGCTTGGTTGAAAGTTTATTAATGGAATAGAATATAATTTAATATTATTTTATCATTTGAGAGGAGGGTTTATAATAGAATCGAATAGAATGAAATAGAAAAGGAGAATTTCATATTATATCTTATTTCATCCTACATAGTAAAAATGAAAAACTTCCGATTTGAGGAGTTTAGGATGAAATGTAAAATGATACACTATATTGCATTATAAACTCTTCATTCAAACATTTCATTATATTACATTATGAACCCTTACATTCTTTTCGAACAATAATTTTTTAATATTACATTCATTGATGTTCCATTTTATTATAAACCATTTCATTCTATTTTATTTTATTCTATTTTATTAAAAACTTTACGTCCAACCAAACGTACCTTTAATTCTCGCTCATGATATGCTAATTTAAGATCATAGAGAGCAGAATTGCAAGAACCAGCTCTGCGGGTTTGACTTCGACAATTGGAAAGAAAAGAACAAAACAACGACATCGTTTGGTTTGCAGAAACCTAAGTTGGAAAGAATGCCTAGTTGTCACTTGCTCATTGGACATAACACGAAGACAGCAGAAAGTAAATGTAAGATGTCAAAGAAGCAACAACCAGTACTGGAAGCAGAAGCAGAACCCAAAAAAAGCCCTCAACCAAAATGGCGACATCTCTAAGTCGCAACCCGCCCATCTTTCTCCTCCTCCTTTTTGCAACCCTCCTCTCCTTTTCTCTTCCCCATGTTACCGCCGATCCCAATTCGGACCTCGTAGCCGACCTCCTCTCTCTCCAATCCCAATCCCATTCCGGTTTAATACACCTCGACGACCGCCTGGTCTCTCGTTTCTTAACCTCCACTAAAACCCCAAGACCCTACTTCCTCCTCATCTTCTTCGACGCCACCCAGCTCCATGACAAGAACGAGCTCCACTTGCAAGACCTCCGCCGCGAGTTCTCCATTGTCGCCACTTCCTTCATCTCCAATAACCCCAACAATTCATCCCCTTCTCACGCTAAGCTGTTCTTCTGCGATATCGAGTTCAAGGAATCTCAGTCCTCCTTCGCTCTCTTCGGTGTCAACTCACTGCCCCATATCCGCCTCGTAGGTCCCCATGTCAAGGACCCCAAAGAGTCCGATCAGATGGATCAGGGCGACTTCTCTAGAATGGCAGAATCTATGGCGGAGTTTGTCCAATCAAGAACAAAGCTCTCCGTTGGACCAATCCAACGCCCACCCATGTTTTCTAGGCTACAATTGGGTATTATCGTCGCTGCTTTGCTGATTTGGACACCGTTTATGATCAAGAAGGTGTTGATCGGAGAGACCATGCTTCATGATCGGAAAGTATGGTTGGCCGGCGCGTTGTTCGTGTATTTCTTCAGCGTCTCCGGTGCGATGCATAATATTATTCGGAAAATGCCAATGTTTTTGGCGGATCGGAATGATCCAAGTAAGCTGATATTCTTTTACCAGGGGTCTGGGATGCAGCTGGGTGCGGAGGGATTCGCGGTTGGGTTCTTGTATACCATTGTTGGATTGATGCTGGCTTTCATGACCCATGTGCTGGTTAGAGTTAAGAATTTGAACACACAGAGACTGGCTATGCTTGTTGCGCTGTTCGTTTCGTTTTGGGCAGTGAAGAAAGTTGTTTACTTGGATAATTGGAAGACCGGTTACGGTGTACACGCATTTTGGCCTTCTAGATGGAAGTGAGGCTTTAGTTTTATGTTAAGTGATGAAAACGTGATTATTTCATGTCAGTGAGACTCAAACTTGGTATTAGATTTTGATGTTTTTTATGTGTTACTTTCTCCGTAAAAGATGGGTACTATAGAACCGGGCCTTGGCTGTTCTAGACTAAAAGATCAATTATTTGCTTGCTAAGAGATTTTGTGGTAGTTATACATTTTTCATCATCTCTTATCTGAAAAATGTTTTTGTTCCACTTTAAATTCTTAGTATTAGGGGATGAAGTTCTGAGGAAAAATATCAAGTAATGCCATGAAGCTTGGTGTTACCTAGTGATCAACATCTTGTTTTATATTGAGCTACGCATATGAGTTTTGTATATGTACTGTTAGCCGTGGCATGTGAATGATAAAGCTACTCTTTTTTTTGGAATCTATGGCCATTCCCATAGGATTAGAGGTATTCTGCTTGGAGAAAACTTTCTAACGAGTCCTTACTGGACGTTGCTCCAGTAACTGCTATATCTTGGTTATTGCCCTTTGTTTTAGTGATGTCATCTTGATTCAGTTATTGAGGGATATGCTGCAGTTGCTTTAAGCTTTAGGATTGTTTTGGAATGTTGATGAGGCTTTATTGCTTCAGTTATGCATAAGCTTTAAAATTTCTGGCAAAGAAACGTTAAAGACTACCAGAAGATTCTTCTTTGTTCCTTTCACCTGCTTGAAAGCTTATATGCAACTTAAGTATTAGAGTTTTATTTATTTTATTTCTGAATGAAGTTTGTCCTTCACTTTGCAGTTTGTGGTATGGTTTTGATGATAAGTTTATATATATATATATTTTTACTTTGAATAGTTTTGCTGTGTATTTGAGTTGTTTGCGGGATACATGAAAATTGTCCTACAAGTTTCTTTCTTCTTCTTCTTTTTTTTTTGGTATGGAGTTGTAGATATTAAGTTAAATGAAAAACCTAGAAAAAATTTAGGGATTCTGATGAAGCTAGAGAAAGAGAACGTTGCAGTAAAGATGGGAAAACAAGGAGAATACAGCAAAGAATGTTTGTCTGCTCAAGTGTTGCAAAACAACTTAAAAGTCTATAGGAGAAATAAAAGAGGCACATCACTCAAGCACTAGCTTAAATTGGTAGACTTGAGAATAGGAGCTGGTGTAACGCTATTTATGTTAATGTTTAGTGAATAGTGCAGCAAGGGCAGATTTGTCATTTTTACTTTATACTAAGTTTTACTTACTAGATAGGAGACATAATAAGTTAATTAGATTGTACTAGTTTGTTTATAATTTAAACTTATTTAGTAATAGAGAATATTTATTAGATCAGGATTCATTTTCATACTAGAAATCTTTGTTGGGATTCCTTTGCTAGTAGGATTAGGCTTCCAAGAACTTTTTATACATATGTTATCAATCTTCTGATGAAATTAACACAAATTTTCTCTATATTGAGTTTTCAATTAGAAAGTGTGACTCTTTCATATATGAGTGATTATTAGACTTTTAAGAGTGATTCATAATTTCATAATCTTAGGAGTTGTTTTGATTTTGCTACTAGAATTCCCAACAACCCTAATCTGAATTTCTAGCAACGTTTTAGTTGTGTAAGCTGACATTTCAAACCTGAACTTCAACTTCCCGCAAATGTACCAAAAATTCAGCAGCTCAGATTCCCAATTTTCTTGATCTTTTTTAGTTAATTGACATATTTTATATTGTCATCAGGTGTTAGGCACACGATTTTAAACTGCTACTGACAAAACCAGAGTGGTTGTCTCCTGCATGTTTATTTGAAAGCATTTGCTGAATTTGATCCACAAGTAATAGTGTTAGCTTGTTCTGATGATGAGAAGTGATTGTTAAGAGATCCATTGGATAAGATGAGTAGTCTGTTTCATTAAGCTGTTTGAAATTTAATATTTAAATCTTGAAGCACATATAGACTTTATAAGACTGCTTTGAAAAATTTTATTTACAACTTTTGTTTTTTCGAAGGCAGACTTTGAGGAAGAAACTACTTCCATATAGCCTGGTATAAACTTTCATAGTGGTTGCTATGGGTCATTCAACGTATTTATTTGTCGGCCCCAGCACCTAATACACAAGTGACACCTGCAGAGTGTTTTTTCATTACAAGTTGGATATGTCCTTTTTTTCCCTCTACTGTCTACGCTGGAAACCATATCAGTTGTTTTCCAGATTACTGCCAGGTCTGTGAATAAATATAAGTTATATTAATCTAATTCCTGCATCGTGTACCTCTGTTGGAGTTGTGATCTCTTAAGCTCTATCTACAGCATCTATTTAATTTTAAATGAATTTACTGTAGCATTGTGATTTCTTGAAGGTTAAATGAATTGTCTTGCTGGCTTCCTTAAGCCAATAACTTAGCTACAATAGGTGATTGTAGGTTGAAAGGAATGCTTTCCTGTTAGGGATTTGGCCAAATCTGCGTCAAAATATTGATTGTACTTTCTTCTTTTCTGGAAATTGCGTTTGTTTTGCCTATGGGATCACAGGTGTCAATATTCATCTGAGTACAGTTTTCTTGTCTAAGATTAGCTTGTTCAGTAAAATGTTGGACGGATTGAATTCTTGGAAGACATAGAATGCTCATCTTGACTCGGAAGAATGGCTTTGGATGGTTGATTGGTTGATTTTCCTTGCATCAAGGTTTACAACTATTTATCGCGAACAAGTTCCAGAGGGGAGTTCCATTTTTACTTTTGTTAAATTCCTGCCTGCTGTGTCTGGAGGTGTAGATATTTTCTTCTGGAATTATGAAAAAAAGGAAAGGAAATGGAAAAAAATGAGCGAGAAGGTTCAGATAGTTATGAGAGAAGGTTTTGATAGTTCAGATGGAAGCCACCGGTATCCATGGGTTTCAGAGGCAGTTTCATAGGGTGGTGCGGAGTCTTGGGTACTGCATGCCTTGTTTTTATCAATATGTCTTAAACTTCTGAAGTGGTCCATACCCACTGAAAACACTGAAACAAACTTATTGGATTCTTTAATCGAAGCAGATTAGTGAATCAACATTGGGCCTTTGGGGATGACAATTGGCCCCAAGTTCAACCCAATCAACCCTAGGGCTCAAGCCCAAGTTGGCCTAAGACCCCACCTTTATGTATAAAATAATGTCGTTTTGTTGAAAACATCATTTTAGAATTTTAAAGCGAGCCGAGTCGGAGCTTGGGTTGTCTTTGGCTTGGTTGGGCTCAAATTTGGGCTTGTTGTATAGGACTCGATTAGCTCTCACATTGAACTTGGGCCTAGGTAGTTTCGAGCTCGACTCGACCATTGTCATCTCTAGGCCTATCAATTGTTTAATATATTATTGACTTTGTGAAATCAATTGTAATCATAAGTTACAAATATAAAAATAATATCTAAAGGTTATAGTAGTTGTATTAGATATCGGTAACTTGGACTACAATTAATTCCATATATGATTGATATTACAAAAATATTTAAGGGGGTGCTTGGTTAATGGGTTTGAGAATAAATCAATAGGTAAGGAATGAAACACTAGTGGTTGGTTATTATTTTCATATCTGACTATCGAGTATACCTCATATTTTAGAGGAATGAAAATCATTCCTAACTTTGGAGTAACTGTTACGGGCGTAGGAGTCCTACCCCCGTAACAGTTACAGGCGTGATAGTCTTTGTCACACCTGTGACAAGAAATGTCATAGGCGTGACACTTTCGTCACGCATGTGACAAACATTTTTTTCCTTTTTTAATTAAATATAATAAATTAAAATATAATTAAGTAATAAATTAAAATATAATTAAGTAATTAATTAAAATATAATTAATTATATATTTTCTCTTTTTTAGTAATTAAATATAATTAACTAAAATATATTAAAATTTGATGCAAAACAAATTTTTAACAAATTTTTATTTCTTAATATTTTTAATAAATCACCCACTATTAATGTAAATGATAATTATTTCTTCCTTTTAATCAACTATCATAATTATAATGATTATATCTATTTTCATTCCTCACTATATTCATTTTCATTTTTATTATCATTCCTTCATGTGAACCAACTGCTTTCTAAATAAAGATAAATAATTTATTGTATAAAAATAAAATTCTTTTAGAAGTTGTTCATTTGTTGCCTGCTTATGTCTGCTAGGTCTTGTGGAAGGCAAGAAATAAGTAATTTTTGATGGAGTATGTTCCCTATTGACGGAGGTAATTCATCAGGTTCGACATTTGTTTATGTATCTTACTTCCATCCACCCAGTTTCGCAGTTCCTTAACCACTGCAATCGCAATACACTTTCTTTAAGTTGAATGTTGATGGTTCATCTATGGGGAATCCGAGATTTTCCAATGGAGGGATTGCTATAAGGAATTATTCTGGCTATATAATTGAAGCACAAGTTCAGCATTATGGCATTACGACTAATTTTCAGGCTGAATTGCGTGCTCTTCAAAACGGGCTTTGCTTGTGTTGTATGAAGGGGTTACCATTTGTGCAAGTGGGGACGGGTTCTCAAATTCTGGTACATTTATTGCTTTCTTAATGCCCTTGGTCGTGGAGGCACAAGGCTGATTTGGAAAAGATACATGGCATGTTGCAGACGACTGGTTTTTCGATTCATCACATATATCGTGAGGCAAGTGCAGTGGCTGATTGACTTTCTAGGAATGCAAGTTCAACTCAGGCTTCATTCATTTATTCAGCTACTACTCTTCCCCAACTGGTTCAGGGACTTTGTCACTTAGATCAAATTGAATATCCATACTTTAGGTCTAAGAGACTTTCTTGATAGCAAATACTTTGTTTTTCAGATATTTTCTCATAATTTGGGCACAAAACTTGGGGAGGTAAGGTTTAGTCCCCCTCTCTTAGTATTGTCTTTTTTCATTTATTAATAAACGGGATGCTCTAACACCCACCAGCCACAAAGTCAACTGTTTAAAAAAATAGTTTGATTTACTTAATTAATATTTTGTTCACTAAATGTCGTGCTAATTTCAGTGTTTACATTGACATCAGAAATGTATTTGAATTCACACAAGTGTCACGTTTATATTAGGCCTTACGAGATCAATTCTTATAGCAATATGTTGAGAACCACGAACAGTTCTCATATCCTCATCCTTTATGGAGAATTCTCACTTCTTCATCCATCTCCCATTTAAGAAGAATGAGGACATCATTCCTACCAAGGCTACTTATCCAAGAATGAATCCCGATGATCTAAAATTAGCCCAAGAAGAATGTGTCATTCTACTAAAACAAGGATTAATCGAGCCCACAAAACCTGATTGGGCCTGTCAGACTTTTTATGTGAGTAAGAGATTTGAACAATTATTCGTCTTGCTGAAGAAGAATTCACCACCACGAGCAAAAGAACAAACTACAATCATTTAACACTTAAAGAAAGTCTGTCAAAATCCACTGGCTTTAAAGATTCCCGAAAAAGGTTAGCGCATCCTGTAGACAGATGCTAGTGACCATTATTGGGGTGCCATCCTCATTGAAGAGATTGATTAGAAGTGACATTACTATGGCCATGCTAGTAGCCAGTTTAAAGAACCTAAAAAGAAGACACTACCAGACAGTCAATTGTTTCGATGGCAAAAATGATTTTCACATTATAAATTCACCATTCGCCATATTAAAGGCTACCAGAACGTCCTAGCTGATTTCCTCTCTCATAGACAATGATAAGGATGATACCTCCTTTATTGAGGTTTGTTACCAGAGTGCTAATTAATGCATTTTGGTACGTAGTATTGGCAGTGTCAAAAAGGGATATCCTGGTTATAGAAGGAATTCCTTTTCTTCCATAAAGGGTGAGTACAAGATGAATAGCTCCAATATGAAGATGAGTATGATTCTGTTCTCTCCAAAGAGAGATGAGTTCTTTTAGAATCTCTAGCTTCACATATTATTCTGTGGTAGTATCTTTTAGACCACATTGGTCCAAATGGGAACTTTGGATGATTTCTTAACTTTTGGACGATAGGTAGAGAGAATGGTTTTTATACTTCTTATCCAAGAGCGGTCACGGGAATAGATGAGGTAGGGACTGAGCAAAGGTAATGAAGTATCAAAAATGCACCTTTCTGTAGAAAGATGGGTGATTTCTATAAGGTTTTCAATTTGGGTTAGATAACCGAAAAAGATGTGGGATAGGTTTCATAAACAGTCTTGGACTATTCTTTCTACATATTAACTTCCATTCTTTGAAGTACTTCTTTCACTGGACACTTGCCTTATACCTTGGCCAATAAAGCTAAATATGCTAGAAGAAAACTCAATTTTTTTGAGTAGGTTGCTCTAGTATGTGCTGTGCGGTATGGGTAATTGAGAGTAAAGAAGCATTGAGTGGATTGCTTTGCTAACAGAGCTTCCCATAACCTATACCGTTCAATGACTTGGAAAATTTGTTTCCTCCATCACACCAGTGTTAATACCACTCAAGGAAAGTCCATAAAGGACTGGAAGTTAAATCAATAAGTTAAGAGATTTAAGTTTTAAATAGTTCAACTAATATTAGACTGTTATAAAATCAGTTAAAAATTAAATAAAATTTAAGAATTTAAAATATTATTAAAGGATTTTCTTTATTCATTGAAAAAAATTAAATTTTAATTAAAAAAGGAAATTGTTAAATGAAAATTAATTTATTGTTAAATGAAAATTAATTGGTATATTTTGGTTTATAAAAACTGGTTAATTTACAAAAACTGACCAATTAATTAATAAACTGATAGATTTTTAATAACAAAAATTATTAAATAAAACTAAATCAAAAATTTAAAAACCAAATGAAAAATTAGCCAGTTCAAAATTTTTACTATTAAATTAGTTGGGTTTTTAAAATATTGAGTTTTATATAAATATTAACTTTTTTTATTGTTATTAATTTATCAATAATTATTATATTAAAGTACGATTAAACTCGACAAAGTTACGTCACCAAAAATTGTTCAGAAAGCAAAGTACATAATACAAAAAGAAAGGGAAAAAAAGCACATTGATATGAATCTTATAACTTAAGAGCCGATTCAAAGTAGTTGAAGAGGTTGTCTTGCTTTTGCTTTTTGGGTATCCTGAATTGGGTCTCTGTAAAGAAGATTCTCTCATAAGGATGAAGCTTGGTGGGGTTCGCAATTGCCACAATTCTCAAAATAACTCTAAGATTGAAAGCCTCACTTTTTTCGTTATCCAAGAGCACAACAAAGAATATATCTTTTCACATCTCGTTGTTTTGGTTTTGGGTTTTGTTCCTTGGTTGATATGATGATGCTTTTAGTGTTTCTCACCTTATTGTTGAAACTCCGCAAAGATGAAAATATAAAAGATTGTTTCTTTCTTTTTTTTTTCTATTTAATACTCGAAAAGAAAACTAAGTGGTAATAGAAACTTATAAGTGTGACTTGTAGAGCTTAGGATGCCTGTTGGACTTGGAGCTCAGCGAAGATGGGTTTGGTGATGTTGATCTCTCTAGATAATCAAAATAGAGGCAAAAAACTAGAGAATATGGCTAAGAGGCAAAAACTTGTTCAGTTCATGATTTAGAGGTAAACGATTGGTTTTTATTTAACCGACCAGTTTTTATGTAACCAACCAATTTTTACTTTCAATTAGAACTAAAATCCCAGCCAAAACTTAGGTCAGTTCGTGCTTAATCTAGTCAAACCAGCCGATTCAGTCCTGTTTTTATAGCATTAATGGAAAGCCAACGAGCCTTACCAATGATCCTAAGTGGAATGCAATAGATGCAAATATTATTACAAATATTTTTTAGAAGAAAAAAATGGTATTATTAAATAGATATGGAAGGTAGTACAAATCAGCATAACTGGGAGGAGATTACCCTACTACAATCCTAACAAAGTCATATAAGGTGGAAGGACAAAAAATAGAGAAGTTTGATTATTGGATCAGTCGTGAACCACCAGTGATTTCAACCATTCAGGGAGGTGAGAATGTTGGCAGTGCAGTGGATATGTAGCTTCTTCCCTATCATAAGCTCTTGAATATGTCAAATTATGTCTATTTGTAAGGACTCCAGTGAAGAGCTTCGATTGGCAAAATGTCTAAAATTTCTTTCTCTCCATAGTATATATACATAGAGTCCCAAAGCTAGAATGTGTATGAATTTATCATGTTGTTGTCCAGCAGACTGAATTGATAAGTGGTGAATAATATTATAAAGAGAGTGCCTCTAATTAGTCCATAGACATTTTCTTTGAATGTTTTACCATATAATATTATTGAAGGAGCATGTAAAGAATAGATGGTCTCTTGTTTCGACTTGATCCTAGCACATAGGACAGTGTTTATCCATTTGTAGATATGGCAGTCAGTCAGCTATTATTAGCTTGTTTTGAATTGCTAGCCAAAGTATAAAAGATAAGCGGGGAGTGAGGGCCTTGCTCCAAATGATGTTGTGCCAGTCAACGATAGGATGTCTTCATCTTAGTAGTTTTTTGGTTACCTTGTTGGTGAGAGTATGAATCACTTGTCCTTTCCAGTAGCAAATATCAGAAGAGCATAGGTTTGGTAGGTATGTAGGTTGTAAATGCATCAGGTTAGGGTTGAGCTGCCAGGAGTTAACATGGATGACTGATGTCATCCGGGAATTGAGAGGGAAGGACGAAGATGGATTCCCAGTTAGGATGAGTGAACCGTGCCTGGACCAGTTATCACACCATAATGAAATGAGTCGATCATTACCAACTTTGCTTGTGACATCGGATTGAACCGTATCTCGCAAGGCTAATAACTGGTTCAGGAAATTTGAGTGAGAGGAGCTTTTGTTTATTTGCCAGATGCATCTTCCTTGCAGAAAGTATAAATGAAGCCATCTAACCCATAATGATCGTTTATTAAGTAAAATCCGTCAAAATTATTTTAGAATCTTTATTTAACTTTGGATGATAAAGTTTTGTTAAGAGGATAGGAAACAATAACCCAAAAAAAATATGGGACCATCTTCATAATAATTTTTTTTAAAATTATACTTTTCATATATAAGAATATATTATGGTGACTAAGAACATTATTAACTTAGACTATTCTCTTAACTCATTGTTGTGCTATAGAATACAACTTTATGAATGTGTTAAACTTTTATTTCAAAGTCATCCTAATTTGTATGATTTACTCATTGTTAACTTTACATTAAATTTTTTATAAACTATTTAATCTTCGATAACATCGCAATCGTAATTTTGGAGGAAGAAAGTCAATGCAAGAATAAGGAAGACAAGTAGTCTAATTCATAATAAGTCAAAGTCTTAACAATGAAAAAAGGGAGATCAACATAACAAGGCTAAATGCAAGATAAAATCATAGTAAATTAAAATCAAGAAGCAAGAAGAATTTAAAATGTTATAATTGTGACACAAAAATTCACATAAAAAAGGATTTTTATTATTTAAATAAGAAAAAATTTAAGTCCTCGAAAAAATTTTGCAACTATTTTAGATGATAATACTTTATGTTACAAGCAATAACAATAATTAGATATAGGAAATCACTCTTGATATATAACTTTTTTAACTTAGAGGCTAGTTTCATATGACATATAAAAGAGAATGGTTCTATTATTATGAACCTATCTCGGGAGTATTAGTATACAGTTGTGATGATTATCCTCTAAAGATCGTAAGTATTGAAAATATTAATTCAAAGATGTAAAATGGTATAATTCGTAGTCCTCATAAAGCAAACATATAGAGGACTTAGAAGAACTTGTTATCTCTAAGACAACTAGAAAATCTTGGGTGTAAAATAGAAATTGTCAACAAGATTTTGAAAATAATTTAAGGTACATTTATACTTATGAAAGGAGAAAATATGTATGTAAACTTATACAAGATAAAGAGAGAGATATTGTTAGAAGGAAGAGTACCAATTGCTTCAAGCAGTAGTGAAAGATCTTCAATGGTATTGCATCAAAAACTTGGACATATATTTAGACAAAGAATGAACATCCTTGTTAATCAAAAGTTATTCCTTAAACTCACAAAGGTATCACTACCCTTTTATAAGTATTGTGTCATATTTAAATGAAACTGTGTAAAATTTAGCACATCAAATTAGAAAAACAAGGTCATTCTTGAATTAGTTTACTCTAACATGATTCTTTTTTTTTAGAATTTAAAAAATTCATTAAAAAATAAGAGAATACATTTAGATTCTCTCATGTGTAACAGACCATTTAAACACTAAAACACACTTGAATGGCAAGCAAAACGGCGACGAATTACACTAAGTTACCAAAACGACAACGTAATAAACATAAAAGAGGTAGAGTCGTTTAACACTTAGGGTATAATGACCCCAAACTTTCACGTTCTCTTGATATGTTACTCGATTTGGGAGGGAGGGAGAGAACGCTGGCAGATCAGTGGCGATGGAGGCGAGCAGTGTGTCTCCCCGAAGTTCGTCTAGATCTTGCGGTACTCTAGGATGTCTCAAGCTCAGGTAATTGATTCTCGTCCTTTATTGCTATGTCTTTAAGCAATTAGGGTTTAACTTTGTTCCTTTTCAACAGTCGCTGCTCTGGGATTTTTGCACTGCAGTGAAGGAAGGAGGAGAAGAGAGTTACTCAGGTAGGTTTCTCATCAGCATGATTTCTTCCTTAATGAATAAATCTTCTCATTAGAACTTCTTTCTCTTAGTGATAGGCTAGGCAATGATCCTTTAAGTGTAAAGCAACTAGGAAGGAGTTAATCTGAGAAAACCCCTCCTTTCCACAAGGAACTCCAAAGCTAAGTTTTTTCTGGAAATTTCTGAACTGCTTATTCTTGAGTACTGAACTGCTGAGAACTATTGTGATCTGATCCGTGATAGTATGAAGTAGCTCTGAGTAGCTAGTGTTTAGGAAGAAACATCGAGGACTAGACTCTCCATTTGAGAGCCATTCCTCGGCTATAATAAAGGTTCAACTCATGTATAATCAGTTGTTCCCTTATGCTGGCCAAGATGAGGTCAATTAGAGGATTTGGGGAGATTGATTTCTCTCTAAATCTTCTATTATTTCTCTCTAAATCTTCTATTATTTCTCTCATTCCATATTTCATGAGCACATGCAACAACTGAGATCAGTAGGATGTCCTTATCATATATATATATGTAGGTGAGATAATTCCAGTAAGATTTTTTAATTAGTTTACTCTAATGTATGGCAAACACCAGCTCTATCCTTGGGAGGATCAAAGTACTTTATCTCTTTTAATGACGATTATTCTAGGATATATTGGATGTACCCTATCAAAAGGATAGAAAATGTTTTCTCAGTCCTTCAAAATTCTAAAAGTATGTATTAAACTTGATTTTAGTAAACCGATTATGTGTTCAAGGATATATAATGGAGGATAATATACTAATGATGAATTTGAGGCATCTTTTAAGTACGAAAGCATCAAAAGATAGTTTATTTTTGTATGCACTCATCAATAAAATGGAATAGTAGAGCAGATAAATATAAATTTAATATAAAGAACAAGAGCAATGTTAATAGATGTATACCTAAACAAGCTTTTTGGGTCGAAGTAGTCAATAATGCCTTTTATATGGGGAATTGGGTTCCATTAACATTTAGTTGAGGACTCTAATGTAGATGTGGATTGGGAAGCTAATGAATTATTCCAACCTCTATATGTTTGGAAGTCATATATATATGATATATAATGACCAAAAAATCACAAATCTAGATCCAAAATCTAGAAAATACCAATTTTAAGGATATATTAACGAAATGATGGAGTATTATTTATAGGATCCCACTACCCATAAGATATTTGCTAGTATGGATTTCACCTGTGATACAAGTGGAAAAGGAATTATAAAAAAAAGACTTCTTTTGAAACAACATGATAGAAAGATGTTTAAGAATCAATGAGGCCGAATTTCATTTATTAAATCACATAAAAAGATAATCAAATTGGTACTTAAATTATATAATGGAGGAAATATGGTATGTTGTCTTTAATAAAGGATAAAAAAAATCATTAACTCTCTAAGAAGCACTTAATAATCCAGATGTCTCTTAATGAATGACAACAATTTAGGAAGAAATTGAATCTTTTTATAAAAGTAAAACTTAAAAAGTTGTACAATTAATATAAGGAAGGAAGCCAATTGGTAATAAATGAGATTTTAAGATCAAACAAAATGGTGACGATCAAGTGGAGCAACATCTTGCAAAATTGTTGGTAAAAGGATATGATCAAAAAGAAGGAATTAACTTCAATAAAATATTTTTTCCTATGGTTCAACTTATTACAATCAGAATAGTCCTAACAATATGTTATGTGTTTAACTTACATATAGAATACCTAGATGTGAAAAATACTTTTATTTATAGAGATCTTAAAAAAATTAAAGACCCTAATTAAAAGATTTTGAAGGAAAAAGAAAATTGAACTTGGTTATGTTAGAACAAATCTCTGCATGATCTTAAACAGACATTGATGCATTGGTATAAGAGATATGACTCCTTTATCATGAGCCTTGGATATAACAGACTTAATATAACCCCTTGTACATATTTTGTGATAATGATTTTATTATCTTGTTGTTGTACGTAAACGACATATTGGTTGCATGCTCTTGTAAATATAACATTAAATAATTGAAGGAGTAATAGGTTAGAAAATTTGAAATAAAGGACTTGATAGTAGCAAATAAGATTTTAGGGATGTAAATACACTAAGATAGAAATAATAAAAAGATTTCGCTTTCTTAGAAAAAATATATAATTAAGGCTTTGCAACGTTTAAATTAGCAAAATTTTAAGTTAATATCTAACCCTTATTCTTAATAATTTCAAGTTATACTCTAGTATAAGCTCCAGAAATAAAAATAAGAAGATGGTGATGTCTATAGTGTTATATGAATCTACAATAGAGAGTTTAATGTTTAGATTGACATTGCTCATGTCATGAGAGCAGTTAGTTGTTACATGTTAAATTTTGTAGACAACTCTAAAATATTGTAAAGAGGATTTCAAGATACATTAAAGTGTGATATCTGATCTTGAGTTACAATGGAGGATTAAACTTTATTGTTAAAGGATATGTTATCTCTAATTGTGTAGTTGATTTCAACAACAACAACAACAACAACCCAGTAGAAATCCTGCTGACATGTGAGATTTGGAGAGGTCTAGTAATGCAGCCTTACCCCTAACTAATAGATAGATTGTCTAATTATGTAGTTGACTTTGATAAAAATAATTCAATTACAAGTTACACATTCATGCTTATCAGTAAAATTATTTTTTGAGTTTTAAAGCTAGACTTAGTTATGGTCACATCAATAATAAAAATGGAATGTATTGCTACTACACAAGCTAGTAAGGAAGCAATATGGTTGAAATTAGTGCTGGAAGAACTCAAAGATAAATAATAGAAGGTTTCATTATTTTGTGACAATCAGAGCACCTTGCATCTAGCAAAGAATCCAACATTTCATTAAAAAATCATGCATAAATTCGTTTTGAGAGAGTGGTATAAGGAACTGTGGATATGTAAAAAGTCTATAAAAAAGTATAGAAAATTTTATGATAAAAACAATCAACATTAATAAGTTTGTTTAGTTTTGATCGTTATGTAGTATGATAAAAACATAAACAACATAACAATGACACACTCGTGTGAAGATTGATTGGCTCTTAATCAAATGTTGAAGTGGGATATTATTAGAAGAATCTAGATATTAATCACCATATCTAGATGATATTCATATTAGAAAATTTTAGATATTATTTATAAAATATCTAGATACAGATAAATAATTTATAGTGCAAAAGTAAATGTTAGTGTGTCTGGTAATTATAACAAATTGAAATGTGTGGTTATAATTAATTTGATTCATTTATAAATACGTATCTATTTTCTTGTTATCTATATTAGTAAACAAACTCAAGTATTTATTAATAGAGCTTGTAAAGATATAAATTTTATAAGTTTTTAAGTTATAAATTAGTATTTATAATTATAGTAGGAGAGTAGTTCTATTATAATTTCATCTTTTACTCATAATAATATTTTATATGTCATATATCTTTCAATCTTATTTAAATTGTGATGTTCCTATTTCCATTCCAACACTTCTTCTTAAGTTTGTTTATAATCTAAGATAATTAAAGATGAAATAGTCTTTTTCAAGTATGCCATCTTTTGGGAGGTAATTGGTTTAATTTTGGATGACTACAGTCATTTTTATAGATTTCTTGTCACTTAGCACCCTTTTTGCCTTTATAGTATACAAAAGTGTCTTTCAGGAGGAAAGAAAGACTAAAGAACCTGTCGATGGGTTAAAGTGGGTTAAAACAAAAACTTTAAAACCAACAAGAACCCAAAAAATCTTGCCTTGCAACCAATTCATAAACCAATATAACACAAATCAAAGCATATATGCCATAATACCTTAAACTTGGTCTCCAAACCAAATAGAAGGTCTCACGGCTATGTTTTCTTACTCACGGCTATGTCTCCTTTGCACCAAGTAAGATGCTCAAGGTTTCCACCAAAGATTGATTAGAAAACTCAATGGTTCCCAAAGCTAGATGGTACTTCAATGGCTTATCTTTGATCCTAGAAAATCCCCAAAATAAACAAAAGGATGAGTGTTTTATTACTCAACACATGAGCTAAATGGCAAAGGCAATTTCAGGCTTATAAGAAGGATAAAGAATTGGAAGCTAAGAAGAAAACAAAGAAGAAGCTAGCTGTTAGAAAACCAGAGAGAAGGAAAGAAACGACAGCAGCTAAAAAAGGAGGGAGTGCCGAAAATCTCTTCTTACTTTTTGACAAAACTAGGGTTAAAAAGGTTTCTTAAAAAATTCTTAATTGCCCTTGTTTAAATGAAGCAAAGGAACAAAGCATAAGGTTAAAATTCACAAAGGTTTAAACATATTCTTATGTTCTTTGCATAGACAGCCCATGTCCTAATATGTTTGGCATTGTAAATTTCATTTAATTGCCACTTTGCACTTTGCCACTTTGCCATTTAATCTCATGCTAGAAAATAATTAAGCATTTATCCCAATTGCCATATAACTATAACATATAATTATATGTATTATTTTGTTAAGCATTAAATTTATATCACATGTCATACATATCAAATAAATTTATCTAAGATTAAATTTGTTATCTAATAACATTTATTCTAATACCATATGATGAACAAAATAATTATAACTTTTGTAATTAATTTTATTGTTATATTCATATCTCTATATGATATACTAGAATAATTTCTTTTTTCTAATCAAATTTTTTCTGATGTGACTCATTGAGATCTATGTCATGTTGACAATAGAATTAAAACCCCTTTTAATTCTATACATCATAAATGGTATCTAGAAAAATACATTATAATTACTCAAATGACATAAATGATAAGTATCATACACAAATCACGATCCCAAAGTAATAATTGCCCGTGTTAATTCTCTTGTCTCATAATATCCTGAATAAATGCAAGATTGGAATATGTCATTATTGTCTATTTATTCTTTCTTGATTTCCAAAGTAAATCATAACTATGATTAACTCCTTAATCATATTGCATGCGTGCAATATTACTTTATCAAGGGCCTATAGACATTATTGTTCATATCATATATGAGGGACAACAGTATTCTTGATGAACAATTATCCTTAACACAAGTCAAGTATACTGTGGCGTTATCTGTATAGCTACTTGTTATGGTTGACGTTGGACAATGGCATCAAATACACATTTCTCATGTAAGAAAATGAACAACTCATACCATAGAATTCAAGACACGTATGAAACATTAATGACATAAACATAATCCTAATAATGTTTCATTAGGGTTTGTCGAATACCATAATCTCCATTATGTATCTGTGTGATTAAACTAATAACTCCTCATTAAATGGCTTGTAGAACATCACCATCATTTAATCCACACACTAATCCTTTAGTGGTCAACTAATATTCTATGTTAATTAACAATATTAGCAACATTTCAGAGTAATCATTATTTTCATTACAGAGTTCTATAATCCAAGTCCTCAACTCGAATAATCCATAAATAATGATAACTTATGGAACAAAATGATATAAACCGTCCAATTCATGAACATAACTGTTAGAATACAACCATTTAATGATTGGCTTCTAGATCATAACACTAACAGAATGAACACAATTCACAGTAGTGAAGAACCTTCGAAGCCAACATATATTACTTACTTTTGGTTTACAATACCTATTACCTATACGTAAACCAACATCCATACAAACACTAACCCTCTTAAAAAATTTCTCTTCCAACCATATATTTTGCTTGTCTATATAACTTGTAGCACCCTCTTACTGTTGGGTACGCACCGGGACACTCGCAGGTCATTCCGGTTCATATCCTATGATAAGGGTGAGCTACGTGCGATCACTACATTCATTCACATAGCATCATATAAATTTTTTTCCAATAAAGCAGTAATAGAAACCACAATATTTTGAAAATCAACTTCTTCCTCATTTCATTCCATCAAAATCAAAGGTTTATACATCTATTATTCTGTACTGTCTGTACATAAATCCAATACCCTAGTACAAAATACTATGGGAAAGACGAAAAAGTAGCAAATCTATCTAAGTCATCCAAAAGTCCCAGCTGACCGACCTGTGAGCCATGACTTCTCTTGCCAAAACAATCTACACGGCTGGAAAAGTCCCCCTGAAGCTAGGAGTTTACTCTCGGTCCTGAAAAGACAACGTTGCAATTTTGATGAGTTTTGCGAACTCAGTGAGGTAACCACCATCGATTGTTCACTCAATTTATACAACACATTAAACATAGCACAATTATCCATCAATCAAATGTCACACATTTTTCACATAAGCAACACTTTTATTTTCACATAAGTATAAGGCATTATGCCTTTCACTCAATCAAGCATATTTATTCAAATGCATATGAAATACTCATGT
>JANZXP010000002.1:25892761-25906467 GCA_027576715.1 Erythroxylum flavicans
GAACATTTAGGAATAATACATAAATGCAATATGAATCTCATAATTATAATCTCATTATAATTTCATTTGCAATGTACTATTATCTCATGGACTTTATCATATACATCTAAACATGTACAAGATAAAGAATGTCTTGGAATAATATGTCACTAAACTACTACCAAGGCGATTGGTTGTAGGGCATAAACCAACAATCTCCTACTTGCACTAAGTCAATCATTTAAGTATCTCATACCATATCACCATATGACGATTATTCTACTACTGGCTTAATAAGAGAATTATATATGATTCTCCACAGTGAGTACTTACTTAAATCTTACAACTCTCATCTTAATTATCATTATAATTAAGAAAATTTTCCTAAACACATTCTTGGATCTTTAATTAGACATTAGCTCCTTTTGTATGCCTAATGGCTCTAATGTACTACAGTATATTACTGTCTTAAACATTGCAAGGAACTATATCAAGTTCACTAAAGAACTTATTGATCCGATTAATCATTTCCACTAAATGAAAAATGTATTATGACTTAATTAGCAACCATTACTATATTGGAACCTTTCCAACCTTAATTGATACTGTTTTAAGTAAATGAAGCTTAATTAGGATTTACTTTTAAAGTTATATCCTTATCATCTTGAACTCAAATATCAACTTATAAAAAAAATGGATATCTTTAATACTTCGCAAGTATTTGATATCTCAAATATTAAACATCTTTAGTACATTATCTATGTACTTGAACTTAGAATAGCTCAACAACGTCCAATCTATCTTTATATATCTAATTCCCATAATTAATTTGTTACCTTTTTCATATCTAACAAAACTTGTTCTTAGATAATTATGATTTCAACAATTGAAAGTTAGAATGGTTGTTCTTTACGAGCAATATGTCTCCACATACTCCCATTAAAGAGGACAACTATATCATGAATTGATATAATAAGTACAATATTCTATTCAATATATATATTTATCTTAAAATCACTTAAAATATAAACATCATAAGCTAATTTTTCTTCTCAAATTTAATGATCATATTCATAAATAAGCAAATTCATTTCAATTTTATGCTATTGAAACATTCGCACAATGCATATAACATGCAACGTAATGTTTATACCATGACATCCTAATTAAAAAATAATATAATGCAAATAAACAAACACAATGCAGATGAAAAATTAAAAAATACAAATGATATAAGAGTGCATGGGTGGTCCCTATACTTGATCAACACATTGTCCTCAATATAGAAAGTGACACACAACTAAAAACAACACATATAAAAAATATAACAAACAAAAATAAAATGAATAAAAATAAAGGCAAGAATACCTATGGAGATTATGGTGGTGTTAGCAGAATGAACTAGGATGCACTTTATGCCATGAACATCCATCAATAAACTCTTTACAAAATAAAATAAAAACATAAAAAATAAAAATAATAATGCACTATCAAACATGAAATTTAGACAAACCTAGTCAAACATGAAATTTAGACAAACCTAGCTAAAGCATCACATGCTAAGTTTAAGGTCACTAGGTTGACCATTTTAGTGCCATTATTTTAACCAACTTTTCTTTTAGATGTTAAGGTCTTATACATCATCACATCAGGACTTATCCTTCTTATGTCCAAAGTTCTCCATCTTATGGCTCTCATCACTTTCTAATTGTCCTCACCACTCTCGTTTCTTATCCCGATCAATTTTCAATCCTAGAATGGGTGGCTTCTTAAAGGAGGTTATCATAGGTGCTTTTTTCGCACTAAGATCTCTGCCTTCACTATATCACCCAACTCCTCCTTTCCTAATTGTCCTTCATCTTCTACTTTCCCAACACTCAATTCTTCTTTATAGCTCTTCTTTTTCTCTTTTATGCACTCATCCATTATATTTATTTTTAAGCAAGAGCTACTTTCCTTTAGATTCTTCAATGCTATATTCATGTTAAATTCAACTTGCTTTTAACCACTACAAAGAATTAGTATCCCTTTACACACATCCACCAAGGCTCTTCTTATATTAATAAACAATCTACTAAGAAATAGTAGGCAATTCCTATCCTTTTCAAAGTCTAACACTACGAAGTCCATCAAAATGATAAATTTGTCCTTCTTGACTATCACATCCTCCACCACACCAAATGGTTTCTTTATAGATTGATCTGCCAATTGGATGAGTATGGAAGTTAGTTCCATATCTCTTAGCCCCAATTTTCTAAAATTGACAAAGGAATAAGATTAATACTTACACTTAAGTCACATGGATATTTAGCAACTTATAGATTACCAATAACACAAGGTATAGTGAGACTCTATTGGTCATTTAATTTTAAAGGCATATGGTTGGTAATTATGAAACTGTAGCTTTTAGTCAGAGAGACCATTTGATTATCCTCCCAAGTTCGCTTTTTTGATAGCATATCCTTGAGGAACTTCATGTACTTGAGCATTTGTTCCAAAGCTTCCACAAAAACCAAGTTAATTTGCAATTTTTTTAGCTTATCTGTGAACTTTACAAATTGGGCATCCAATTTGTTCTTTAGTAGCCAATGTGGAAATGGAATCTTTGCTGCATACAGAGGAGGAGTAATATAAGGAGTTTGCTCTTTCTTCTCATTCATCCTTGTGTCGGGGTGATTACTTGGGTGTCTCTGGTCAGAGAAATTATATGTCATAAAGAGAGTCTTCAATGACACATAGAGTAATGAGATTCCAGGACAAAAAATAACATCACTTGGACTAGATCTGATATAGTCAGTCTAGTGGGAGTTAACACATAGCCCATACTTCGAACTAAGTGGGGTATAGGATAGTTATTGATTGCAAAACCAATTCACTAGTTTTACACTCAAAAATGCAAGTATATGGGATGTAACTTGTAGTAAAGAACAAATATAGATCCCTCAAAGATTATGTTTAGACGTTACTTAATTCATGCCGCTTCTTTTGAGAACCAATTTTAATGAATATAAACTGAAAATTTAAACTAAATAAAATAACTAACAATGAACAAATGATAAAGCAAAAGTGCAAAAACTTGGAGTACTAGATTTAACAATTAGAGGTCACTTTTTCCCTACCTTATCTCCCTCCTACCTTGTTAATTGAATTGTGCCTCACATAAGATGTCCTAAAGTATTAACTACCCTCTCTCAAGGTGTAATTAATTGTCCCTAGCCAAATTAAATGGAAATGATTGAGCAATCTCTCAATCTATAGAATCAGTCCACCAATTCAACCAGTTATGAAGTTATCCTATGGGTAATCAACTAATTAGCCAAGATCTTTCTCTAACTAATCAATTAACTTGATGAATGTAGGTCTATAGAATGCTAATTCTCATTGTATAGCCCTATATAATTTACCCAACTCAATTTCTCAATATATTGCAAGGTATAAGCTTAGCATTCATCAAAAGCATCATTCATTCAAATCAATAAAGTAGGAGTTCAACAAGTAGTTCAAAAGTAATCTCTACAAATAACTCAGCCACTCATAACATCATTAACATACACAACAACCAAAAAATCCATCATAAAGATGCTAGAAGAGAAAAAGGAATAAAAACTAGATGAAGCAAGCTCCTCCCCTTCTTTGCCTAAATATGGAAAATCTGGAGTTGGTGTGCTCTTTGCTCAATTTGGAATGGAAATCTTGATTCTCTACCTCTCTTTAGACTCTAAATTTGTTTTATAGCTCAAGGAGTTAGGTTCTCTTGTCATCCTTTCGGCCCTAGGGATTTATGCCCTTATATCAAGTCATAAAACCTTAAAAATAAGTGAAACCCGCGTGTTTTTGCTAGCTTTAGTTTCGTGGGTTCTTATTCTATAACTCCTCCATTTTTCTTTTCCTCTCTTGGTCCCTAGCTCAATTACAAAGGTGGCCACCCTCCATTCCTACACCAAAATGATCAATTCTGACCCTAAACCAACATCAAACATAAAAGAATAACCATGAATATCAAACTAAACAAAAACACCTAAAATAAACAATAACAATCTGTTATGCAAGAAACACATGCCTAATACTTATAAAAAAGCACACACTAATGCACAACTATCAACTTCCTCACACTTGAATCTTTTCTTGTCCTCAAGCAAAATCAAAGACAACCAATCAATTCTATCATTTTATTTTCAGAAATATCAAAGTATACAATTCCTCAAAGTTTGGCTAACTCAAATGCCAAGCTATTACACATATCATGACTACTTTTCATTAGTGTATATAAAAAAACTCAACTTATGGCACCATCACTCAAAGATAGTATAAACACAAAATGAATCTTCCTCAGGGTTTCACTCATTTCTCTCAAGTGTTTGATGGTTAATGTTTCGCTTAAGGTCACTACAGGAAACTACACTATAATAGGCTTGCTAATATAACAATTCTTCTCTACAATGATTACATGCATAAATAGATGAAAAGGACTTGCTTCGGGTTGTAATGTGGTAAAGGGTTAAGGAGGGCCAAAAGAGGTAAAGGGTTTAACACAAGCATTCATAAAGTAATATGTGAATAAAGGGATAACAAAACATATTTATGGGATACATAAATGTAAATATACTACTACTCCGCACTTATTGATGTTACTAAGATGTTATTTTTTTCGATTTTGTTCATCGTTTCTTTTCTTTTTTTTTGTATAATAGTGAAGAAAAAACAAACAAAATCGCAACTAAATGTAATGTGCTTTAATAGTAGAAGTATCACTTAACTCTTTTAAAAAAATTTGTAGCAAAAAAATCAAAATTAATGCATCACGTAACACTCTATTAAACTTGTGACTAGGTAAGCTAATGGGGTTTGAGGTTTTTAAATGGGGTATTTCAAGAAACAAAAGGGTTAAAGGCTTAACGGGGCTAATAAGGGATAATAACATTTATGCCAAGGGTTAACACAAAAAGGACCTTAATCTTTATATCCAGCATGCATCAAGTATATTTAAATCGATTCAAAGTAAGTTCTGAAGGTAATCACCTAAGGAAGCATCACATAAACAAGGAAATGAAATGACTATGGATGGAGTCATGTAGGTTGATTGGCTCAAATGAAAACTCATTATGCATCTCAACACTACTTCATTACTCAAGTGTCGAATTCTGAGTAAGCTTATGCAACCAATTACTTTTCATCACTCAACATGATTCAATTTCTACTCAAGTATCCTGATCCGAGTTCAAGTATGCATTCAATCTCATTCCAAATAACATAAGGTAGAACAAATCAAAATGATTCAAGTGTAATTCCATTGCTAACACAAAACAACATAAAACAACTACCTAATATGCCTAAAATGTGCATCCTAATGAATAAAATGCAAACAATGACTAAAACAAACTAAAACAATGAAATTGATAAAGCAAATATCACCTCCCCAAACTTGGAAAACATATTGTCCTCAATGTGACAAGGCAACCACAAAAGGAAACTAAAACACAAAATGCAACATCAAACAAACAAGTAAGTAAAACAACTAACAAGTTAAATAAAACAATGTAAAATGTAAAGGGTAAGAAAGCTTCATGAAGATTATGGTGGCGAAGGCGTAGGGGAAGGGACTTTAATGTTCTTCATCTGGATGAACTTGAGGAATTTCATTTTGATGTATCGCTACTCCCTATGAACTTGTCTCATTTGGGGGCCGATCTCATTAATTTATAGTGTCATTTGTTGATGGTTTTTGGCCATTCAGTTGAGGATTTACTGGAACTTGTCAACATTTGTTGCTATGGTTAGTTTATCTTTAACTGCTTCTTCTCAGGGCTCCAGGTGAGCCTGAGAGGAGGATGGTTGAGAAGTGGCTGCATCCTTGCCCTTCCTATTCTTAACAATAGTGCGTGTCTGAGGATTTCAGAGCTCCATAGAATGAGACTCCAAAATTTCATAGCGTCTCAAATAAACTATATCAAACATATCAGGTCTGGCTATGCATACACCATCCATGTTAAGATTGTAGTACAAAGCCAAAGTAGTAACAATGTAAACCATGCCAAAATATGAGCTTTTCTTAGTAATGGAACCCACAATAGATCAAAATATGTAATAACTTCCATTTGTTAATTGTAGGAGACTCAAAGAGAAGATACTCAAGAAGATGTAGAGTCAAGGAAAGGTTGAAGTTAAGTCAACAAGTGAAAAAGTGCAACAGGAAGTTCTCCGCAGTGAAAAAGATGTATCACTGCTTCGAAATATGAAGAATTCCAAGCAGAACCTTTGGGATGCAAAAGAACCAACTGTGTAGTTAAAACTTTCGGGAAAAGTTTGCCGCGGCGAACTTATTTATCGCTGCGGTGAACCTTCAAATACCCGAACCATTTTTGGATATTTACCCACTATGCAACCAGATCCATAACCTATTTTTTTAAAAAACCTACCATTTTAGGTTAAGAGGGAGCTAACGTAAAAAAAATAACACATTCTCACTCTCAAAACCTTCGGACACTCCATCATCCTCTCTCCTCCACTTTACCGTCAACTCCTCCACTGACGGCTGCTACCATGGATGCTTCTAATGGGTTCCTAGTTGTGAATTCTCCTAGAGTAGTGCTTGGCTAAGCACCTCTTTCCTCTTGAAAATGTAGCAATGGCTAGAGTTCGATGGGCTTCAAAGGGGAGTAGTTTATTACATATTCAGCTATATTATTATGAACTCCTAGGTTGTAGGATTTGTAATTTGTAGTTGAATATTCTTAATTAGAGTTTAATCAAGTATTGGACATTCAATGTGTTTTGGGATTTGTTGATGTAGAACTTGGAACTTAAATATATGAAGTCTCATATATGTCTATTTGTGATTTGGTTAATTCTCTTTTATCTGCTTAGTTGTGTTTAATATTGAGATGATTCTAGATCATAAAATGATTTATTGCATTGACTTACCCATTGCACATACTAAGAGCATTCAATAAGGTTTTAAGAAATAGAGTTCATTGATTAAAACCTTGGACTTAAAGAGTTCTTTAAGGTTTACCATTTGAAACTTAGTGATTCACTCCCAAAAAATTCGTTTTGAGCTATAATAGCCAAAGCTCGTTTTCAAGAGGATACTATCATCATTTGATCATTGTTTTCATTTTATCACTTTTCGATTCTTGAAATCCAAAAAAAATACTTTTCATTACATTTTCTTATAATTTGCTTATTTTTGTCCAAATTTCCAAAGATTTAAACCCCCTCTTCCTTGCTAATTTTGTTTGCATATCATAACATATAGGCTAGCTTAGTTCCATTCATTAGGTTCCAATTAAGTGAAACAACCCGAGGTTGCAGTCTATACTACAATCCTTGGAATTAAAAGTTTTTTATTTGACCTCCAAGGGTAAGAACAAAAGGGCTAGAATCAAGGATCTTCCAATAATTATCCATATTAAAATCATTATGGTCATCCAAAACTTTGGTGTTAGATAATTCAAAGTGAAGTAAATCACACGTTAGTATAGACTTTACGTTCAAGAAACTAGATACACAAGAAGGGGGGGGGGGTTGAATGGTGTATCCTACTTTTTGAATATAAAATCTTAAAAAGAACTTCTCTTTCTTGTTAAAGGAATATCACAAGGTCTATATGAAAATTATTACTTAGTTAAATTGAAAATTACTTCTATATAATTTTTTAACAACAAAATAAATTGAAGTAAAGAGTAGAGAATAGACACTGTGATTTTTATACTGGTTCACCCCAAACCGTGGGCTACGTCCAGTCCTCAGAGTTTATCTGAGTGTTTCACTATTCTCCAAACAATTACAAGTGTTCTTTCTTCCCTTCCAGAGCCTCTTCAGGTCTCTTACAAAGTATTCTTTCACTATCCTAGCCTCTCTAGGCTATCAGCCTTTTCTTTCTATCACTAGAAAAAGATTGTGAGCTTTTGTTACAGTAATGTTAGCTCTATTCTAAGTAAGTACTATAAGAATTTTCTCTCAGATTGTCTAGCTTTCTAATTTGTCTCAGATTTTCTAAGGTTATAGCATCTTCGACTACGACTAATATTTATAACCTTCGTCTCTAACTGCTTCTTGATTTATAAAAACCGCTTCTAGGTAACCATCATTTAGTTGAGTTCTGTAACTAACTATGACTAAATAACTGTTCTGATGTACTAATGTATCTTTGTGGTATCGTCTATGTCTTCTTTGCGTCTGTGCTGCCTTTGCGTCTGTGTCTGCAACTACGTCTATATTTACTTTGCGTCTACGTCTGCGTCTGTGTCTGCGTCTATATTAACTTCGCGTTTGTGTTTACGACTATGTCTGTATTTACTTTGCATCTGCGTCTGCATCTGCGTCTGCGTCTGCGTTTACGTCTGCGTTTGTGTCTGTATTTACTTTGCGTCTGCGTCTGCATCTGCGCCTATATTGACTTTCCATTTGCGTCTGCGTCTGTGTCTATATTGACTTTGCGTTTGCGTCTGCATCTGTGTCTGTATTTACTTTGCGTCTGCGTCTGCGTCTATATTGACTTTGCGTTTGCGTCTATATTGACTTTGCGTTTGCATCTGCGTCTACGTCTATATTTACTTTGCGTCTACACACTTAACATACTTGTTAAAAACGTTCATTTGTTTCTAACATTATTATTATTTGATTGTCATCAAAATTAATCATCGTAAAGTCCTCTTGACTTAACAATCCTTCGAGTTGCTTCATATAGACCTCCTCATAAAGGTCACCACCCAGGAAAGTGATTTTAACGTCCATCTAACGTAGTTCTACGTCATAATGAGTTATTATAGCCATAATCACTCGAAATGCATCTTTGAGGATACAGAAGAGAAGGAAACATTAAAGTCAACTCCTTCTCTCTGAGTGAACTCCCTAGAAACCAAACGCACCTTAAACCACTCAACTTGACACTGTGTGTCCTTCTTGGTCTTAAATAGCCATTTACAACTGACAGGCTTACAATGTTAAGATAAATCAACAAGCTCTCATACCTTATTATGCCTCACAAATTACATTTCATCCTTCGTTGCTTCCCACCACGAGTCCGCATGGGGTCTAGAAATAGTTTCTAAAAAAGTAACTGGATCCATAACATGTCCTGTATCATAGTCTTGCTCACCTAAATAGACTATGTAATCTAATGAGATAGCAAGTCGCCTCTCTCTAGTGGATCTACGCAACTGTATAAGTTCTTGTACCTTAGAAACCTCTTCCTGAACAGGTATAGGTCTCTATGCCTGCATAGGCATGATACTCGAACCTTCATCCATCAGACCTGACTGTATAAGGAGCAGATACGAAATGATCGTAGTATCCATCCTGTTATCTCCTGGAGGATGTGAAGATCATCCCTCATTATGGACATCATATTCTAGAAACTTAGCAGTATGTGATTCCATTATTCTGGCTCCTCCTTCTCTACAGTAAAATATATAACCCTTAGAGAGGTCGGGATAACGTACCAAATAGCAATGAATGGAATGAGGTTGCAATTTACTATGATAAGGATTATATAACCTTACCTCAATAGGGCAGCCCCACACATAAATGTGTGTAGGGCTTGATTTCCTACTAACCCAGAGTTCAAAAGGCATCTTTGGTACTCACTTCCTTAGGACTCTATTCAAGATATGCAATGCCTTATTGATGACTTGGCCCCAAAGGTATTTGAGTAGGTTAGTCCTACTCAGCATTGGCCTCATCATGTCCTTTAAGGTGCGATTACGCCTTTCAGCTACACCATTTTGCTCAGGACTACCTGGCATAGTAAATTGAGTCAATATTCCAACTGATTTCAAATACCTAGCAAACAGGCTCTTTTCTTATCCTGCAACCCCATGTCTGCTATAATATTCCCTCCCTTGTCAGATCTACTATCTTTATTGATTTTTCCAACTAGTTCTCAACCTCAGTCTTAAAGATCTTGAACTTATCAAGAACTTCAGACTTTTCCTTAAGTAAAAACAAATAATCATAGCGGTAATAATCATCTATAAATGTTAGAAAATATCTAGCATTGCATAACATAACTATATAGGGACCACTAACGTCTATATGTTTGAGGTCCAATAAACCACAATCACGAGTTGACCACTTCTTCTTTATCTCGGTCAACTTACCCCTACAACAATCGACACATGTTTCTAGATCACTGAAGCCCAGAGTTGGGAGAATGTTATCCTTTATTAATCTCTCAATCCTCTCCCTGGAAATGTGACCAAGACGTTTATGCAACAACTTGTATGATGTTTCCTTTATGAAGGCTCTCTTTCGAGTAACAGGTTTGGCAACATAAGAAGAGGCATACATTTTGTTAGCAGTAAGACACATTCTAAATAATCTGTAGGATAAGAAGGCAGTTTCGATATGTCTTGCATTGATAGAAATATTTACAACCAAAGTATCAAATACAAGACGATAGCCCTCTTTATCCAAAACTGATACAGAGATCAAGTTCCATCTGAAAGATGATATAAAAAGTGTCTTGTAAAACCAATACAAACCCCGTATCGAGGTTCAAGCCTACATCTCCTACAAATAAAACATTCACCTCTTCATTGTTGCTGACCATCAGCTTCTCCTCTTTTTTGGTCGGTCTTCTCCTAGATCTGAACCCCTGTATTGTGGAAACAATATGATTAGAAGCTCCACTATCTAACCACTAAGAACTTGATGTGGTTATAGCTACATTGGATTCATTAATCATATAGGTCGAGGAGTTACCTGATAATTCCTGCTTAACCTTCCACAGCTTGTGCTTCGGGCAATCGACCTTCCTATACCCCTTCTTCTTAGAGAAGAAGCATCTTATGCTCTTTATGTCATGTAGGCCCTTAGTATTGTTAAACTATCTAGTCTGAATTTGTGGAGAGGGTTTGAGTTTCTTACCCTTACTCTTAGACTGTTGGGGTTTAGCCTTCCCCTTACCTTTGGCAGCTACATACAGGGCTTGATGTCCCAGGCTATATAAGGAGAATTCTTAACCTTCTCCTCAGCTGCAGTACACTGGGAAATCAAGGCATTGATATCCCTGGCCTCATCATGAAAGATGTAGGACGTTGCCAACATCTCAAACTCTCTTGAGAGAGTATTAAGTGCCTAATGCACTATGAGCGTGTCAGGAATAGGTACATCAAGTGCTTTCAACTTAGTCTAAAGGTGAACCATCCTGATAATGTACTTTCTAACACCTCCTTCTCTTGTATACCTCATAGAGAACAACTCTTTAATTAAGGTGCTTGAATCCGCATGAGAAGACACCTTGTACCTTTAGGAAATGCTATCTATAAACTCCTTTGCTATGATCGTATCCGGTAATCCACTTAGCAAATTATCTGGGATCGACCTTTTGATGGTCAAATAGCACATCCTATTTGAAAGCTCCAGGTTGCCATAGCTGCTTTATCAACTTCTGAGTTGATATCAGTAAGTGGAGAAGGTCTCTCAATATGCATCTCCATGTTGACGTCAGACATCTCCAGGGCAAACTCAACATCCTTCTTCCACTTCTTGAAATTGAAACCATTTAAGGTCTCAATAGTGACAACATTGTTGTTTACAAAAAAAGTGACTGCAAGATAGAAAAAACAATATAAAGATCAATATAAATGCAGGATAACAGCGATATTTAAAGCATTAAAGTAGAATCTATACTGAGAATCCAATCACACATATTATAAAATACCTTTGGGCTAAATACATAATATATGCAATTAGATCTCCACATAAAAGGTGATAAAAGTACAAATTATCAACTATCATGACACTACCACCTTTAGGTGAATAGATTATTTAAGCAATAACTTTCTTCCATCTAATGCCTTTATGTACATCTCAAAACCCTATGTAAGGCTAACATCTTTGGGTAGAATAACGAAACATAAAGTCAGAGACATCCCTCAATATGTGAGTAGAACAATCCAAAATATTAACTTAAAAGGCCACTTTAATGACTACATCCTCATCAGTACCCTAAAAAGTCCACAAACATAATGGATACATCTTTATGTCATCCTCACATTCTATATAGGCATAATGTATGTGAAAATCAGCTATAAATGCAAAAACCAAATGCATAGTCAAATAATCACATACTGGTACTAAAAGCATTGTCTTTAAACTTTATTTGAGACTTTTATTTTAAAAAAAATTCTCAATGAGAGTGACTATCATACTTTCCCGAATACCGAACCTACCACACAAGACACGAAACTTTAAGTGTCTCCTTTATGTGTAATTCGGAGCACGAAAATACACTCAAAATCAGCTTAAAATAGCTTTAAAACCTTTTTTCGGAATCAAATTACCAACGTAATAAATCCAGAAAAATTGACAAATCACTTTAAAAATTCCCTCAATCCGAAAACTGACCCAAAAGAACCCGGGATAACTTTAAAGGAATTATAAAAAAATTTCCTTTTTTTAATTTAATTTCTAATGCTGATGTCAGTAGCACTGTAGTGTTGACGTCAGCACAACACTGTGCACTGACGTCAGCATAGCACTGTGCGCGTGGCAAGGGCGCACATGCATGTGTAACGACTCTCGCTAGATACGTCTGGCACGTGCTTCGCATGTGCCCCAGGCGTATATGTGCTTTCACTGTACGACACGTGTGTTACATGCGCTACCACGTGTCTAAATCACAGCCGTCTACGTGTTGGGACAGATGGACTGTTCGTACGATGCACGCTCCAATCGTCTTGCACCCTTAGGAGAACGGGCAGTGTGAGGTGTGTGCATTGCATGCGCCACATGCTTCCGTCACCTTATGGAGTCATGTGGGAGGACGTGATTGGCGCGTGCATTAACCTCCTTGTGGCAATTACTATAGCACCGTTACGTGCTTGCACCAATTGCCCTTCGACAGGGAAGGCGATTTTCAGTGATCCCAGGATCACTTTTTTCATATTTTTGGCCCGTTTTTGACCCGTTTTTTCATGGCTACTCTTATGTATACTACTTTCATGTAATCATATACACAAAAAAACTGAAAAATAAATTAAAAACTGATGAAAATCATAATGGATGAAAACCGAAAAACCTTCGTTTCTAACAACTCGATCATGTAATCGCTCTGATACCACGTGTGACACGTAGCATAAACCTTATTACTTATCCTGGATCATTCATGAAAAGGTTAAAAACGAAGAAAATGTGGAATACCTGATTTTGGTTCCATCTTGACTTCCGAAGCAGTTTTCGTGGCCAAAACAAGCTCTAATCTCCAAGGACCTTTACGGAAAACATTCATTGACACGTGGTTAACTCATTTCTACAGTTTTCTTAATATGTAAGAGCTCTTAACGGGTCAGAGGATCCGTATGCTTAAGAATGATATGAGCAATTGCAGGAGGCCTTAACCTTTATATATAGCTTATATATCGGACTTCCCCATCACAAGCTCAATATGAGTTCGGTCCACACTAATTAGGATCCATTTTTCTCTTAGACTTCAACCCATTGATTTAGATCATTTATTGGGCCACTTTATTACCCTTACATAGATCAAATTACGTAACTTAACTAATAAGTTATTGAAAAACCGAAAATACAATTAACAGTTGTCCAACATAATGAGAAAGTACAAAATTGTCCAACAGATAAGACTAGCCTTCCAGATGTTATTTTGAGAAGAAAAAAATCAAATAAAAAAGGAATCGAGAATTGAGAAAAATGTCTGTGTTCCTTGTATATTTCCTTCCTCAAAACACCTGCAAGAAAACGTGGCTCCAACAATCTTAAGA
>JANZXP010000002.1:25926787-25937806 GCA_027576715.1 Erythroxylum flavicans
GGATTAAAAATCCACCTGCAGGGTTTACACAATGAAACCTTATAAGCTTACTTAAAGTGCATCATCATTCTCTATACTGAGATATGGATTCCATCATTAATTAATATTTCACAAATACAAATTGTCTTTGCCCAATTCACCTAGTATTATTGTCTCGATAATTGAAACTCACTCTTTAATGAATTAAAGCATAAGACAATGTATATTTGTTCATATTAACTAAATCAAGATCAAGAACATAAATCTTATTTCTAATGCCCTCAAGAATATGTTTTAATAGTCAATATAAAACAACCATTCTCAACTTGGTCCAGTTAGATACATAGAAAATGTACTAACACATATTCATATTATGTAAATCTCCAATTGAATACAATTCAATAATTGTTTAATGAAAAACATCCAAAGACTATACTATTACATTTACATGGTTAATAGTATATATCTATCAGCTGCTAGTACCCTAGACGGGCACTGTAGTCACCTTCTCTAATGATGTTCTAGTGAGGAATGGCATCCTAGGTAGCGTTGGAATCATTCCCTCCACTCTCATTGCTGCCTTTGTCTGCAAAGGAAGCTTCACCAATGTTGCCACCGCTGCTGCTACCATTGCTTCCTCTGGTAGCCACCGTGATTGCTCTATGATGCTGATAGTTGTCTTCTATATCACTGCTATAATTTGTTGTCATCGGATGGAGAAAATGTAGGAAATTGTCATCTTAATTTCTAAGGTTTCATAAGTTTATAGATATTGGGCTTGAATTCTGGATTAGGATTTATAGGTTACATATAAACCATTTAAAAGGATCAACTAGATTTGTGAGCTATTTATATTACATATTGTATAACATGCTTAATTAAATTTATAAAGAAGTTTCTAAATTCTTATATATTATGCCTATGAATTTAATAATACTTATAAAAAAGTTTCTAATTCATAATTTAATTTGAATAATTTCATAATAATTAGAAAGTGGTTTTTAATTAAAAAATAAAACAATTATAGTTTGATAATCATATCAAGTATGGTATTATTCAATTTATCAGAACATACGAATGTTTACTTACTATAACATGATAATTGATATTCATTTTTCATATAAATGATGATTGAGAACACATGCGCTTTTTAAATTTTATAAATAATTGAAAACTAATTAATTGCAAAATATAAATGTGTATGACTTGACATTGACGTGTATGTATATTATTTCATTTTTTAGAAACTTTGTGCTTCAATTATAACAACTCTATTAAAGAATATTATTATTGAACTCAATAATAGTGAGAAATTAAATGGTGATTATTATGAGAATTAGAACATGAAAAGCCAATATGTACTAAAAGAACAAGAGGCTTTCAAATCATTAAACATAACTATGAACATTCCTAAGGAAGGCAATACATCGTAACATAAAAGGGACCGTGATGTTTATGAAATATAGAGTAAAAAAAACTCATTAGCTTGTGTTATATTGTTGAGCAATATGGATAGTGATATCATGTGTGAGTTTCACAAGTATAAAACTGTTAAGTACATGTGGTTGACTTTAGCTGTATGTTTTGGAGGCACCTCATTAACCAAAGTGAGATCACTCACTATCAAGTTTGACATATATGAGAAATGACTAGATCACACAATATAGAAGCATTTGAGGTATATGTCAAACATGATAAGTGAGTTACATGATGTTGGAGACAAATTATTAGATGAGCAATAAGTACAGGTCGTGATCCATTCATTACCTCAAAGTTATGAGCAAATAAAAATGCATCTAACTCACAATGAGGGCATTGAGATGATGGAAGATGCTATGTGTCATCTTTTATTAGAAGAAGAATGTTTTAAAGCCCTTAAAATGTCTTTTGAGGTATATGCAATTGGTTCTATCTCACACAGAGCTATAAATTGGAAATGTAAGCATCATAGTGGGACCTAATAGAAAAAGGGTAAGAGTAATACCCATTATACTTAAGATTAAAAAAAACACAAAGTGGAACTAGTATAGAAAAGAAAAATGTCCTTTTAAAAAGCAGAACATTAATAAAGTCAAGTGCTTTAACTATGACAATAAGGGTCACTTCGCTCCTTATTATAGGGAGCCCAAAAAGGTACAATCTTATTATACAGACATTTGTTATGTGAATATCTTGGTCATACTTTTCTAAATGAATCACATCCTTTTGTGGATTGCAAATTCGAGAGCAACCAAACTTGTAGTGAAGGATATAGATGCCTTCATGGGATTTCAAAAAATTTTGTATGGAACACGGTGGATTTATGCAGGAGAGAACTCAAGGGTTGCTATATAAGAGATTGAAACTCATAAATTATACATGCGTATTAGTCAATCCCTTATTTTACATGATGTATTATATACTCCAAATATTTAACGAAATCTTAACTTTGCATTAATTTTAATCATTTTTAGTTTTGAAGTAAATTTCCATAGTGGTGGTATGGATTTATATCTTGGACATTTTTGTTATGGTCATGAATTTATATTTGATGGTATTATTGTTCTAGATGTTGTTTATTCAAATAGCAATATAAGTTATTCTTTATTTACATCATCTAGTAATTCCAATAATGATGCAATTTTGTGGCACATTAAACTATGTCATATTGGTCAAAATTGAATAAGTTGATAAGCTAAAAGAAAGCCTTTTAAGTGATTTACATTCAGTATATTTGCATATTTGTGAACATTGACTAGTTAAAAAATTGCGAGAAAGTCTTTGGAAAGGGGACACAAGCTTCCTATCCATTATAATTGAATTATTTAGACGTTTATGGTCTAACAAATGTTAGAGCAAGATGTTCGGTAGCTATTTGCTTCATCACTAAATAGTTTCATAAAGTATATGAGTTTAGTAGAGAATCAAGTAGATAAGAAAATAAAAGCATTAAGAATTAATTAAGGTCAAGAATACTTATCTAATAAGTTCAAGATGTTGTGTTATGAAAAAAGAATAGAAAGACAGTTAATTATTTTACAAATCACATAATAAAATGGCTTATGGAAAGATGTAATAAAACACTACTAGAGATGGTTTGGTCTATAATGGCATGAACAAATATAGTAATCACCTACTATAGTGGTACTTTGCTTACATCCACTTATATTCTTAATCGAGTTCCCGCAAAATCAATTACGAATACTCCATATAAGTTATTGATAAGAAGAAAACCCAATATGGAACATCTAAATACTATAGGGGTGTGCAACATACGTTCATGATCTATCTCATAAATATAGAAAACTAGGCATAGGAGGAAATATAAGTATCTTTAATAGATAATCTTGTTTAATTTTTAAGGATTAAATTTAAGATATACTACTTTAGAATATTACCAGATGATTATGTTTGATATGATCTTAAGGGACAATTATAAGAAATCAAATTCAAAACAATTAAGAACAGAGGAAGGTTATTTTTTGATTGTTAACTCGCATAAGAATATTCTATATTCAAAGATGGCTATCAACTCTTAGTAAGAGAATTGAATACATTTGTGACATAGTGACATAAATGAGATAAAACGATATTGAAATGTGAGATATCAGGGTATAGCGTATAAAATCTACCCAATGATTGATTCATTAATTGAGATGTCATACTATGAGCTCTTGTGGTATATTGGTCATCAAACGAATTACTGGATAAGTATGAAAAATCACATAATGCTAATTATCTAAACCTTTAATATATGAGCAGCAGATGATAACTATTGGACACACCTGATGATTTAAGACACAACTTTTAATATTAACCGTTAAAGAGCAGTTAAAAATTTAAAAGTAATATAAAATAATTATTTAAAACTTCTAAAGGATATGTGAAAATAAAGTAATACAGCATTCAAAAAAAATCTTATATATATATTCTTTTTAAAGAAAATAAAAGGTAGAGAAAGAACCTCGTGAAATTAAAAACTCATCCAAATAAGTAACAAGTTTGCATATATGATTTTGTGATATATTTGATCTATTTAAGACTTTCTTACAACATTATTTTCAAGTGTAATGTCTCGTGTGCAATGCAATATGAGTCGATAAGCCAATTTTATAATATCACCCTTAAATATTACTACAATAGAAACAACATTTGGCTACGAAAAAATTTGTCACTAAATGTCTCAAAATCGTCGCGAATAGTCATTAGTGACGATTTATATTCATCGTAAAAAACATCGCCACATCCTCATAGCTGAAAATTATAGGCAACGTTTTTCACTAATCGTTGCTAATAGTTTTTGTCTACACTTTATTTTAGTAGCGAAAAACTATTATCGATGTTTTCCTAAAACGTCGCCAATACATTTTGGCTACATTTAAGTTTGGTAGCTAAAAATTATTAGCTACGTTTCTAAAAACGTAGCTAATTGTTTTTAGCTACGTTTTTAAAGTTTTAGCTACGTTTTTTAAAAATGTAGCCAAATGTTTTTAGCTACGTTTTATAAAATATGGTCAAATTTTTAATATACATTTTAACAAAATGTTATATCATATTAATTATAATTATTTGTGACATTTTAAATCCATATTATTGTATATAATATTTAGATTTTTTGTGTTAATTTATTATATAAAAATAATTGATAATTTGAAGCATTATATATAAAAATAAATATCATTAAATTATACCAACAAAAAGAGTATTCTTCGTATACAAGATTTTAATTACAACTTTAACAATCCTTATAAACAAAACAATAAATACAGAGACTACTTTACAAATTATAAATACTAAGATTTTAAAAAATTTACAACATAGCTAGAATGACTCTAGATTTATCCATGTCGATGAGAGCAACTTTATACGTCAGCCATTATATACGAAACATTAGCCATGAGAATCATGAAAGCAACTTCAAAATCGGTAGAGTACCTGAAATTATGGATAATTAAGCTAGTTTGTTTTCAATTATGAAAGAAAGAGGGCAATGAAATGGGAAAGTAATCTAGCAAAAAATAAATATAAAACCATTAAGTACTTTCCAAAGTACAACTTTATCATGTAAACATTCAACAATCCAACCTGAGAGTAAAACAAAAAGCAAGTGTTGTAACACATATGCATTGGGTGCATCTATAGCTTCTAAGGTTAACAATACTTTAAACAATAAGAATAAAGCTTGATGAAGAAAGACAAACATGACAGTTTAAATGCTTACTCTTTGATGACGATGATGAAAATCATCACCAAAGTCTTATTTTTAGCTACGATTTTAAAAACATAGCGAGAAAAAATGTGGCTAAATGTCTACCTTATTGTAGTGAACAGAATTGTTAGCAGAAGTTTTTTTATAGTTGAAAATGAATGTCTTATGAGAGAATCAAAGCATGAAAGAAATAGCACCAACTCATATTCTAAAAGTTACCCAAGTATTCAAATATAAACAATATGAACCACAAATAAATATAATGATTGAGCTTCATCATTGACCTGAACTCTGAGCCCAATTAGGAGGCTCATACTCGGTGAATGAAACAAATCCATCACGATTTTTATCACCAACATAGTATCAAATATTATATTTGACATATACATACTCAAACCTCACTCTTAATTAAAAGTAAAGAGTTGTCACATGATACCATCCTAAGTTTGAATGAAACATTACCTAAACACCTTAGGAAAGTACTCTTTCCACAGAAAGTTGACTGACTAATGTGGATGAGTAGACTTTGATCCTTTAGGAGGAAACCCCTTGCAAACTGATAAATCTTTTAATTTCATAGCACCCTTTACAAACCGACAAATCTCAATCATGTAAAGCTTAATATTCTTCTGCAGCATAATCTTAAGTCAACACGGGAACAATGGAATAAGCTAATTGATATGCTTTTCCTTCAACTACTAAAACACAGGTTTGTAAAGGCATCTTATCAACAAACCGGATTCAAAGATATTGCCAAATCAAACCAATTGTAGCGAAGAAGCAAGCTATCATTTTCATGTTAAAAACCTATAACACATCTTTTTTCTAGGGCAAAATAGAGAAGCAATTAGAAAGCAACAGAGAAGGACTAACCTGCATCAAATTGGAGTTGACTTGCGATTTTTCTTGCACGCCCATAATATCTCCTCGTTGCATTAACCAAAATCCCAAACCATGATGTCAAATTTCGGGTATATTACAACCTGAAATTTGGAAGAGAGGGAGAAGAGGGAGGGCAATCACGAAGAAGATTGAAATTAAGAGAACCAATATAAAACCCTAACCACCGTTGATTTCTCAACCCGCCCCACCCCGCACCCTCCCCTCCCATCTATTTCCTCTTTTATTTGTTTTAGAATGAGAGAGCAAAAACAATAAGGTAAAGAAACTATATAAAAACTCAAGAGTTACCTTCTAAAGCCTACCTTCCTTTGTCTTATTCGTTCGATTACGCTTGAACTCTCCAATCCCACCAAACACCAAATGGGTACGTAAGCAAATCCAAAGTCAATAAAAATGAAGCATAAACACAATGGGAGGTTAAAAAAAAGGAGTAGCGTGCAATGTCTGCACACAGAGAAACAGAACAACAAGATAATTAAACAAATTTCTGATTTCATTTTCGTTCCCTCTTATAACTTGTTAGATATTTTGCGACGCTTTACAAAATAGTCACAAAAGGGCCATTTTTCATGACAATTTTCGAAAATCGTCGCTAAATGAGTTAATGAAGTCATATTTTGGCATCAAATGAGAACCCTTTGGTGACGATTTTTAAAAATCGTCGCCAAAGGTCCATATTTTGCTACATTTTTAAAAATCGTCATAAAATGTTGACCATTTAGCCACGATTTTTAAAAATAGTCACCAATTGGTGACGATTATCAGAAATCATCGCTAAATGTAGCAAATGTGGACCTTTGGCAACGATTTTTAAAAATCGTCACCACAAGTCCACATGTAGTAACGAATTTAAAATTCATCGCCAAAGATCCACATTTGGTGACGAATTTAAAAATCGTCACCAAAACTAATGTTTAGCTACGAATTTCAAAACGTAGCAAAAAAAATGTAGCTAAATCTCATCCTTGTTGTAGTTTGTTACAATTAGCAACGACAAGAAAGCAATCTTCTTCTGAAATACTTGTTCGAATGTCCTGTTCAACTCTTCCATAGCATTCATGAAGTCGCGCTCACTAGCGCAGGTCCTCAAATCTCTGAGGTGGAAGAAAAAAAAGTCATCGCAAGAAAAGGGCTGATAATCTGCCAGAGTCACTGCTGTCCTAATAATCACTATTTCGATAATCCTCGCTGTCCTGTACTTTTACCATTTTAAGGGCTGCAGAACCAAATTCCTTTCTTACCCCGCCACCCTACAATGCTTGGTCGTTCTTGCCTATGCCATTTTATGAACTTTACATCAGCTATAGTAATCAAGCTCGAGATTTAGAACTGCGTTATATTCATGTACAAGGCTAGTACAGCTTATGTCCGCCTGAATTTTTATGTTTCTTGGTCATCGACTTTGCCAGGAAAATTTACTATGCTGAAGATCTTCAAGAAGGACGTCACCACTTCCACCAATTGTGATTATCACAGGCCAGAAAGCTGTCAGACTGCAAGTCTAAAATGGAAGTAACTACAGATCTAGATTGCCAGAATTAGTTGAATGTGAAATTGAATTTCGGATTGATGAGTTAATTAACATGTCAATGTCATTATTCCTACTAAAGAAAGTTGTTGAATCGCTTTTAATTGACTACTGCATGCAATTATTATGGGATGAATGATATGTAAAGTACGGTGGACATTTATTTGAACAATTATGCTTCAACCTCCAAACTGATCCATTTACATAGATACTTTCCTACTTGAAGAGGGATCGTGTTTAAGGCGATATATAAAGTTGAAGTTCTTGTATCCAATTATGTTCGTGACAACATAAACGTGTGTAGCTAGATGAACTGAAGCTTCTATCTACCATGGAGTAAAAGAATATTGATTTCTGAGCATTTCTGGCCTAATATGTCACAGGAGTTTGGCTCCTTCCTTTCTAGCCTCCCAGCTCCATATTCATGGAGGGCTTGAGTCAACATTTAATGAAGTTATACACGCTTCAATCATTAGTTAGTGTCCATTCCCTCAGGATAATGAAGGCTAAGCAAGTTCCAACATGGTATGTGTCAATTATGGTCCTGAAACTTTTAATTTTTTTCTATTAAAAGGTTGATAGTTTTTTACAACAGCAAATAGTATAGCACTGTAAGTTTCGGAAGTAGAAGGCTAATTATTCTATTGACTGATGAAGTTCTTAAATACATTAAATTTGCAATAGAAAATGAGAAATAAAAGCAATAAATTAGCAAAACTTTAGCCACTAACAATAATAGCTACTAAACCAAAACACTCCTAAAATCATGGTCTTTAAATCTGGACAAATTTAGTAGTATCTTTGACATGCTCAACCGCAATTCAAGCAGCTTCCAAGGCACAATCTTCACACTCCTCCTTGCCTTTGATGTTGTAAATTCCTATCTTGATCTTCAGTTCTTCAAACTTGATTTTGGGCAATGCTTTGGTGAATTCATCAGCTATTTGATCTTCTGATTTACAGTAAATCAACTTGACTTCACCTTCTTGTTGAATTTCTCTAAAAAAATAAAACTTGATCTTAAAATGTCTTGTCTTGCCATGGAACACTGGATTAGAGGAACTAGAAATGACAACCTAATTATCAACAAATATTTGTGTTGATTCTTGCTGTTTCAAATACAAATCTTGAACTATTTTTCTCAACTAGATGTCTTGATTTGCTGCAACTGTTGCATCAATTAATTCAACTTCTGTGAGCGACAATTTCTTGCTTCTTTGAACACCAACTGATCACACCTGAACCAAAGCTAAAACAAAAACTAGTTGTGCTCTTCATATTATCAACCGAACCTACCCAATCACTGTCAGAATAACCAACTAGTTGAAATTGATCAATTTTAGCATACTTGATGCCATAATCAACAGTTTCTTTAACATATCTAAGAATTCTCTTGGCAGCCTGCATGTGTTCTTCACTTGCTCAATGTATTAATCTAGAGATAAGGCTTACTGCTTGCATTATATTAGGCCTAAAAGTTGTGAGATACATGAGAAAACCAATCAAGCTTTTATAAAGATTCTCATCCACTTTGGCCGATCCATCATCTTTGGAAAACTTCTCTTTTGTTTGGATAGGAGTTTCTATAGCATTGCAACTCCCCATATGAAATTTCTTCAAAATTTCCTTGAAATATTTTGTTTGCTGATGAAAATCTGATTCCTCGGTTGCATTACTTCCAAACCCAAAAAATAGGTCAACAATCCTAAGTTTGTCATCTCAGATTGCTTAAATATTTCATACTTCAACTCATCAATAAGCTTTTGATTGTTTCCTGTGACCAAAAGAAAACAATATAAATAGAAATAATGATAATGTTAACTCCTTCACTTCTTATATAGAGAGTTGCCTTGCTTAAGCTTATAATGAATCCTAAGATGATCAAGTGATCATCTATTCAACTGTACTAGGCTTTTGGATCTTGTTTAAGGCGATATAAAGCTTTCTTCAATAAATCAACTTTGTCTTCTTAGCCCTACACAACAAAACTATTAGGTTGCTCTACAAATATCTGCTCTTTTAAAAAACTATTTAGAAAAGCAGATTAATTTTCCATCTGAATGGAATACTTTCTAGTCCTATTGTGCTGCCACAGTAAGAAGCAATCTAATAGTATTAAGCCTGGCCATTGGAAAAAAAGTCTCTGAAAAATCTACCCCAAAGACCTATGTATATCCCTTCACAACGAATCTGGCCTTGTACTTGTTTACTGACCCATCAGCATTTAATTTTTTTAAAAAACCCATTTACCTACAATGATCTTTCTATCTGAAGGCCTCTGTACAAGTTACCATGTGTGATTCTTCTCAATCATGTTTAACTCCTCTTTCATGCTGAAAGCCATTTTTTTTATCTTGCATTACTTCATGAATTCCAGCTGGTTCTATTATAGCTACATTACATCTAACATTGATGTCTACAATTTCCTCTGATAGGTTGGTCATAAGCATCATCTTTGTTAAGCTGTAAATTGATGTGAGCTTTTCATCTTTCATTTTTCTGAATTCCAATCCCACTCTTCATTTTCCATGAACACTATATTTCTGCTGATTAGAATCTTTCCATATTAAGGCTGAAAAATTCTATAGGCTTTGGAGAAAGTGCTTTAGCCTATGAGAATGTCAGATTCAACCTTCTTGTTAAGTGTGTCCCTCTTAATCTGTGGCTCGTGAGTAAAACACAAACAACCAAATATTTTCAAATTAGGTTTGAACCCATACCATGTCTCAAAAAGAATCTTCCCATTTACATAAAATTAAATGAACCTAACTTTGTCTAAGGAGATAAAAGATGATTAAAATAAAATAATAACAAAAAATTAAAACAATTAAATCAAGCAAATAATCAAATAACAAATAAGCTACCACAAATTTGTGAGGAAAATCAAGGATGAAGCTTAAGATTCATTCTATAGTTATTTTGCTCCCTAATTGCCATTGATTCAATTATCTGTTGATTCTATACCTTCTAAGGGATTGACTACTCTTGCTCAAGACCTAATCAATTAACCCTAATTGATTACGAATCCAGATTTTGCAACCTCTTGATTCACAAAATCTACTTAACGTTTTCAACTATTTATTAAATAATCTATCGAATAATAGGGTTTTCAACACAAGATCTCTCTTTGCATGATTACTAATTTGAAATTTGAGAGGCTTATTAGGTCACTAGCTCTCGTTACTCAATTTAATCGAATTACTTTCGAACTCTCTCAATTTATTATGGAAGTATTAGCATACCCAAACATCACAACATTAGAAAATTGAATTGAAATCAACAACGATAAAGTCACAAAACAACTCAAGAACAAACCCAAATATGATAATTAGAGCATCCTAAATGTGAATAACATATTCAAATCCAAGTTACACATCAAGTTTAATGAAATAAACAAAGGAAAGAAAGAAAGAACTTGATT
>JANZXP010000002.1:25949405-25960358 GCA_027576715.1 Erythroxylum flavicans
ACTTATTATTATTCATATTATAATTAATTTTATGATTATTATTATTGTCATTAATTATTAATAATTATTATTAATAACAATTATTAATATTATTAGTTTGATTAATCTTATTAAATTGATTAATATTATTAGTTTAATATTAATGATCTACTTATTATTAATTTTATTATTATTAAATTTATTATTTGTATCATTTATTATTATTACTATTGGTATTAATGTTCTACTTAGTATTAATTTTATTATTATTACATCTATTATTTGTATCAATTATATTTATTATAATAATTATTATAATAATAATTATATATTTATTATGATAATTATTTTTATCAATTATGTTTATTATTAGTAATATTAAATATATTTTTGTTATTAAATTTATTGTTATTATAACTTTTCTACTTATTATTATTCATATTATAATTAATTTTGTGATTATTATTATTGTGATGAGTTATTAATAATTATTATTAATAACAATTATTAATATTATTAGTTTAATTAATCTTATTAAATTGATTAATATTATTAGTTTAATATAAGTGGTCTACTTATTATTAATTTTATTATTATTTGTATCATTTATTATTATTAGTAGTATTAATGTTCTACTTAGTATTAATTTTATTATTATTACCTTTCTTATTTGTATCAATTATATTTATTATAATAATTATTATATAAGTTGAAAAGTTATAATAACAATAAATTTAATAACAATAATATATTTAATATTACTAATAATAATAAACATAATTGGTAAAAATAATTATCATAATAAATATATAATTATTATAATTATTATATTAATAAAATATATTAATAATCATAATATAATAATAATTATATTAATAACAATATAATCATAATCATAAAATTAATTATAATATTAATAATAATAAGTAGAAAAGTTATAATAACAATAATATATTTAATATTACTAATAATAATAAACATAATTGATAAAAATAATAAATTTAATATTAATAAAATTAATAATAAGTAGAAGATTAATAAGTAAATAATAATAATAATAAATTTAATACAAACTTCAAATTAAATGTACACTTCAAATACTCAATCTTAAATATACACTTCAAATACACAATTCAATTTCAAATACACAATTCATATGCATACTTCAATTATACAATCTCTTTTCTTCAATCTCAAATACACACTTCAATCTCAAATCCTTCTCTTCAATCCCAAATACACACTTCAATCTCAAATACACACTTCAAATACAAGCTTCAATCTCAAATCCCTTCTCCTCAATCTCAAATTCACACTTCAATCTTAAATCCCTTGTCCTCAATCTCAAATTCATACTTCAATGTCAAATTATCAAATTCACACTTCAAAGCATTACAACAAATTTTTATTACAACAATTACAACAAAACATTACAACAATTATAAGGGGCATTTTATCGAGTACCTCATAGGCAATATGTATAATCTCTAATTAATCACAAAACAAATGCATTTTTCCATTATTTACTAACAATAATACATGTAAACAATAAATCAATCAACAATGACACAAAAAACGGCATATAACAACAATAATCACACAAAAATCAACCACCCAAAACACCCACGGTTCATATATAAAAGTTGCGTTTTTTAGAGAAAAAATACAACCAATATAGAGCTTACCGGAAAACGACGCACGATGGGTCAGAAAACGCGTAGAAAGCGACGGTGGAAGCAAGGATAATCGCCCAAAACAGATGACGACAACGGAGGAGAGAAGAAGAAGCAAATAGGAGGTATTCGTCGGGTTAAAGACGAACAACAAAACGACGTCATTTGGTTTTAAACCAAACGACGTCGTTTTTATTTATTAACCAGTCATCAATTACCGACAGAAACTAAATTTCGTTAGTATTTAAATTCATCAAATATTTAACTGCGATGTCTTGCCGCTTAATTTTACGACGGAACAAATAGTCTGTCGGTAAACTAGATATGAATTTAACGACGGACGCTATTCTGTCAGTAAATAACCGACGCTGAGAAACTCACCGACAGAATAGTTTCCGTCGGTAAATGTCTGAAGCTATTTAATTGCGGGAAGCATTTCCGTAATTTTTACCGACGGAAATAGTTACGACATCGCTATATGTCGTCGGAAATTTTGCGTGAAATTCCTTCCCTCCACTTTTATCGACGACAATTGTTTCCGTTGCTATATATAAACTTTGACGACGTATATACCAATGGTCTTTTGTATTCCGTCAGTAAATATCTACTATTTTTATTCCGTCTGTAAATTTCCGATGCTAATTTATAATTTTCTTGTAGTGAGAGTATAGATCTAGGTGGAATGAAACTTAGAATGTATATTTTAAATTGATTTCTTCGGTTTAATGAAAGGTTCTAGTTTCTTGGGAATTGTTTATATATACTTATTAATTAAATTGAATAGAAGTAACGAACGTAGAAGATTTAACATCAACTTTATATATTGGATTGAAGTAGTAAATGTAAAAGATCTTATTGATAAATTAGGTCCCAAAATGAATAATAAGGGTCGAATGGATTAGTTAAGATAGAACTACGTGATCCATTTGGGTTATATTAAAATCTATCATGCGAATTCAAAGAACGAATTAATACATTATTGAAGAGTTTTGATTTGAGAGACTTTTGGTCAAAATACTTAAGGATTTTATATGTTGACCGTGACATTACAATTGTAACTTTAGAATTTTTGTTAGTCTGCTATAGTTAATCATTGAACTAAGATAAATTCAAGTATAGTAAAATTCTAAGGAATTCTTATGTAGATCTTATTTATCAATTAATTTTTTACTCTTAATTATTGATACGTTTAGTGATTCCAACTGTTATTTCGGTCTTTAATTATTTCTTTCACTCATTATTCATTTGATTAGATAATAGGAAGATAGTTAGTATTAGTAATTTCAATTTTATGGGATTGACACTTCATTAACAAAGCTATATTATAGGAAATAATAAGTGCACTTGCTTAGGTAATTTCTTTAGTATTATGCTTTCTATTTTGTTTTATACTCGTATTTTTTATCATCCACTTTCGATCTTCTACATTTTAATACTTCGGATTAAAACATAGTTGTATACAACAATATCTTATAAAGTTAATTTACTATGAAATATAGTGGCGCAACTTCTATATCATTAAGTCAAAGATTCATTGATTAAATTACACAATTGTTTCTGACCTTTAACCTACATTTTAGAACTCCATTTCAACTATACGGGTCTTTTTAAAATCGTTATAATTTGTAAAAAGACTCAAAATATACACTCGTGTAAAAGAAAATTACTAATAATTCCTACTCCAGAGTAGTCCACATTAAGGCAAATAGGTCTCTGATATTATTAATAGGTCTAAATATACTCAAGCTACTTTAACTGCGATGCTTTCCTAAGAATCCTTGAGATCTTCTGATAAAACATAGTTAACTTAACGAAATCTCGAGTAAGATTAATTGTCAGTTGGTTAACCATAATTAAGCTCACCTTTTGGAAATGTATATCGATCACTGAACTTGATTTTATTCGAATGCCTCCAGTATATACAATACCGACTAAAGCTAGTAAGGAGTTGAATGTAGGTTCGGCATTTTCTAATGCTCGGGAGTGTCTACAGACTACTGAAATTAAGTTGAAAAGCTATGAGATGTCAGTGTACTTTGCTCTTGAAAATATGACTTTTCACCCAACTGATGTCCTTTGTGCTTATTTTCCAATCGTACTTTTAAAATGTTCATTTGTTTGTTCTTAATTTTTATATATAAGGGACAAATTATTAACCCTCTAATCCCTAATTAAGGTTGTTCCTGCCCAAAATTTGAAAGGAAAGCTTCAGAGATGTTTAGGAATTAATAATTTCTTAAGATCCAAAGGCATCTCTTACCAACTACACTTGTCCAAATAAAGTAAGGAATTAATTTTAATTTACAGAATTCCAAAATAAGCCTAATCTTCAACTATTTTTATGTACGTATGCATCAAATTTCCAATTAAGTAGTCATCAGTAGTTGTGTCATATGACTACTGATAATTAATTTACGTGGTTTGACAATTTTGCCTAGTCCACTGGCAAAGGCAAGAGAAGTAATTTACTAACAAAAAAAGAGAATATGAATAAATTGGTGTTTAACTCTTAATCCAAAATATCCGGAAGTACATCTCTTTAAGTGTTTAACAAAAACTGTCTAAAACTTCATCTACTCCATATATTTATAGGCACATGGAGTAAAGAAAGTCATAGACAAATCCCAAAAGATTTGCATGAAAATTTTGGTCACTTCATGCGTGCATTTTGTGTATAAGGACGGTGTCCTAAAGATGTCAACAATGCGGTGCTATTGATTCTTTCTCATTCACTTGCCAACTTATTTTTCAACTTGTAGACATTTTTTTCAACAGGCTGTGTGTTGCGTAGCCTCTTTTGATGCGCTATTCAGCCGCCATTTTCAGTCGCAATGCCCAAAAAATCACCTTTAGTGTCAAACACTAACGTATATCCCCTGCGATATTGTTGTTTTCCAATATATAACCTCCTTCAAGGTATGTCTATGTTTAATAACTCCTTTGGTTTGACAATTCGTAAAGCATCTTTGCTTCCAAATAATTTTATGTCTATCCAATTTAACCTTTAAGCATGTATGTACAGGAATGATAAGAGTTACGTCCAAAGATTATCTGCAATACTGTATTCATTGAGGCAGTGAAAATGGTTGAAACCTGGGAAGTGAGTACAACTGGATCAGCCATACCTGTAGTGAAAATTCAAAGCAAGAAACCCTCGCTCCCTTTCTCAGTCTCTCTCTCTCTCTCTCTTCTCTCGCATTTACACCTCTCCCTCCCCACCATAAATGCTATTGCACCCTCTCAATACGCTCTGCAATAACTCCTTTGCTGCCACATACTCTCCACCTGTTCCCTTTCTTCTTCTCTTTCTCATCTTCTTCAATTTCCATCTTTCTCTTTCTGTCTGTTTCTTCTGATTTCTTTTTTACATGGTCATCCCTTACCCTCTCTCTCCCCCCCCAGTGCCCTATTCTTTCTCTTCTTCTTTAGTTGTGCTGTTAACAAACCCTTTGTGATGTTTAAGTCACCAACTAAACCAACTGGAGAGCAGACCCCTCAAACTCTAACAACTATCTTTCTAGTTCCTCGTAAATCTTAGAAGCTAATCAACACTTGTTTTATTCGACTATCCCAAGAACTTGAGAGGGTTTCGCCTTAAAGCTTTTGTGCTGGTAAGATATCACACTGACTTAAATAATCTTTTTCAGCATCGAATACCTGTACATGGTACTACAAGTCCGCCATTGACGTCTATCTGGAAATATCCAAGATCCTACATTTATCTATTTCATACTTTTTTTTTTCAACTCCTAGATTTATGATTTTAGCGTTAATGTCTCTTGCAGATAGGTTGGGAGAGAGGGAGAGAAAAAGAGAAGGGTATGACATGAGATTCAGCGAGATCTTAGTGGGCGTTACATTCTTGGGAGTTGGGTGTTGAAGTTGTTGGCGGTGTCAAAGGGGTTCACTCAATGTCAACTCTTGACGCTATAATTTCTAATTGTAGTCTTTTGGCACGTAACACTAGAAAGGCTTTAGACTTTTTCTTGGTAAACCAAAATCCAAAGTTATTTGCGCGCTTTTATTACTTGTATTAATCTTATTAGCTTGCTCAGACAACTTCAAAAGAAGCTCTTAAGCTAACCCCACAAATACTAACCTTAACCATTACATATTAAACAACAACCAGACAAGAGCAAGAAAAGAGAGAGATGTCTGTTGCTTAGGGTTTGTGTGGAACCGACCTTCCGTTTACGATGGAGTTTGAGGGAGAAGAGAAATAACATGATTCCTCTCATCATCACAGCTAGTAAATCAAGGTGCAGTCTTTCTTGTTCAATTTCTCTCTCTATTTTTTCCTTTCTCCCACATAGAATTGTCACTCTACTTCTTTAATCTTCTGGTTATCCTCGAGCAAGTCTGTGGGTATATTATTCCATGGATTCTTTTTCTGTCTCTTTTGGATCTAGCTTTCTTTGTAGTGGTGGGAAGATTCTAGTTTAGCTATTTTGGTATTTGATCATCATCACCTCGATGAGCCATCCTTTCACCGAATGAAATATGCTTCTCGGACCACCTATGTACTTAAGCTTGGAAGACTAGGATTGTCAAGAAACATTCTTCGTGTATGAACGAAGAAGAGATTTTGTGTGTACGTCTGTCAAATCCAGAGAGACAGAGAGAAGGCTTGCTTGTGTTTCAGGTCTGTATATATGTTCTTACAAGCGCTGCTTGTGGAATACAAATCACATGCCTTAAAAGGTTCAGATATCTAATTAATATATTTTCAAGGAAAATGGTTGGTTTGGTTTTTCTTGTTAGTCTTCTCTTAGTGTAAGTAAATCCTTACCAACTAAAGTTCTTGAGCATTTATTAACATGCCATATATCTGCAGTGGATTATTCTTTTCCTTCCATTTTCTGTAGCGAGTACAGATTGAAGGGCATAGCTTCAAGATTTCTGTAGCTTAAGATTTACCAACATGTTCCAACCAAACATGTTTGAGAGCCACCATATGTTTGATATGACACCAAGAATTTCCGAAAGTGATTTGGGGAAGCTGAAGGATGATGATTATGAGACTAAATCAGGCACCGAAACAAATGACCATCTCTCCGGTGATGAAGATCCCAACCAACGCCCAAAAAGGAAGCGTTACCATCGGCATACACAACGTCAAATCCAAGAGATGGAAGCGTAAGCAATTGCAGTTTATAAAGTCTTCTTAACTTTATATATTGGATGGAAATGGAGGTGTAACAAGACTTTAATAACCGTGTCATGCCAATGACTGAGCTCTTGGTATTTTTGACGTTTCCAGTTTTTTCAAGGAGTGCCCTCATCCTGATGACAAGCAAAGAAAGGAGCTCGGTCGCGAGTTAGGATTAGAGCCTTTGCAAATCAAGTTTTGGTTTCAGAACAAGCGCACCCAAATGAAGGTTGTGGGATCTATGATCTAGTTTCCCCTTCATTTTGATTCCTACCTTATTATGAATTAGTAAAAGCTTGGTGAGACGAGAAGAACCCTTCCTTCCCTGTGTTTTTAATATATCTAACTTAAAAAGACATTGATTTAAATTTTAAGGCTATTAATTGGTGTTTTAAATTCATTTTTGCGCCTGCTTGAGTTGGGCAGAATCACTACTAAAGGCTATTAGCTGGGGTATACGATTTGTGCAAATACAATTGGTGATTGTATTGGCAATCACTGGTTATTTCTTTGCCATTCGCCACTTAATATACGTTAATATGATTTTTTCCGACCTAATTAGTTACAGAATTTCCTTTTTCCTTTGGTTCCCCTTTTTTTTTGTTTTCAATTCATATTTTACGCAAGAAATATGATGCACTACACTAATATTTAGAACTTTGTTTCCAACTATGAAATTAGCTTCCATTGCTAATCATTGTACCTGTTGCAGGCTCAACATGAACGTCATGAGAACTCAATTCTCAAGGCAGAAAATGAAAAACTTCGTGCAGAAAGCAGTAGGTACAAAGAAGCCTTAAGTAATGCCTCATGCCCCAATTGTGGTGGCCCAGCTGCTCTTGGTGAGATGTCCTTTGACGAGCAGCATTTGCGAATCGAGAATGCTCGTTTAAGAGAAGAGGTAACTAGTGGAACACTGGAAGTAATATAATGTTCGATTATTGTTGAAATATAAAGGGGTTTTACTCGTTAACATTACAGATTGATAGAATATCTGCAATCGCTGCCAAGTACGTCGGCAAGCCCTTGGCTTCTTTTTCCCAGTTTGCTCCAAATTTACCTCCTAGGTCTCTTGATCGGGGACTTGGAAGTTTAGGAACGCAATCAAGCTTTGTTGGCGACATGTATGGTGCTACAGATCTTCTTAGGTCGGTTACTAGCCCCACGGAGGCGGAAAAGCCAATCATAGTTGAACTTGCTGTTGCAGCGATGGAGGAACTCATGAGAATGGCTCAGACTGAGGAACCATTGTGGGTTCCTGGTGAAAATGGCACTGAGATGCTGAATGAAGAGGAATATCTGAGAACTTTCCCTAGGGGAATTGGGCCAAAACCATTGGGATCAAGGTCTGAAGCTTCAAGAGAAACTGCTGTTGTTATCATGAACCATGCTAGCCTTGTTGAGATTCTCATGGATGTGGTACGTTTTCGTCATCTTGGATTGGAAATTGGAATCAATACATAAGAATGAAGAGATATTTAGATGAATAACTAATTTCTGCTTTATGCAATATTGTTTTCCAGAGTCAATGGTCCACTGTGTTTTCCGGTATAGTATCTCGGGCAATGACCCTGGATGTTCTGTCAACAGGAGTGGCTGGGAACTATAATGGAGCCTTGCAAGTGGTAGTCAATATGTTGAACTTCTTCAGTACACTAATATGGTTTGTTTGTATTTTGATCATTGCATTATTAACTTGAAAAGAAAAAAATTTTCAGATGTCAGCAGAATTCCAAGTACCTTCGCCACTAGTCGCAACTCGAGAAACTTACTTTGTGAGATATTGTAAGGTCCATGCTGATGGGACTTGGGCAGTGGTTGATGTTTCCTTGGATAATTTACGCCCTAGCCCTATATCCAAGAATAGAAGGCGACCATCAGGTTGCTTAATAGCAGAATTACCAAATGGTTACTCCAAGGTAGTAATTTCAACGCTTTATTATTATTGTTATTCTAGAAAATTGATTTCTATCTAATAATAAACCGTGATGTATGGTTGTGCAGGTGACCTGGGTTGAGCACATTGAAGTGGACGATAGATCGGTTCATCATTTATATAAAAATTTGGTCGACTCTGGTCTTGCTTTCGGAGCAAAACGTTGGATGGCTACCTTAGATCGACAATGCGAACGTCTTGCAAGTTTAATGGCAATTAATATTCCAGTGGGAGATCTTTGTGGTACTTATAGTCGTTCCTCAAATCCACTTTATAAATATTAAGTGTAGTGAATAAACACAATTACATCTTCATTGGCAGTCATAACAACTCCAGAAGGAAGGAAGAGTATGTTGAAACTGGCTGAAAGAATGGCAATGAGCTTTTGCACAGGCGTTAGTGCTTCTACTGCACACGCATGGACAACATTATCAGCAACAGGCTCTGATGATGTAAGAGTCATGACCAGGAAGAGTATGGATGACCCAGGCAGGCCTCCCGGCATCGTTCTCAGCGCTGCAACTTCTTTTTGGATTCCGATTCCACCTAAGAGAGTGTTTGATTTCCTCAGAGATGAGAGCCAACGAAGTGAGGTAATCAAAGCCTAGCAATTATAGCAATTTCAGTTTGTTGTTGTCGAAATAAAATTGGAAGAAAAATATAAAGAAATTAATGTTTTGGTGAATTCACAAATTTTCACCCAGAAGCAAGGATAATCGTATAGTGACAAATGTTTCTTTACTAAATATTATAACAGTGGGATATCCTTTCAAATGGCGGGGAAGTTCAAGAAATGTCTCACATAGCTAATGGACGGGATCCTGGAAACTGTGTGTCTTTGCTCCGTGTAGATGTAAGTTGAATGAAATTATGTTACAGTTTGTCTTTTACATAATTAAACTTGCAGTCTGATATTTGCATGCAACTGCCAAATGTAGAGTACAAACTCAAGCCAGAGCAACATGTTGATACTCCAAGAGAGCTCCACAGATTCTACAGGCTCATATGTAATATATGCGCCAGTGGACATTGCAGCAATGAACATTGTACTGAGTGGTGGAGACCCAGACTATGTTGCGCTACTTCCATCAGGTTTTGCCATACTTCCTGATGGGCCTGAAACGAGCTCTGGTGGAGGAATTAGCGATGTTGGATCTGGTGGCGCATTAATCACTGTTGCTTTTCAGATCTTAGTTGACTCAGTTCCAACTGCTAAACTCTCCCTTGGATCAGTAGCAACTGTAAACAGCCTAATTAAGTGCACAGTTGAAAGGATCAAGGCCTCAGTTATGGGCGAGAATGCTTAACCCTGACTGAATTTTCGTAAGTTCACCCTTCTCCTCTCATTTACATTTTTTTTTCTTGCTTGATTTCTTTTTAATTCAGAGAGCAATTTATTAGTGTTCTTTTTTATCCTTCACTCTAAGTTTGAGATAGTATCTAACTCGGTAATATCTAAATAGGGATGATATGTCTTATCATTTTGGAATCTCCTTCTCTAATTTGGGACAGAACATACTTCCAGTCGATTTTGGAAGCTAGCCCACCTTAAGTTAGAGAAAAGCATGACATGTCATATTATCTTGTAAGAAAATTGTCTAAAACGTGTTCACATGAATTTGCATTGTAACATTATTTTCAAACCAAACGTCCAAATCGTTTCTATAGGTGCATTATCAGAGTTGTACTATGTCTATATGGTGGCAATTAGCAAAGCCAATTGCTGGCTGTCGTTGTATTGATTGCAATTAACCGAAATGCACAAAAATCATAGTCTCATGCATTAAGTTTGCTTAACGTCAAATATTTGTTGATTAATAATAGTACCTAAAGGACATGACTAAAAACCCTAATGCTTACGAGGAATTTTAGTTTCATGAAATCGTAACATATAAAAGCCTCAATTTCGACCTTTATAAGATTACGGGATCAATAAACCAACCAATGTCTTTATTCTCTTTTCATTATGTCATTTTGGTATCAGTCTTCTAACCCTATGCAATATTTTTCAGCAGCTAGAACAAGGGAAGGGGAACTGATCAAGAAAAAGAAAAACAAACGATCTATGGAGTAAAGCTTACAAGGAGTATGATGTTTGCTTCAAATACTTTAAAAAAACGAAAAAAAAACAAAAAGTAGAAGTCAAGAACGCACCTTTGATGATCCTTGCCTTTGTGGTGTACGTCAAGGCACAGAATTGAAGTAAGAGGGAGACA
>JANZXP010000002.1:25982010-26002066 GCA_027576715.1 Erythroxylum flavicans
TAGACACACACACACACGAGATGATCCTTCACTTCAGAATAATATTTTGTTTTCTTCTATATATAACTACTATTTGCTTATCAATATTAAAATGATCATAAAATTGGTTAAAAATTAAATAAAACTGAACAATTTGCAAATAATTAAAAAAGGATCCTTATTTATCAAAAAATTAAAGTTTAATTAAAAATTAAAGTATTACAGAATCTCTTCCAACTTCGTACATCAGTGAAATTTTTACTGAATTGTTATATTTTTATTTATTAAAAGTTGTGAGTATCTATTTTCTTTTTTTTAATCGAATTTGATACTTATTGAAAACCTTTTTATGACATTGAAATACTTAATAAATTGTTACCATCCAATGGTCTCACATCATTAATAAAAGACACTAATGTGGGGTTTATAGGTTTATGAGTTCTCTCATCCTTTAAGCTAGTTTTTGGGGTTAGTTTTCTCATAAGCCCTATAATAATTAGTATCAGAGCTAATACGACTCTTTCAAGTCCTCATGTCGTGCTCACGGGTAATGACACCATCATTGTAGTGTTCGCCTGGGGCTAGAAAAGGTCTAGCGCACAGCCAACCTGTGGGTACGTGGGTGGTAACGCTAGTATAGCAGTGTTCGCCCGAGGCTAGAAAGAAAAGGTCTAGTGTACAGCCAGCCCAACCCACCGATGCCTGGGCTGCGAAACGTGGTGAAATGTTATAGTCTAGTTGTCCTACATCGATAATAAAAGAGACTAATTTGTGGTTTATAGACATATGAGCTCTCTCAACCTTCAAGCTAGCTTTTAGGGTTGATTCTCCCATAAGACCTATAACATAAATTTAATATTCAATTCCTTAAAATGAATAAATCAATTCTCTAATTGTGTGTGTGTATATATATATATATATATACTTGAAAAATATTGTGATGTGATGTTATTTAAAAATAAAATTTTAGAAAATTTATAAACAAATTTGAACTATATATAATTTTATTTTTAAATAACACCGAATCACAATAATTTTCACTTGAATTTGAGTCTTATTATTGAAGAGGAAAACAAAAGATTCATTCTTGGTTGTTACTAACAAAAAGCTACAATCATTCAACTAAATCCACATCAGTGTTTTGTCCAATAACTTTGAATGGAAGTCTGAAGTTCAAACACTCTGTATCAAACACTTTGTATTGATAACTTTTGAAGGATCCGATTATTAGTGAGAATATAAAATTAATTGAATTGGCCTTACACAATATCTTAAGTTATTTTGACGAAATAGTCACTTAACATGGTATCAGAACATCAGTGACTAAGTGGTCGTGAGTTCAAATCTTACCACCCACCTAATTAATTTAGCACAAGATAGAATGAGCCTGTGTAATTTTTAAGCTCAAAGAACTTTCACTTAAGGGGGTATGTCAGTGAATTTATAAAATCAATTAAATTGGCCTCACACAATAATTTAAGTTATTACGATGAAATAGTCGCTTAACACCGACAAGATATAAAGAGACTAATTATTACCAAAACCTCGTAGAAATTAATCTCCATAGCTAAAATCTTTAGCTGGAGTCAACTCCACAGGTAATGCTTTCTTCATTTTCATGATTATACGTAATTTCCTCTCCACCAGAGTCCAAATCGAGTTCATGATGTTACATTTTGTGAAATGCGGAGACAATCATTTACATTTACCTGTAGCTAAATGTTTTTTAGGCAGAACTAATGTTTACATTTGAATATAAATTAAAATTTAATAATTTAGAATATTCAAATAAATTCTTATATTTTTAAAACATTCAAATTAGATTCTAAAAACTAAATATAGATGTCACCTATTCAATTTTTTACAACTTTATTAATGACGTGATAAATTTATGGGTGTTATAATAGACGAACCTATAATTTTGCAAAAATATTATTTATATTATCTTTATAAATTTAATTAATTTAAAATAAATTTAATTAATTATAATCTAATTAACTATGATCTAATTTAACCCTGGTCTAATTGCATCATAATCTACTAAATTTCCAAATTAGTAAACCCTAATAAATTCAAAATCAGTGTATCCAATACACAAGATGTAAGAAGCGAAAATTATGAATTAATTACGTAATAAGGAACACAGATATTTACGTATTAAAGACACGATCATTAAATTGTAAGAGCACCACGCAAGTATTTGGTGACGACTAGGACTTCCACCACAAATCCAATCTCTTTAGAAAATACAGTTCTCAATGAGGCGAGGTGTAGAGAGACTATATATGTGCATATATAGGGAGTGCAGTGGGGACCTAGCTACAGACAGAAACCTTAGGCCTACCTATCATGAGCTTTAAATTTAGGCCTACACCATTAATCACATTAACGGTATAAAGTACTCAAGCCAAATAGTGATCACAATAATAGAGAACCATAGGCATCTCAATAGGGATCATATCATTAGCCTATTTTTAATAAAACTAAAACCATATTTGATTGTAACCCACAAAATACATTCTAAGACAAAGTTCTCTGTTTTGTGGAGGTTTAAAAAGAGTCATAGTTTTTGCAGTCTTTTCTTTATATTTTTATTAAAAATTTGTTTTTTGTAAGTTAGACATGTAAATTTATGGTCATAAAAGAACAACTCGTAAAGTTATTCTAAAGCTCACCCTAATTTATAGGCTTTAATTTATTGTATGTTTAAGTTTACTAAAAAATAATATGATTTGTCATATTAGCGATAATACGAGGAAATTATTTTCTTCTAATTTTCATTTATGAAAAGTTTAATTTAGATATTTTAGAAACTATTTTAAAATCACCCCACTGTCACACGAGTCCTCTTCTCTAGAGCACCAATACTCTGTTTTTTTTTTGAGAAATTAAAAAGAAATTTATTGAAAAGTGAAAAATGTACAGCGTGAGACCACATGCTCTAAAGACCATGTATTACAATGAGGGACAAAACGGTGGCGTACAAGCCACAACTACATCTACACATGAAACGTTGTCGTTCAACACTTAGGTAAACCGAACAATCCCTTTCCCTGTTTCTTTTCGAACCTTCTCGATTAGGGTAGGTGAGTCGATGACTGAGTATGGAGGCGAGAAACTCCCGACTTGTCTTCCCGGAGATCGCCTCTTTCGCAGCTTCTGAAATGCACAGGTAACATACCGACAGCTAGATTAAGGAGACATATCTCGACTAGGCGTAACATCGTGTTTCCATCACAACAGGAGTAGCAAATAATCTGTAGGGAAGGTCGAGGTGGCCGGACTACGTTCCAGGTAAGTCGAATCTTGAGGAAACCCTCCTGTTATAGGAAGCATTCCCCGTATTTACTAATCTGTTTACATCAGGTTTGCGAGTACAACAGCAGACTCTACAAGGTGGGAGCGCACAGATCCATCGTCGCCATCAGGTTAGCGAGACTATCCCCTGCTCCAAAATCTTTTGTCGCTGTACATGATAGGGTTAGGATCGACTGTGTGGCCATTAGCTGTGTATGCGCTGTATATCCATTTGCTAAGCATGTGACTCTATAATCTCCATTCATTTGCTAGCTGGGGAGGCCATTCCTTGATAGAGGTTGAGGAAATAATTTGCTCTCGAATTTTATAAAAAACGCACTCTCTGACTTGAAATGAAGATCTGTTGGATGTTTTGAATCTACGCTTATTCCTTTCTGTCCAAATTTCTTTCATGCATGTCACAAAGGAAATGAGACTCTGTTGATGACGTGTTTTATAGTTGATGATAAGAAGCAACTTTTTTCTTTTTAATTCAAGTTCATTTACTCTTATACCCTTGGGACCAGGAGCCGCTTTTGTTTTGGCTGGTCGAACAAAACCTAGCAGCAGCGCCGTTTTCAACTCACATGCTTCTCCATTGCCTGCCAATTCTTGATTACTTCTCCCCTCTCTTGCTCCCTGGCTCTCTCTCTTCTCAACATAAACTTGCTTGTCTTTCGTTGGAATGCCCTTCGATTCCCGCTGCTGAATCACAGGTATACATGTTTACATATCTGCCTCGACTAGATGATTACACCTGTGTTTGGGTTTTGTTTTATGGACTTTGATTTCCTTATATTCTGAGGGTAATTTGATTCTGGACTCTTGTTTCTTGTTTGTGAATGAACTGTATAAATTTTGCCGGATTGAATTATATATAGTTGGGTGCGGTTTCACCTGAATTGTTTTCTATTTTTTTCTTTATTCTTTTGTTATCCATTATGATTACTAGTTTTTCTTTGTTGAGGGATGTTATCTGACTCCGTATTTCTACATCTTTTTTATCCAGCCCCCCCCCTTTGGGCAAATTGATTTTGCTACCATGTTTTAGCTTCTGCTACTTATTCACAATTATGAGAACTATACCACGGACGGCTAAGTGATTCTAATTTATAATGCTTCTCTGTATTAGTAAATGGTTCGGTACATTTGAATAGCTTGTATATATTTCAGTAACAGAAAGTTGCGACATAATTACAGCCGTTTTCTTTCTTCTTCTTCTCTTTCCCTGTCGTTCTATCCTCAAGCTACGTGCCATTTCAAGATCTGTAAATCTTCTTTCTTTTGCAGTGCCCGTCAGTTGTGTCAAATGACTACAGAGGGTGGTAAAAGTTTTGCAAGGAGAGACCGTCTCTTAAAGATTGAGGCCAGGGCTCGAAGTTGGTGGGAAGAGAAAAATGTTTTCAAGGCTGAACCACATGACAGGCCTCCTGAACCTGGAGAAAAGTTCTTTGGCAACTTTCCATTTCCTTATATGAATGGTTTCTTGCACCTTGACCATGCATTTTCATTTTCCAAGCTCGAATTTGCTGTTGCTTATCATAGATTAAGGGGTGCCAATGTGCTCTTATCATTTGCTTTCCACTGCACCGGAATGCCCATAAAGGGCTCAGCTGACAAGCTTCAGCGGGAGATTCAACAGTTTGGTGACCTACCTGTATTCAACAAAGAGGTCGAGGAGCAAGCAGAGCCCCAAACAGAGCCTGAGAGTGCAGATGGGGCTCCCCCACCAGATAAGTTCAAGGGGAAAAAGTCAAAAGCTGCCTCAAAATCTGGAGGACAAATGTTCCAGTAGGAGATCATGCGAAGTTTTGGGCTTCTAGATAGTGAGATATCAAAGTTTCAAGATCCTTATGAATGGTTAAAATTCTTTCCCCCATCGGCCATGGAGGATCTCAAGGCTTTTGGCCTAGGTTGTGATTGGAGACGATCATTTGTGACTACAGATATGAACCCATCCTTTGATTCATTTGTTAAGTGGAAGATCAGGAAGTTGAAATCAATGGGCAAGATTGTCAAAGATGTTAGATATATAATCTACTCTCCCTTGGATGGCCAGCCATGTGTTAACCATGACATGGCAAGTGGTGAAGGAGTGCAGCCTCAAGAATACAAAATCATCAAGATGGAGGTGCTGCCTCCTTTTCCCCCAAAATTTAAACATTTGGAGGGTAAAAAGATCTATTTAGCTGCTGCTACACTGAGACCTGAGACTATGTTTGGACAAACAAATACATGGGGGCCTTATGGGAAGTATGGAGCTTTTGAAATTAATGATAATGATGTGTTCATTCTCACAAAGAGAGCAGCACGTAATCTTTCCTATCAAAATTTCTCGAGGATCCCTCAAAAACATAATTGCTTGCTTGAACTGACAAGCTATGATCTGATTGGTCTCCCTCTAAAGTCCCCACTGTCAGTTAATAAGGTCATATATGCTCTTCCAATGTTGACTATTCTTACAGATAAAGGCACAAGTATTGTGACTAGTGTACCTAGTGATGCCCCAGATGACTATATGGCACTGCATGATTTGAAGGTCAAACCAGCTCTAAGGGCAAAGTATAGACTGAAGGACGAATGGATAATGCCTTTTGAGATCATTCCCATAATTGAGATCCCAGAACTTGGGGATAAGGTTGCGGAAAAAGTGTGCTTGAATTTAAAAATCAAGAGCCAAAATGACAAAGAGAAGCTTGCTAAGGCAAAGAGGTTGACATACCTTAGAGGTTTTACAGAGGGCAAAATGCTTGTTGATTCATATAAAGGTATGAAAGTTCAGGAAGTGAAAGCTTTGATTAAGGCAAAGCTAATTGAAACGGGTGAGGCTATTGTCTATAGTGAACCAGAGAAGAGGGTCATTTCGAGGTCAGGTGACGAATGTGTTGTGGCTCTTACAGATCAATGGTACATCACCTATGGTGAAAAAGAGTGGAAGAAATTGGCTGAGGAATGTTTATCTTCTATGAATCTCTTCTCCGATGAGACAAGGCATGGGTTTGAACATACATTGAGCTGGTTGAATCAGTGGGCTTGCTCACGGTCTTTTGGGCTTGGCACACGGATTCCCTGGGATGAAGAATTTCTTGTTGAGTCTTTATCTGACTCGACAATCTATATGGCTTATTACACTGTGGCGCACCTGCTACATAATGAAGATATGTATGGTTCAGGGAAGTCCCATAATATTCAACCTGAACAACTGACAGATGAAGTCTGGGATTTTATCTTCTGTGGTGGGCCTTACCCCACAATTTCAGATATCCCTTCATCAACACTTGATAAGATGAAGCAGGAATTTGAATATTGGTATCCATTTGATCTTCGAGTTTTTGGTAAGGACCTCATTCAAAATCATTTGGCATTCTGCATCTACAATCACACTGCAATCATGGCGAAGCATCATTGGCCTCGTGGTTTTAGGTGTAATGGTCATATAATGCTGAACTCTGAAAAGATATCCAAAAGTACTGGAAACTTTAGGACTCTTCGACAGGCTATTAAAGAGTTCTCGGCAGATGCAACACGATTTTCATTGGCTGATGCGGGAGATGGCGTGGATGATGCAAACTTTGTATTTGAGACTGCAAATGCTGCAATTCTTCGCCTTACTAAAGAGATTTCATGGATGGAAGAGGTTTTGGCTGCTGAATCTTCCCTGAGGGCAGGTCCACCATCTACTTATGCTGATCGTGTTTTTGAAAATGAGATAAACATTGCTATTAAAACGACTGAAAAGAATTACGGGGACTACATGTTTAGGGAAGCTCTAAAGAGTGGTTTTTATGATCTCCAAGCTGCTAGGGATGAATATAGGTTCTCATGTGGCACTGGTGGTATGAACTGTGATTTAGTATGGCGTTTTATGGATGTGCAGACACGGCTCATCACACCGATATGCCCGCACTATGGAGAATATGTTTGGAGGGAGCTTTTGAAGAAAGATGGTTTTGTGGTAAATGCCGGATGGCCTACAGCTGGTTCTACTGACCTTACGCTTAAGGCTGCCAATAAATACTTGCAAGACACTATTGTTTCTATGAGGAAGCTACTACAGAGGCAAACTTCTGCCCCAAAAAGAGCTAATAAGAAGGGTGCTCCAGATGTTGGCAAAGGTGATCCGGTGGCAACATAAACTGACAAGAAGAAGAAATGTCTGATATTTGTAAATGAGCAATTTGATGGGTGGAAAGCTGAGTGCTTGACGATACTTCAAAGCAAATATGACCACAACTCCGGAACATTTGCACCAGATGGGGAGATATTGGAGGCTTTACAGAAGAGTTTTGTTGGTCAGTCGGCAAATTTTAAACAAACACAAAAGCTTTGTATGCCTTTCTTAAGATTCAAGAAAGATGAGGCAATTAGCTTTGCGGTTCAGGCATTGGATCTCAAGCTACCATTTGGGGAGATGGAAGTCCTTCAGGAGAACATTGATGTGATTAAGAGACAGATTGGCCTTGAAGAAATGGAAGTACTGTCTGCTGCAGACCCTGAGGTAAGAGTTAAGGCAGGTCCTCAAGCATCAGTGTTGGATAATAATCCTCCTTCTCCTGAAAGCCCAACTGCCATTTTCCTTGACATGGTAAAAGAGCAGATATGAGCTATAATATGGTGTTGTGAATTTAAAACCCAAACGTTTCTAGCTAAAATGTTAGGGTATGTTTTTGGTTTACACTTTTGTTTTCTAAAATTTGGTTCTTCCTCTTTTCCCTGCAGTAGTTAGCAGATGAAGTTGAAGCTTCATAGAGGATGTGAGAATAACTTGAAGAGGTTGCAACTGGAAATTCTATGAGAAACAAAACAAAACGTTTTATTTTTGTTTATTTTTAGAATTTCTTTAATTTCCCTTTTGGTGAAAATTTGTTTTTGTGAAACTTTCTGGAATTAAGTAGTGACTGCTTTTAGAACAGAGGAAGAACTGTTATTAAATTTTAGAGGATGACAAGAAGTAATATATTTACATAGGCAAAAGAAGGTGAAAGCAAGACCTGTGTTTCAATTTCGAACCTAATTGATGTTATGGAAAATGTTTGGTAGAAAGTACATTTTGATTATGAAGGCTTGCATCAAAAGTTTTATTCAAGATATTATCTTAATTAATTCTCAAGTAGATGAAATCATTATCTTTTGGCGGGTCTACTGCAGTCTGCATAATATTGCAATCAAACTCCCAAACTCATGTATTTATGACATTAAATGAGTTGAAGGGCAATTTAACTGTATTGTTAGAAGGAGCTCCTGTTACATTTGTAGTGGGCCTTCAAGCCCATCAGAAAAGGGGATTTTTGAATGGTATTTGACTTGAGATGGACCTCCCGTTACAATTATAGTCGGCCTTCAAACTCGTGCAATGAGTTGGGAGGACCATTTGAACAATGTTCCGAATATCATTAGAGTTGGATATTGCATGAGTTGGAAGGATCATTTGAACAATGTTCCGGATATCATTAGAGTTGGATATTGATTTTAGTTTTGATTCGGGATAATATTAGTACTGATATAATTTAAATAATTTGTAAAATTATAAAATACAGGATAATATTAGTATTGATATAACTTAAATAATTTTTAATATTATAAAATAATGTTTTAATCTTATGTAATTAAAATTACAAAATTTAATAAATTATCTTTAAAAAAATAGAAGGAAAAAGCAAAGACCAAGAAATCTCATGGAATACAAGAAATCTTTTATATTAAACTTGCACCCTTGCACTAATTTTTTTCTTTTGTTCCAATTTTAAAATATTTTAAAGATTTGAATTTCACATTAAAACCATCGTACATTTAATTTCAAATTCCTCTTCACTTCACGTAGTAAAACGTAAAAAGTACGATGACTTAGGTGTTTTTTGAAGACTGTACATCTCTTATGTTCTTCCTCGACGAACATGACAAATCAGCCATTTGATATGGCATTATTCAACTATTCATCAATAGAATTCTAGTGTATTTTTGAGAAACTTTATGTTTTTACTAAGATTGCCCCATTGTAGATTGTGGTGGGATATAATTTTGGTGAATTTGTAAATTCTCTTGATATCTTGAGGATTTACTAAAGTCTAATAATATCTAATCCTGATAGATTTCTTGCACTCCATAGCATTTCCACTCAAATATAAGCTATCCTTCACTTGAATTTTTTCCTTCTTTCAAAAAATTAAATTTAGAGAACTCAAAACTCAAAATTTATCCTTGAGCCAAAGCAAAAGTAGTGGGTCCAAAATTTATCAATAATTTGGGTATTGGATGATATAATTTGATACCTCCCTACCATCCAATACCTTAATCTTGTATGATATATTAATTTTAGTATTGTTTTTTATTCAGTATGGTACAAGATTCACATCATTATATTTGAAAATAATATTAATAGTAGAAGGATCTTTTATTTAAAAATCCTATATAAATTTAAGTTAATAAAAATTTAATTAGAGTTAATGATTTTGTTTTTTAGGATCTATTAAAATAATTTGTATGACATAAAAGATTTATTTAAAGTTAATTTTAAATATAGGAAAATTTTAAAGTATAAATTGTGTCATTGGTCAAAAGTATTTGGGTCATGGAGTAAACTAGTTTCACTTAAACCAATTGGAGTGTTAAAAGTTTTAATTAGTTTATTCTTCTATGTAATCAACAAGTCACCTACACCGATAATTCATCTCCATTAACCAGCTCATTAACTCAGTTGATAAGACATTATTGTATAATATTCCTAGAATTCTTGTCATATATTACAACATTCATTACCCACCATACTAGGTGATAAGTGTAAATTGCATCATATTTTAGGGTTAATTGTTAATTCAATAGTTTAGTATGTGTTTAGGTTGGAATTGTGTTAGCCTGTTAATTATTAGTATTTAAGTGTTTTTATAGGTTAGTACAAGTCTTTGAGCTTAAATATTATGTTTTTAAGGTACCTTGATGTGTTTGTTAGTGTTTCAGGGTCAATATCGAAGAATGGAGAAGTATCGGAGAAATTAAGGTCGAAATAATGGCCCATGATCATGGCACAACATGCCACAATTGTGACAGAAGCACCAGAGTTAGCCCATGATTGTGGCATGAAGGCCATGATCATAATAGAAGCCCAAGACATGGCCCACGATCGTGGCCTACATGCCACAATCGTGATAGAAGACTCAGATATGGCCTGCATTGGTTAGATGCATAGAAACTAAAAAACGTTAAGTTTTGAGGAAGTTTTTGGACCTTTTGGACCCCATAAAACCTTAGGGCTACTCAAAACACAAAGGATATTTAAAGAACAAGACAAACAGGCAGAGAAGGAGCTTTTGCAGAAGCCACTTTCGAGAAACCCTAGAAAGAATTCATCGAGAGATTGAGAAAAAGAAGAAGGAAGAGAGAAGTGGAGAAGAAGCTGACTCGATGTACTTCCCAGATAAGGAGTTTCCAGACGTCGCTGCCTCTCATCATCCATTCAGATTGTATTTTATGCTTATTTTCAATTTTATTATTGTATAGAAATGGGAATAATAGTTTGACGATAGGATTTTTGAATGTTAAGATAGTCTAAACTCACCTTCGGAGTTCTATCTTTGAATTAATGAAATCTGAATGTTTATTTGTTTATTGGATTTATTGTGGTTTAATTAGGTTTTCCATGAGATGGGGAATGTAAACTATTCACCCAACATAAGGTTTGTAAATAAGTGATTGTCTGATAATGAGCAAGAAATATCCGTCTTTCTACTAACCATGGTGTATTGAACTCATAATAAATTGAGAGGGTGAATCGAATGAAAAATAATTAAATTGAGCTAATGAAATCTGGGTTATTTAATAGAACAAGAATTAAATTAAATCGGTAAATTATGCGAAGAGAGATCTTGCATAGGTTTTCGATAGCTTATTAGACAAATTCAGAACTAATTAGGGTTTTGGATAGGTTGTTAATTGAGAGATTGCAACTTCCATAATCTGATTAGGGTTTATAATCTGAAATCCCATATTGGTTGGAGAGGGGAATGAAGTACGCCTTATAAGGGTATGGATACCTCTCCCTCATAAACGTGCTTTTCTGGGGGTGGGAAGAGCAAAACTGTGAGCGCTTGGCTGGTCTAAGGCCCAAAGCGGACAATATCTGTGGGTGGGTAGTCTATGGCTGTTACAAATAGTATAAGAGCTAGTACCCAAACTGGTATGTTAGTGAGGACGCTGAGCCCTAAAGGGGGGCAGATTGTGAGATCTCATATCGGTTGAAGAGGAAAATGAAGTATGCCTTATAAGGGTATGGATACCTCTCCCTCATAGGCGCATTTTTCCAATAGTGGGAAGAGCAAAACCGTGAGGGCTTGGCTAGGCCAAGGCCCAAAGCAGAAAATATCTGTGGGCAAGTGGTCTAGGGTTGTTACATATAATTTAAGGTTAATGATTATAACTCGAGAGAGAGTAATCAACCCTAGGATCATTTAGAATCAACAATTCAATAATTCATAATCAGTTAGATTAACATTAAGGATAGGTAAAATTCCCTTTCTCTCAATTTGGTAATTCCCTTAGGTTGATTCTTGGGTGTGTGTTGTAACTACTGAATTATTAATATTTTTGGGATTGATTCTTAATTTGATTGATTAAATTAACTTCTCATTTTAGTTTCGTTATATTTTGAATTTCTGCGATTTGTTTTGGCCTTAGATTTTAAGATTAGATTACTCTTCCTCATGGGATCGATACCTTAAATATTACGCTAACAAACCGTTCATTTGTGTATTATCAAGGGTATTTATTAAAACTTACACACATCAAACACCTGATCACTTTTCACTAAGGATGTTTCAATTATGTCTTTTTTCCTTTTTGGTTGATTTAATATCTTAAAATTAAAAACATAGTCCATATGTCATATCAGATTAGTCAGCTAAACAATGTTTTTACTATCTGGAAGTAGACATATAAGCAGACAAGGGAAATTTTATAAGTTAAACGTCTAAATCTTTTACTCAATAATCCACCCAATATAGAATCTTCAAATTATAGGAAATTAACAGAGCAAGAAAGTAGAAAAACAAAGATGCTACAGAATATGAATTTATTGATCTGAAACTTGCCTTATATAGGCTTACAGAAAAGAAAACAATTGAGTCATAAACTGATTAGCTAAAAATTAGGAAATAAATCAGCTAGCAGATCTTCTACTAACAATAACTTGCTAACTACTCTAACAGCTACTAAATCATCTCTAGATTTAAAAAACTAACAAACTTTGGATCATTCTTCAATACTCCCCCTTGATTCAAAGTTGGTAATGAACAAACAAGCTCTAAATACTTCAAACTTTGCTTTTGGGAGAGCTTTAGTAAACAAATCAACTAGTTGTTCATTCGATTTACAAAAATTCACCTTAATTTCTTCTTCTGCAACAAGTTCTCGAATAAAATGATGCTTGATCTCCATGTTCTTTATCCTTCTATGCATGACTGGATTCTTTGTCATGGCCCCAGCAGACATATTGTCACAGAAAAGTTGTGTAGCTTGTATTTACTTTTGATTCAAATCATTAAGTAGCCTTCTCAGCTATATTGCTTGACAGGAGGCTGTTGTAGTTTCTACATATGCAACTTCAGTTGAAGATAATGCCACAGTTGATTACTTTTTTGAAGCCCAAGCAATTGCTCCTGAACCAAGCACAAAACAATTCCCAATTGTACTTTTTCTGTCATCCTGTAAGCCTGGCCAATCACTATCAGCATAACCTGTCAGCACAAACTCATCTTTTTTCAAGTACCATATTCCAAGATCTTTACTACCAGCTATTTATCAAAGAACCCTTTTTGTTGCTCCACATAATGCTACTTTGTTGGACTGTGCATGAACTTTAAGATCAAGCCAACTGTAAAAGCTAAGTCTAGACGAGCATGTGTGAGATAGATGAGTCTTCCCACTAGGCTTCTATATTTTCTTACTCCTATCATTCATGTGCCATCTTTAGTAGTCAACTTCTCTTTCACATTCATTAGAGTTACTACAGATTTACAACTTAGCATGCCAAACTACTTCAAAAGATCAATAGCATATTTCTATTGTGAAACAAATATGCCATTCTTAGTTTTTTTGATTTCTAAACCAAGAAAGTAACCGAGTCTTCCTGTATCTGTCATCTTAAACATGCTTATCATAGCATTCTTAAATTCATCAATAAGCTACATCGATGATCCTGTGTAAATCATGTCATCGACATATAAGCTGACCATCATAACATCTTCCTCACCTTACTTCTTTATTGTATAAGGTTGGCTCATTTGAATTTCTCTGAAAACCATTATGATGAAAGAACTTATCAATCTTGCCATACCATGCTTGAGGGGCTCACTTTTCTTAGTTTGTACACCTAGTTTTATTCACCTGGAATCACAAATCCTTCTAGTTACTGCACATACACTTCTTCTCTCAAATCTCCGTTGAGAAACGCAGACTTAACATCAAACTGAAATATAGTCCATTGTAATTGAGCTGCAAGTGCAAGAATCAATCTGACTGTCTTAAACGTTGCTACAAGAGAGAAGCTTTCTTCAAAATCATCTTCAGGTTCTTGAACATATCCACGAGCCACCAATCTAGCTTTGTGCTTCTATATGATTCCATTAGAATGATATTTGGTCTTGAATATCCATTTCAAACTAATGGCCTTCTTCCCCTCTAGCAAAATTTGCAAGTTTCTAGGTCTCATTCCTTTTAATTGTTGAAAATTCTTCTTTCATTGCCTTCTTCCACACTTCACTTTCCATTGCAGAAGCTACGCATTTTGGATCTTCAGTAAACATTGCAAATGTGCAACAATCAGCATTATCCTCTCCTTCAATCTAAAACCTTTGTCGAGGAATTAGGCCACGCTGACTCTTGCGTAACTGAGGAGTCTCCTTCTCATTTTGAGTTTCATTTTGTGGAGATTGTGAGCCATTACTAATGGTTGCTGAATCACAATCAGCTTCTTCATCCTTTGCTTTCAACTTTTCTTCTTGAAGTGGTGTGTCAAGGACAGGAATCTGCTTTGTACCAGCTTCTTCAAAGTTCAATTTTTCATCAAACAAAACATGTCGACTAATCACAATTTGTTTCTTCTTTGGATCAAACAATTTGTATGCCTTTGAATTTGAGTAGTAACCAACAAAGATATACTTCTTTGTCTTTGACTCAAGTTTATTCCGAAGAGAAGGCACTAAAGCATAGCTCAAAGAGCCCAAAATTTGAAGATGACTAACTAAGGACTTGAATTCATACCAGGCTTTAAAGGGTGTCTTATTCCACACTGCTTTTGTAGGAGAAATTTTGATCAAATACACTACAGTAGCAATAACCTCTGCCTAGAATTCATATAAGAGATCTTTTCCTTTTATCATATAATGAGCCATTTCAACCACAGTCCTATTCTTACGCTTAGCTATACCATTTTGTTCTGGGGTATAAGGAGCTGTAAGATCCCTCTTGATTCCTTACTCTCCACAAAACTTGTTGAACTCTATGGAACAAAATTCTCCTCCTCTGTCGGTTCTAAATGCCTTCAGTTTCTCATTTTTTTGCTTTTCAATAAGTGCTTTGAATTTTTTAAAACACTCAAATGCTTCAAACTTGTAAGTGAGGAAATATACCCAATACATTCTTGAAAAATCATCAATAAAAAGCAAAAAATACTTACTACCACCATATGATTCTGTTCTCATGGGACCATAAATGTCTACATGTACTAACACAAGCTTTTCTTCTGCGCTCTTTGATTGTCCTACAGGGAACGACCTTCTTGTTTGCTTTCCCATAGCACAACCTTTGCACACATGATCCAATTCCTTAACTGTAGATAAACCCTTTACTATTCCTTTGCTTGAAAGTAATTGTACACCTTTGACATTAAGATGACTGTAATGCTGGTGCCACACCTCAGAATCATCGTATCTGCTGCTCATCATCCCATGAGTTTCTTTACAGGAGAAATTTATGGGAAATATCTTGTTCTCACTCATCTTAGCCTGGAACAACACTTCACCTGTTTTCTTTTTAACAGTGCAAGCATTTTTCTCAAACATGATAGAATAACCAGAATCGACTAATTGTCCCACACTTATTAGATTATAAGCCAAACTTGGTGCATAGTGAACATTTTGAGTCATCTTTTCTTTCCCATCAATGTTAACAACAGTAGTTCCTTTCCCTTTAATTTGAACCTGCTTGTCATCTCCCAATCTGACCTAGGATTTTTGTGTCTCATATAGATCTTTGAATTTTGCTTTATTTCTTGTCAATTGATTTAAACAAGCACTATCAAGGCACCAAACTTCTTTAGAGGTAGCTTGGGGACTTATATAAGTCATAAACAGGTAATCTTCTTCTTCTGCATATTGTGCTTGCTTTTCTTTGCTCCAACAATCATTTTCTTTATGTCCAAACTTCTTACAATAAATGCATTGGACTGCACTTATTCTTCCACGTCCTCTTCCTTTAAATGCCCCTCTACCTTTGCCTCGGTTTGACGCTTGCTCCCTCTGAACTTGAAAAGCCTACTCTTCTTCCTTGGCTAAATTTCTGTTAATTCTGGCCTCATGTGTTTGCAGAGATCCCATGAGTTCATCGACTGAATAGGTGGAGAGATATTTAGATTCCTCTATGGCTGCAACCACATGATCAAACTTGGAAGATAAAATCCTTAAAATCTTTGCAACAACAGTCTCATCAGTCACTTTATCATCATATGCTCTCATTTGGCTAACAATAGATGAGATTTGAGCAAGATATTGATGTATTGTCTCATTATTTTTCATAATTGCTGTTTCAAAATCTCTTCTAGGAAATTGCAATTTCACTATGATTACCTTGACGGAACCTTGGTACTCAGTCTTGAGAATATTCCCTGCCTTATTTAGTGAGGTTGCTGATGCAATCCTTGAGAATATAGTTACATCCACTGCTTGTTAAATGAAGAAGAAGGCCTTTGCGTCTTTCTTCAGAATCTCCCTACTTCCTATCTCTTCTGGAATTGTTTTGGTGTTCCCTTTCTCAACAAGATCCCACATATCTTGTGACCTGAAGACAGTCTTCATCTTGAGACTCTAAAACTCATAGGAATAGCCTTTGAAGAGGGGAATTTGAGGTTGAGATACATTTGCTGCTAAACTACTTGATGCCATCTTACTGCTAAAATGAACACAGAAGCCTAGTTTGTAACTTGATTCTAATACAAAAAATGTAGGAAATTAATAGATCAAGAAAGTAGAAAAACAAAGATGCGAGAGAATATGAATTTATTGATCTGAAATTTGCCTTATATAAGCTTACAGAAAAGAAAATGTTTGAGTCATAAATTGATTAGCTAAAAATTTGGAAGTAAATCAGCTTGCAGATTTTTTACTAACAGTAACTTACTAACTAATCCAACAGCTACTAAATCTTCTCTAGATTAAAAAAACTAACAAACTTTGGATCATTCTTCAACACAGATTGTATTAACACCCACAATTTCTGGACAAAGTTTAACCTGCCCTCTAAGTTTTGTTTGCTCCTTAAGAGCACTGAACATATGCTCACCATGGAAAACGTGTTTATTATCCACACGTTTATGAGAAGAAGAGAAGATATGTCCCTCCTTAAGTTTTGTTTGCGCCTTAAGAGCACTGAACATATGCTCACCATGAAAACTGTGTTTATTTACGAGGTTCAATCAGGACGATGGGGCCAAGAATAATACAAACCCATCGCCCTCCCTTTTTCTCCAAGAATAGTACAAACCCATCACTCTCACTTTTTCTTCTCCTCGTACTTCAGGTTGAAGATAAATGTGCTAAATTGTTAAACTAACATCGCCAATTCCTATATAGGCATACCACTCATTGCAGGTATTATCACCCATTGATATTAGACCTCCTGTAGAACTACACATCTACTATTAAGTTAACTCAGGCATGGATATGGCCTGCACTATTCAGACAACTTTCTTATCTCGCCAATCGCATTCTTCATTTCCATTCTCTTATAAGGAAGGTCATAAAAGAGTTCACAAATCCCAAATAGTTTGTACTCCAGTTTTTGATCGTCAAACTTTGAACAAGCCTAGACTACCCAACCTAGTGACTGATCGGCTGGTGGTGGAGAGACAAATTCCTGAAAACGAGGCGGAAATAATTCCTGGAAAATATGGAAGGTTTGGAGGGAATTTTGATCCTGAGACACTCATGACATGTTTGATCATGATCGAAGCCGAATTCAACAATGTTTTATATGATCCACAGTTTCAAGTTCGTTTGTTGAACATGATCTGATGACAAGACAATTTAGCACTGTCTCAAGATAATCCTCTTTCAAAGTCTAATTTTATGGTTTTACTGAAGCTTACAAAAGGGGAGCAGACCTCCACTGACCAAGCAATTCTGCTATATACATAAACTGAAGCTTATAAAACAAGGGCTTAAGCTGTTAAAACTTGTGAAAGGCTCCATCATATCAGTTATCCATTCTACCAAATCTAAGCTTGAAGATATTCAATCAAAGACAGCCTTGAGGCCTATTGATCAGTTGTTACTAGACACTAAGAAGATAACTCTTTCTAACTACATGCAGGCTATCAAAAACCATAACTATTTACTTCAACAGTGAAACTTTCGTAAAAGAAAAATCTCAGTAGAGCGACTATTGTATATCACCGGACACTGAACTGACCACTTGAGACACGAAAACCTCATGTATCTCCCTTATGGCAAGTTCGTTGCACAAAAATTCACTAAACAATTGCTTCAAAATGTCTTAATTCCTTTTCCGAGTAACTATCATGCAATCCCAAGCACTGAACATGATACCTGAGACACGAAAAATTGAAATATCTTCCTCATGTGATGTCCGAAGCTTGAAAATTTACTTGAAATCGGATTTAAAACACCTTAATTCCTTTTTTAGGAGTTAAACTTTAATTTATCACTAATATAATAAATCCAGAAAATGGAAAATTTCACTTTATAAATTTCCCAGACATAGAAACTGACTCAAAATATCCCGGGGCACCCTTACGGGAAATTTGAAAATTTTTTGTTTTTTTATTAAATTATTGTAGCAATTTCGTATTGATACTAGCCACTGCGTTAGCCAACACATTGATGCATATCAGACGCGTGCCAACGTAGATATGCTGGAGACATGTCTAGAGCGTGTTGCGCACACGTAGTGACCCGCAGATGCATTGTCCCCCCACGTCATTGTTCACCAATCATGCGCATGTGCCACACGTGCCCGACGGTGAGACACACCTCGTCAGAAAAAGGCGATTTTCGGCAAGCATCGGGTCAGATTTTCACAGTCCCGAATTCGTTTTCAACCCGTTTCTGAAGGCTAAACACATTTATACCAATTTTATGTAATAAAAAGTAACAAAAATTGAGAAACATAAGTTAACTCTCTAAAAACCTAATGTAGAAAGAACTGAAAAATCTTCATTTTTAACCACCTGATCACGTCACCGCTCTGATACCATATGTAACATTTAACGATACCTTAGTTACGTATCTCGGATTGAATGTGAAAGGGCAATAAACGAAGAAATGAAAATACCTAATTTCGATTCTATAACTTCAAATGAGCTTTTTGAAGCTGAAATAAGCGCGAATTGTAGCACCCCAATCCTGCAAGACCCGAACCCGACATCGATGGGTAATATCTGAGTTCGTGCCCTGCGAGGGTGGAGTGCTAGAACACTCTATCAGTCAAATCTCATTACAAAGTTTTTTTTTGGAACAATGCGCACTTTTGCGAAAAAATCAATAATCAATTCGGGCCCTTTTCAATCATAAACTTTTTCAATCACATATATATATGATAATTGCACTCAAAAGTCAGTTTCATTTACCACCCTTTCCATTTTGGAAAATTTATTACAAAATAAGTTCAATCAATAAACATAATACAGAAATCTCATAATACACCCTTTCATACAAAAATTAATGAAAATAAAGATGCAGACGCGAACTGATTCCGACCTCTACCCTTCACTTGTATACTGTAGGCATACTCCCGTTGGCCTAACGGGGTATTCTTCTGATCCTAAAAAATAGTTGCAAATTTTGGGTGAGTTTTGCGAACTCTATAAGTGACCATCATCGATGGCTCACCCAATCACATAACACATAATCACATTCACAACATTGCACATTTCACATTCAGTACAATTTAATCATTCATATCATGCATATGTCATGCACATGAGACTCACTTTCCATTTGTTAATTTGTTGTGACCGAGTGCCTAAACTGTCCCTTATCTGCTTGGGAAATACAGGGCTCATTAATAACTGTCTCTTATCTGCTTGGGGGATATAGGGCTCATTATACATAGTGAGCCCTAGGCTCTTAATCACTTTTGAGTTCGAGACTCATTTTCACTTTTCACTTTCTAAGCTTTAAGCTCTTTTCACTTTCGGTGGCTACTACGGTCACAACTATCATTATATTTCATATATTTATGAGATGGAATGCATCACTCACATTTGCATAATATCATTCAATCACTTTCCTAGATCATCGGACCTTAGTCCGGCATTCAACATTAAGTTAAGAATTCGCATTTTCATTCATATGCAAATGAACTTTCAGAACACATTTAACAATCACATTAGGTACACTTAGTTCATCTCATTCACATTCAAGTATCACTTCAATATCCAAAACAAATATCACAATCATCGGACCTCCTATCCAGAAACTAACATAGTCAAACACTTTCACATAATCATTCAAAAATCAATCAATATCAAAAGTCAAACAAAGCAAACAGTGGAATG
>JANZXP010000002.1:26002166-26017332 GCA_027576715.1 Erythroxylum flavicans
ACTCACTTTCACTTGTTATTGTTGTTGTTGTGACCGAGTGCCTTTTTACTAGCTCATATCCCTTAGTGGATACCGAGTTGTGTCAGAATAATGTTCCATATCCCTTAGTGGATACCAGGTACTTTCACAACTGAGCCTGAGGCTCTGATCACATTATGAGCTTAAGCTCCTTACAATGGCAACTCCGATCACAGCTGCCTTTATCTTTCATGCATTCATGTAATGGAATACTTCACATTCATATATATATATACAATCAATTACTTGATTTCATTTTCACTTTCATATTCACATTTATCATCAGACCTTAGTCCGTAATTCAACAATAATGTGAAGTATAACTTATTAATTCCAATTCACATACAAGGAGCACTTCAATATCACAATCATCAAATCAGAATCATCAGACCTTCATGTCAGGAATTCAACAATCAAATCACATTCACAGATAATTCAAATCAGAAATTAAGCAAACAAATAATAAAGTGGGACCATCTAGGTTACTCACAACTGCTCCCTAAAGCCTATTGCCTTGATGTTCCGGCAATATCAGGATGTGGTTGCGCTACATTAACACAATTTCACATTACTGTACTACTTATGTAATTGAGTAAACACAGGTATAAATGTATCATGTATCATGCATGTGCAATTACAAATTCTAAGGTATATTTCTGTAACAAATTGACGTACTCCAATAGTGCCAAAATTCATACACTCATTCACATCCCATTCAGGTCAAATTTGCATAATAAATAAGATCAAAAACATGATGTATTTTTGTAACACTTTCTTCTAAATAATTGTTCCTCTGTGTCTTAAGTTTCTCATGATTCCAAAATCATTCAATTTGGTTCATTATTCTATAAGTTATACTCATAATACGACAGACTGAGTACATTTGAAATTTGGGCTAGTACAAGATCATGCATTTAAGTTTTACAACTCATATCTCTCAATTCCAATATCCAAAAATTACAAAATTTATACCAATTTAAATCTAAGAGAATAAAATACAACTTTGGTGAAGACACCTTAGTCTAATTCAGCCTACAGTAATATAGTTTATTTAATAACAACAGGATATGATTTCTGTCCCTAGTAATGCTACAGCCTAAGCCAAGACTCAATTTCATTCCAATTTTAAAAGTCTTAAAGACAGAATTAAAATTTAAATTCTTTAAGAAAGTTGTATAAATATGTCTCAAGTTTAATTTGAATCAATAATCAAATCATTTGGAAATCTACAGATCAAGATATAATCAAAATACCGAAGCATGTTCAAGTTAGTTCATAACATTCCAATACATTCCCTCACTTTGATTCAATCAATCCTTTTCAAATCAGTTCATATGACTCTAAATTTTCAAGGAGAGGAAAATCAATGTCTTAGGAGTGTATTGGTTCAATTTTCAAGTCATTTGGAGGTCGGGAGACAAAGTTATAACAAAATGAATGCAAGATGTTCAAAACAGTCTCTTTCACTTCTCTCTCTAAAACGCAGGTCTTCTTCTTCTTCACCGAAACCTAGTTTCTTCTTCCATTTTTTTTCTAGATTTCCACTTTTACACTTCATAACTAATACATTCATTGCATAAACCAACTTTCCTACTCCCCTTTCAGCTCAACAACACACAACAAACCAAAATCCAAAATTTAAACATAATCATCCAAAAAAACCACATATTATTATTCATGCAAATTCCAGTTTCTGCATTTTTCTCTATCTTACATTCATCTTATGCATTTTTCCACCTTCTTCTACACTTTCATTTCATAAAAAACTTATCATTTTATCATTTCTATATCAGGACCTCACCCAATTTATTTTCCTTATCTTTACACTCACTTCAGATCATCTCAAAAACACCCACACATATTCCCACATATCAAAAGTGAACAAAAACAGAGCATATATATTCATACATCAGCTTTCATGAACTTCTGCATTTTCATTCATCTGTTACATCTTTTTTTTTCCAGTTAAGTCCAATATCATAAGCAGATCACCATTTCTAACTTTCTGTCACTGTTGTGTTTTTTCTAAATGCTTAAGAACAATCCTAAATAGAACCTATATCATGCATGCATTCATTTACAACCCTTAAATCATTATCAAACAATCATTTATGGTACCTATAAAACTCAGAACACAACTTACTTGATTTAGCAAATTTCCCAGTAGTTATGAGTGGACCAAATACACAAAATGAACAAATTTTGTTTGGTGATGGATGATTAAGAAGAGTGTTTTGGTGATGGGCACTTTCGGTGAAGCAATGAGAGAATGAGAGAAAGAGCTGCGGCTCAACACCTAACTACGTGGGTTAATATCTCATTGACACATGTCATCCATACATGTGTGTTATTTGTCAAACATTTAAAGCTGCCACATGTTACAATATAATTGGTGCATTATTTCAATATTTTTTTTAGTTTAAAATACCCCAAATTTTTAAAAATTCACCAAAAATTTTGAAATAGTAATTGTTATCACCAAATAACTTTTCAACACAAATATTCCATAATTCACATTTTAATCGCATTTATAAATTAATTATACCCGAAAAATGTCAGTGAATGCATATACAATTATTTTAATGTATCAAAAATAAATTCACATATGTGTGAATATACAATGATGCATAAGTATACAATGTACTTACAATTTCTCACAGTACACTCAATTCACTATTCTGGGGTCTAGCCCCGAACATGAGATGTTACATTATATATCTTAGGTCCCTAATGGAATATGCTCTCAAACTACTGCCATCTTGCTTTTGGAAGAATCATCATTTCTTATAAAAATGATGAGATCAAAGTCGATCTGTTGGACTCCAATGAGCAAGCATTACATCTAAATTTTCTCTTTCTGTAGGAAAATGTCAATATAAATATATCTTTCATTTATGTGGGTAACTATGGTTTTTAGAGAAGGTGTCTATGGAATAATCTCCAAACAATTGGCAGTAACATTAACAAAACATGGATGATATGCGGTGACTTTAACTCAATCCTCTACACTACAGAAGCTCAAGGCCATTGCAATTTGAAGAACCATTTAGATGATTTCAAAGATTGTGTTCAAGATATAAGAGTGACTGATTTAAAATTCATGGGACACTCCTTCACTTATTCCAATAAGCAAACTTCAGCTTGAAATATTCGAAAGAAGCTTAATTATGCACTTGTCAATGATACCTGGCTGTATAAATTTCCTAACAGCTTTGCAAAATTCAAAGACTCCTTATTCTCGAATCACACCCCTATCATAGTTAACAGCCTGTTCCAGAAACACATCACACATTATCTCTTCAAATTTAACAACTAACTTTTCCACGATGTTGGCTTTACTGAAGCTTACAAAAGGGGAGCAGACCTCCACTGGACCAAGCAATTCTGCTATATACATAAATGGAAACTTATAAAACAAAGGCTTAAGCTGTTAAAATCTGTGAAAGGCTCCATCATATCAATTATCCATTCTACTAGATCAAAACTTGAAAATATTCAATCAAAGATAGCCTTGAGGCCTATTGATTAGTTGTTATTAGACACTAAGAAGATAGCTCTTTCTAACTATATGTAGGCTATCAAAAACCAAAACTATTTGCTTCAACAATGAGCTAGAGTGAATTAGCTCAAAGATGGTGATAATTGCACTACTTCTTCTTCAACTTAATTCTAGCAAGGAAAAATCACGATAAAATTTACTCTATCACATCCACATTAGGCTCTTCATTCCAGAAATTTCAAGATATGCAAGAGGAAGCTATAAGGTACTTTAGTTCCCTCATTGGCACTCCTAGCCTTCAAAATGCTTCTATTACTACGCTAAGCACACTCACTTTAAAGCAAGTATCTCCGCATGTTCTGGATTTTTTTATAAAACCCATTAATGACAATGAAATTAAGAAAGTAATATTTGAAATAGATGGCATGAAGGCCCTAGGGCTTGATGGTTTCAACAGCTATTTTTTCCAAAAATCGTGGAATATTATTGAAAACTTTGTGAAATAGGCTATCCGAGAATTGTTCACAAAAGGAGCATTTCTTAAGGAAGTAAACAGAACTTTCCTTTGCTTGATCCCTAAAGGCTCTAACCCTTCCCCTTGTGGAGACTTTAGACTAATAATATGTACCAAATTCCTTTACAAAATCATCTTTAAAATCCTAGCTACTAGATTGAAAAAAGAAATAAATCCTTTGATTAGTAAGAATTGGGGTTCTTATATGAGTGATCAACATATTGGAGATAATGTTCTTATAGTTCAAGAACTACTCAATGGCTACTCTAGATCTAACTATTCTCCCAACTATACAATGAAAATAGGCTTTCATAAGGCTTTTGATAGCATTAGTTGGGAGTTTTTATAAACAATGCTTCAAGCTTTTGAGTTTCCAGACATCTTTATCAAATGGTTGAGGGAATGCATCTCCTCAGTTACAATATTTGTGCTTATTAATTGCAGTTCAACTAAGTTCTTTAAGGCTGCTAAAGTCCTTCGACAGGGGGATCCTCTACCCCTTGTCTTTTTATCCTTTGTATGGAAATCCTTAACTCAATTATCAAACAAGAAATGAAGCTCAATCCCAAATTCAGATACCATTCAAAATGTGAAAAGATTGGTTTAACTAACCTTAGTTTTGTAGACGATTTGCATAGTTCAACTGGATCCCATTAACACATTAATGAAGGCTCTTGATAAATTTAAAAGTTACTTGGGGTTGTAGATGAACCTCAATAAAAGCCAATTTCTTATCTCCAAAAGGGCCTATGATCTCAAACCATACATTGCACAATCTATTGGTATGCAGTCCATTAGTCCTTCACTAATGTACTTGGGACTTCTTGTGACATTAAACGCCTCAATTACCTTAAATGCTTACATCTCATTGAAAGAATTCAGAAAAGAATCAACTCCTGGGTAAACAAAGCTCTGATCCTATACGTGTAAGTTACAACTTATCAAATTCGTGCTCAATTCTTTACATATATATTGAAGCTCCCACATCTTCCTTCCCTAAAACATCATCAAAGACATAAAAAGATTGCTCAAAAATTTCCTGTGGAGTCATTTTAATGGTTCCAAAGAGAAAGCTAAGGTAAAGTAAACTGATATATGCCTCCCCAAGAAAGAAGGTGGCTTAAACATCTCATCATTCAAGACCACTAACTATGCTTTCATTCTTAAGAGACTTTGGTGGATCTTTCTTGATAAATATTCACTATATATCAAATTGCTTCACTCATATTCCCTCCAAGGTAGATGCATATGGCAAATAAGCAAAAGCACTTCACATTCACACTTCTTAAATCAATGAATCACTTTGAGAGATATGTTACAAGTTGGTGTCATAAGTAGAGTTAAGAATGGTAGACTAATCTCATGAAAATTGGTCGGGCCATGGACCACTCTTGCCATCTCTATATACAACAAGGAACTTATCTACTTCTTCACTCCATACTAGGCTAAGCTCCGTCATTCATGAAAACTCCTAGTAACTCGCACATCGACTGAGACATATACAACCCACATATCTCCCTAATCCAAACTCTCCTGATATCTTTTACTGGAAAGGCTATCCAATTCACACACTAATCAACAAAACTACCAAGGATCTCTGGAGAAGAAGCCACCTCAAAGTTGACTAAAATAAAATCATTTGGAGCAAATATTAACTCCTCAAATCTCTTTTATTCTTTGGCTTGCAATTTAGAACAAGCTCAAGACTTCAGATCGATTGCCTTATTTACAAAATAACAAAAACTATCCCAGGTGTTGGATTCATGTGAAAATGAGGGATCATCTTTTCTTTACTTGTTTCTTCAACAACAACATATAGTAGAAAATTAAGAGTAAATGTTTGTGGTCTGATTAGGGGCATTCCCTCACTAATCTTATGCAACAGTTATCCACACAGTCAGCTCATTCGAAACATGACCAACTCATCTTCATTCTTATGTTAGGACTCCGTGTCTATACACTATGGAGAGAAAGAAACTTCGTACAAGCCAAAGTTCAACAATGGAGACCATTCATTCAGACATTATCAAATAAATTTGTGAGTTGCTGATTGTGAAGAACCTATAATAGCACTGCACTGTTAATACATTATCTTCTCTGAACATCTAAAAATAGTCATGTTTGATGTACTATTTCCTTGGCTCTTATTTTTTCTCTACTCCTTACATGAATTTGTAAGGATTGTAAGAGGGTAAACCCCTCAACATTTTTTCTACTTTGTATTATTTTCATTACTTATAAATTACTACAATTTTTCTTTTAAAAAACCTTAAATTCAATCCAATAAATTACAGAGTGCAAGTTCAAGTCTAAACAATGGTGACGAGATGAGTATTCGAAAGAGCCATTACTTGATTAGACAGCAAGTCACAAAATCTCTTCATTTTAAATTAGAGTTATATTTGAATCAATTTAATTTACATTATTACTAATAATATCATAACAAATTTCTACTAATATCGTGTTGAGTGGACGACCAATTTCTTTGAACCTATAACACTTGGAAACGACAAAGAAGAAAAGTGATATTGATGATAAAAATATGAGCAATGTGTGACTAATTAGTAATTACAAGAAGGGTATAAGAATAATCTAATCTTATATCGGAAGGGCTTCTAATACAAGAAATATATTAATAAATTGATTTTACAGGCAGAAAAGGAGGATTTTGATATCCCACATTAGACATAATTATTAGTTAATTCATAACTAATTTTTTTAATTATACTTTTCTTAAATTAGAATTTGAGTATTTATTAGTTCGATTTAAATTTCTAAACTATTGTAAATAAAATGACAATACTAAAATATAAATCCAATAAAAGACAAGCAATTATTTTAAACTGAATTTTAAAAAGTTAAATGTACCTTCTTACTTATAAGAAAATATATATTATATGTATTATCATATGCCTCATTTTAATAACTTTAATAATAATGATAATATATTTTATTACCATAAGGTAAAATAATTATTCAAAGATCTTAAATTGACAGGTGACGCTTATAAATTAATTTTTTTTATCAATATTTACTACCCAATTTTGTAATCGAAACTTTCCATGTATCAAACTGTTGTGCATGGATGTTGGCTACTCCCATGCAAATTAAGTAATGACTTTGCTAATAAAAATTGGCATTTTGACGAAGGTAAACAAATTGTTTATTATTTGGGTATGACATTTTGGTAAAATCGGTGCCCAAAATTTTGCTTTCCTGGTCATTATATTAACTTTCTCTCACTCGAGGTTAAGTTTGAAAATATTAAATATAACACATTAAATATTTCAAGAATTGATAATATTATTGTCTGCACTCAAATTAAATCTTAAACTCTTGTAACAAAAATAAGCATAATATAAGAGAGTAGAGAGTGTTCCCACAAGGAATTATAATATGTTAACTGTTAAATAATAAGCTAACTAATGAAATAGGTGATTTGTGATAGCACGAAATTTATAAAAAAATTAGCAATTAAATTTAGAAAATAGTAAAAGTGAATTATTAGAGAAACTAATCTCAATTTATAATAACATCCACCATTAGAACTATGGTTGATCATCGATAAAAAAGAAAATTATTTTATTATTCAAATATTCCTTGTGATACCTGATACTTATCATTCCATATGATTAGTTAAATTAAAAGCACGTAACCTAATTATCTCTTATTATTCAACAACCTCATATACAATCCAAAATTTAATTAAACAATAACTTAAAAAAAGAAAGACCAATGAATATAAATAATACAATATCTATAGTTATGTTTAACCTAGTTAGGAGTTCTTCTTAAGAATTGATAATTCTTGACATATCAAATTATGAACTGCTATTTGCTAATTGAATATGTACATATTCAATATTTAATCTAGTAAATGATTATTTTAATTAATAAGCTAATCAAGCGCACTGGAAATCAACCAAAACAATCGTAATATGTAAGTGTAGAAGAACAGTTCATTATCTGAACAAACAAAACAAATTTGTGTTAAGACATATATATCTCATAATCTACAAAGTTCCAAGGGCTTTAATTCCCTTTGACTAAGAAAAATAAACTTGACTACTAAAAGTCATAGTTTTCCATTGGTGTATATTAAAGAAAAGAACATAAAACTAATGATGAAGATAGAAAAAGAAACGAGAGGTTACCCTTTTCCTCCTACCCTAAAGCCAAATATGTAGCTGAATTGTCACACTTTCTTGTTTATTTTATCTCTTTATTTTAATTATTTGATCTAAAAATTAATTAACCCAAATACTACTCTCCAAATTTGGTTAAAATAGAATTTAGAAATCTTAAAATCTCTAAAATGTTTAACTATGAATCTGTAGTTACTAGTAAATATGTCCATGCCCAGTCGTTAAGAACACCAGTGTTAGTTCATGCCTATTTCTCTAGTTGCACCTCCATTTATGGGTTTTTGATTCAATTTAGCTCTAAATCTACCAAAGAATACTTAAATACAAAATATAAGTAAATCTCTTAGATTGAACTAAAAATTGTATACAACAAAAGAGAATTAAGAATTAAAATAACAATATTTAACTACTTTATTAAGTTTTCCCACATGTACCTTTTGCTTGTTCTCGATTTGGTTAAAATAAAACAATATAAATAAAATGGTTCTATTACTCCACTTCTCATGAAATCAAAGAGCATGCATACCTTAAGATTCAAACCAATCAAGATTAAAGCACAACATAACATACTTCATAACTAAATTTCGCAATGAGATACATAGAAAGATAAACTAAGACAATGTTATTCTAGAGCATACATGAATTTTTGGGGAATCTTCTCACGATTATCACTCATACCACTCATATGTTTAATGGTTGATTGTTATTCTCAAGTTCTTTTAATGTAAATGCTCCACTATATGCTTGTGTATATGCCAAATCTCCACCACTTAGAGTATACACAAGCGAAAATAGAAAAGGGCTTTCATTATTAGTTGTAATGAGGCCAAAGGTAAAGGTGAGTTTAAGCCATAAACATTAACAATGCATTTAAACAAAATTAAGGAACAAAAATGTAGATCAAACCATGAAAGTCATCTCACTTAAAAGAATTTAACTATGAACTTTTTTAAAAAAAGATGAAATATAAATGTCGTATGTTTTTATTACTACTCTAAGGTTTTTTTTTTGTTGCCACTCCAAAGATAATTTTTATTTTTAATAAACAAAATAATATTTACAAGGCACCTGCAACACTAAAAACTTTGAATCCTATATTTCACAAAATTTCTTCTCACATCATTTAATTCCTATATTCCCCAACATTTAAATTTACAAGTCACTTTGGTTTAAATGCTTCACTTACATCTATGGTTAGTTAAGATTTTAAGGAAAAGGTTTGTGCTTCTAATATAGATGAAATCCAAAGAAAAAGGAATTATGACTCAAAAGGGTTGACTAGAGATATTAAATTGGCTAGGCTATTTAAGTTAATATTTACATAAACAAGGATGATCTTTTATCATTTTCATGCATACATATACCAATGTGGTCTCAAAATAGTTCAAAGTAAGTTTTAGGGATATATTCATAGAAAAACACGACTAAACTCTCCCCCACACTTAAACCAAATATTATCCATAATGTTATATACAAAGTATAAAAGGAAAGATAAGTGGAAGGAATTACTTGAATATAGGGGAAAGAAAGAGAGACAAAGTGAGCTCTCATTGAGATAGGGAATAAGAAGGCATAAGCCCTTGTTCGTAAAAAAGGCCATCAAACTGTGCTCTATACGAATTAGTTTTTGTTTAATTTTGTTCATGCGGATTAGAATTCTAAGGGATAAAGGAGTAAAGGAAGAAGATGGAATGTCTGTCAAATGTTGGCTACTTTGGTGCATGTTCATTTGCTACCCTATATTGTTAGATAGTCCAAGAGAAAGGTATAGTAGTTTGGCTAGGTGGCATAAAGCTGAAACTATCATCAGGTTGTTGAGTGATGATACCTGCTCTACCTAAACAATGCAACTCCAGGAGTTCCATCTTATAAACAGTTTATATATCAATGTTAGATATATTAAGCAAACTTAACTTAATTAAAAGTTATGTGAGTGAAATAAAAGTCTAATATCAACTTATTTTTTTCTTTTATACCATATATTGAAATTGTGTGAGTAATGGATAACCTAAGTTCATTGAAATATTTTGTTCCATACACCATAAATAATAAAACTCTACCTTAGTGAAAGTTCCTACACTATCCCTTCTACTTGAAACATATTTAAGTTTATGTTTCTTGAGGTAAGAACTTTTTAAAACACTAAGGTTATATGAAGTAGAATCGACAAACCATTCACACTACAAATCAACAAGTTTAAAATTAGGACTGTAATCACATTTTGAACTCACGAATGGCTCTCTTTTGGCATCACTTTTCTTTACAAATCCTATGGAAATGTTAAACTTAGTAATTAAAAAAGAAACTTCCCTCCCTATCATCCTAAATTCAACAATTCCCTTATTGAACAAATTAAGCTCATGATCATATTGAACTAAAAAGTAGTATAGAATTTGTGAGTGAGTTCAATAAAAGCAGGAAACCTCTCACTCATATGGTTATACTAATCCATTCTTTCAGCTAACACATCAAATTCTCCATGAATTTCAGGTCCTATAAACTCTATGTATGAATATCGATACAAAGGTAAATTTTTTGCTCACACAACCTTTTATACTTATTATTCTCTGACACAATAAAAAAATTATCAAATCCCCTAATCTTAAACTTCAATTTGTCGGCTAATTCCACCTTCTTCCCTTTTTAAGTTTAAGAGTGATAGTCGTAGATTGCATCATATTTTGTGGGTAGTTTAGGATGTGCTTAGTGGCTAAATTTAATTGATTGGTATGTATTATGGTTAGAATTATGTTAGTTAGTTAGTTAAGTATTTTTGTTTTGTGTGTTTTGTAGGTTAGAGCACATTTTTTACCTTCAATTTTATGTTTTTCAGGTGTTGTGACATGTTTGCTAGTGTTTCAAGGCAAATATAAAAGAACGAAGAAGACCTGAATTTGAACCCAGGCCTAAGCCACGATCATGACAGAAGCAGATGCAAGGACCCACAATCATGGCATGTTGGCCACGATCATGACAGAAAGGGAAACAAGGTGCCAAGATCATGGCTTGCGTAATAGATACCACAATTCGACCTTTCAAACTTCATTTTTCAAAGATATTTTTAACCTTTAGAGCACATAAAAAGCCCTAAAGTTGCCCTAATTAAAAAAGACTGTAAGAAGAAAAGGAAGAGACAGAAAAGAGGAGCCCCAACTTCTTCCATTTTGGGAAAGCTTCAAGGGAGAGAAGAAGAAGAGAGAGAAGAGGAAGAAGAGGAGAGAGGAAGTAGGTCTTCTAACAATGCCGCCTTCTCGGGTTATCCGATCCAAGTTCTTCTCCTTTCCATCTTTATTTTCGTTCAATTAATGTATGAGATGATGATAGATTGTATGATGATCGATATTGGATTGTTGATGATGTTTTTTTAATAGAAAATAAGTAGTATATTCATTCACAAAAGTGGAAATTGCAAAAGGAAGTGATTATTATCTCCAGCAATTGGAGCGTGTACAATTTTGTTATCTACAATACCTACAGAAAATGCATGCATTGTCTATATTCTCATTAACTGCTTAATTCTTGTTGAGATAAGATGCGAATGAAACTTTGTCAAAATGGTCATCCTTAGCTTGAGATAAAACTCCATCCGGGTGTACTTACTGTAACGCTCAGCTTTCCCAAAAATCTTAGTGTTTCTCATCATCCATATGAAATGTATAAGCATAGCAAAACCAGCATTGAATACCTTTAAATCCTCCCTACTTTTCCACCTTAGCCCATTGATCCAATGCGGATAGTCTTCCCAACTGAGGTTCATATTATATACCTCAAATAAATTGAGAAATTCTCTCTATAGCTGTTGTGTATGGCAACACTTAAAGAACATGTGACTAATATATTCTTCCTCACTGGTACATAAAAGACATAACTTATCTGAGATTTGAAATTTTACCATATCTCTAGTATTTAGCTTGGGTCGAGCTGTTAACCACAGTATGAATGAGTGTGACTGAGTTGTTCCAACACTCTACATCAACTTGTGAAAAGGGAAAGTGATCAGTGGACCAAGCATCATCTATTTACAGGACTGAGCAGTAAACTTATGAGAGTTATGTAATTCCCATCTAACTTCATCTTCATGTCTCGTATCAGGAGAATAATCTAGCATACAATCAATTATTGGTCTTATTCCTCTCCTCGCATGAAAAGGCCAATGCTAGCTATCATTGCAAACAAATAACTGCATTTTGGTGTTGATAGGAATTAAACATGTAAGTCTTGCATAACAGTCCAAGAGCATGCCAGTTGTTAAACCAAAATGTTGTGCCTTTTCCGTCTCTAATGTAATGCTTGATATTAGAATGCACAAAAGATCTGGTACCTAATATTTGTTGAAAAGTATAGGATTGAGTACTCTTTTGAGTTATAGACCAAATGCTTGCTTGTTTAACATGAAACATGTGCACCCATTTCACCCAAAGACTCTCCTTTTCATAACTAATCCTCCATAGCTTTTTAGCTAATAATACCTTGCTCATTCCACTAGCAGAATTGATACCTAATCCACCATATTCTTTAGGTAAACAAATGACACTCCATTTGACCTTAGAAGTCTTTTTACTATTGAGATTGTTGATGGTGTTCTAACTTTTCCTTTGGGATTTTACCTTAGTTCAATGTTAATATAGTCGTTTATGTTATTTTGATAGGGTGTTGTGATTAATTGTAGAACTTGCATATTTCGATAACAAACTAAGAGAATGAAATGAATAAAAATGGTTAGGTTGGATTAATGAGAGTTAAGTGATCCAATAGACTATATGATTAATCATATCGATTATTGTGCAAAGAGAGATCCTCTATGAGAGCCGATAGTTTATTAAAGGGCTTAAAATCTAATTAGAGTTGTGGGTCTTTTGTTAATTGAGAGATTGCAAATTCCATAATTCAATTAAGGATTATGTAATCTACCCTACGATAGTCTAGAACCAACACCACAATAACATATAAATGATTAGATTAGCATTGATGATAGGGAAAATATCCTCTCTCATAATTTGGTAACTCTTCTTGGTTAATTTCGATTGTGACATTTATGTTGCTCGATTTCAATTTATTTTTATGTTAAGCTTGCGAATTAATTTCTTAATAATCACTTTATCGTATTTACTTTTTTGTGTGATTTTATTTTCATTTTATTAATTTCCTTAGCCTTAGATAATCTAGGATTACATTAGTTCAACTCTTTCATGGGATTAGTCTTTCCCATTCTACAAATCACGACCTGTGTACTTGCGATATTTGAGGTCTATAAATTGTAAAGCTTGCCCAACATCCAATAAGGAGCATAGAGATGGGCTTCTTTGTTATTATTCCTGTGGTGGTGGGTGAGTCGAAGAATGCAATGAAGAACAAGGTGTAGTAGGTGCCAAAAGATGGGTTTTCAATGACAACTTGTATTGACAGTGAAGGTAGCGGTGACTATGACTCCAATGATGACAGAGCTCATGGTGGGTCTTAATGGATCAATGGAATTAGCCTCCTAACTTTTGATATGGGTCTTTTTATGACTAGATAATGATGAGGAGATTGGATAAATGAGCTCTAGCATTAGGAGACATAATGGCATTAGAAACGATGAGGATTAAAGATGGAAGGCATTAGGAGAGGAATTCAAATATTTTCACTATCTTTGGCTTCTAGTGTTAGCGACTTTCAAGGAGAGTATGGAAAATGATGATAAGTTTGGTGAAAGTTTGGAAGCGGGACAACTAACCAGTATGGGGGGAGTATTCATAGTTTGAGAGGGAAGGTTGCACTTAGTTTTATATTTGGGTCTAATACTAAAATAGTCTATCGAGTTATAAACTTGCTCGTTGACAAAGATGATGCAGGGTTTAGTGACAGTGAGTTTTTGAAGATAGACCACATGAAACCAAACCTGAAAAATAACAAAACAAAGAAAATTTATTATTATTTATTTGTTGCTGTTGTTATTGTTGTTGTTATATTTTATTGTAATATTTTATTATTTAAAGCAAATAAGTCTAACCCCTAAAGTAACATCAACGTAGTCTAAAAATAATTGCTAACATATTATAAAATCAAAAATAAATACTTATAAAAATGGAAATGTTCAAAATAGATAAAATAAGACTAAAATCTTGTGTTGTCTCTTAAGTAACACCTACTTTATTATCATTGGCTTGACTTGATGCCTTTGTATATTGATCAATATAGATAGGACCTGCTAAATCCACTTCTCCTATGTTTTCAACTTGTAAACCTTCATAAAAAGGCTTAAGTATGTGACCATTGTTGACTTTGAATACTTCAAATGTAATACCCCGTTACCCATGTTCGGGCTAGAATAGTAATTTATGAGGAATTTTTGTGAAATTAGGAAAATGCACATCATGCATAAGTTAATTGTGGCATACACATTTATTTTGCACATTCATATGATTGTACATGCATTCATTGGCATTTCCAGGTAAATTGGTTTATAAATGAAAATTGTGGATTAAATTGGAGTGTATTAAATGTGATTTGGCAAATTTTGTACATTTCAAGTATTTTGCAATTTTTGGTGAATTATTTTGAGCTGAAAATTTATTGGAGAGTGTTATTATTTGTTTGAAAATTTTGGTGAAATTTGCAAAAAATATTAATTTATAGACCAATGATAGAGTGACACATGGCAATGATATATATAAGACATGTGGCTTACATATATGGTGACAAGTGGCTGATTGTTTAGGTGATACGTGTGAGACATACAAGAACACACGTGCTATTGTGTTTTGGTTAGGAAGAGTTGACTGTAACTTCTGTTTTGCACCGAGACACTCAACTTCACAGCTCTCTTCCCTGTTCTTCATCATCGAATAGCTAATTGTGATTCTCTTTGTGTTATTGATTTCATTCTTATTGCTGGAGAGTTCAATCAAGTAAGTGATTTAATGATGTTATACTGTGTAAAGAAATATATGCATGTGTGGTTAAGAAATGTATTTTCGGTGGTGATGAAAGAATTAAATGAAAGAATAT
>JANZXP010000002.1:26021170-26038631 GCA_027576715.1 Erythroxylum flavicans
ATGTGCATATATGAATGCATGAATATATCAGAAACACTTTCAATTATTCTAACCCATTCAAAATGACCAAATTGCCCTTTCCCATTAGTGAGGGGATGTTACAAATCCAGAGGGCCTCCTATATCGATAATTGTCCATCCATTTGTTTTTTTATTTTTCAACATATAAACCGATTTCTCTCTTACTCATCATTTAATTTGCTAGAAATAATCACAAGTGGTGTCCCTCCATCTCCAGAATACACACTTTAAATGGCCCAAAAGTGGCTTTAATCGTAACATTGGTGTATGAAAGTTTCTCACAAGATATTTCTAGATTAGTATAAATTACATCACTTATAAATTTCAGCTCGTTAGTCATTTAGTAACATCACATGTTTCCACAAGTTAGATATGAAATTCAATTCATTATTTTCTTCAAAAAGGTGTTCATATGTGCCTATTTCCAACTCATCTTTTCCTTCTAGCTTAAACACATCATGTATTAATGTATCAATTAAATCAATTGCATAAATAGGATAGTTATTATAAGGATAATTCACTATATTATATGTATTAAGTTAAGTAGAGTCCCCATCAAATTGCATTGTTAATTTACCACTATGAATATCAATTCTTTCTTTGTCATTTTTAAAATGGTCTACCCAATAAAATTAGAACAAAATAATTACCATTCTCCATATAAAAAACATGTAAGTCACTTAGGCTTTTGATCTATCAATCAATTGAATTACCACTCTTATCTTTTCTAAAGGTCTTTAATTAAGGGTCAAATAAATAAAATGAGGCATCACATTAATCAAAGCTCCTGAATATAACATGGCCTTTTCTATTATTGTACCCTTAATAGTGCAAGGGATATAAAATATACATAGATCTTTACATTTTTCTAGAAGACTTTTTGAATAATTACTGAAACAATCTCACATACCTTAATCTTCTCACATCTTTTAACGCGTTTATTACCTTTTATTATGTACAACTTATTCAAAAATTTTGTACAGCAAATAACTTGTTTAATAGCATCAAACAGTGGAATATTTACTTCACATTTTTGAAAAGTTTGATATAAATTAAAATTCTCCTCATATTTTTGGTTATCCACTAAGGCTTCTGGGAAAGGAGGAATAGTTTCTTATTTAATTGGAGGAGGATTTGTACCTGCTAATACCTTTTCTTTGGGCATTTATTTGTCCTTTACTTTTCTTTTGTAATGTCGTAGATTGTGTCTTGATTGGTAGTTCCAACTCCTTTTCACTTCTCAACACTATTGCATAATAATCCTCTTTCGAATAACTAGGATAGCAATTTACCAAAATTCTACACTTCCAAATGACTAATTACATTAACCATTTGACTCATCTGACTTTCCAAACTTTGAATACTAGTTTTATTCTCTTACTAAAATTTAACAATGTCCTTAGCCAAAGTTTTAATAATATCTTCCAAATACATACTTAAATCATAATTTTGAGCTTGTTAGGACTACCTTAAAGGAGAAAGTTCCATGTACTACTACATATTGTTCACAAGCTAATTTTCTAGTGAAATAATGTATGAAAGGTTTGAATAGTTCCTCTAACTTGGATTGTAAGTAATAGAAAAAGAATTGTAATTTTGATGTGATTGCCCCAGAAATCAACTTGAGGCATTAACTCATTCCACTAAACCTTTTTGAAGAGTTAGGAACATATTAGTTAAGTGTCCTACAGCAAAACATATTCCATAAACTTTTGTTGCTTCCATTTTTTCGATAGCCAATGAAAAGAAAAAAAAGGTAGTTCATCTAATTTCTTTTTCGTAAAGGAAAAAAGACTACATGCTGAGATGAATGATCTAGTCTAATTTTGATTTATTAGGAGTTAAACACCATATGAGAAATTAAGTCCCAAGCTGCTTTAGGTGTTTTATCAACTTATGCCCTAACACTAGTGGCATTGGTCATATTTCATCTATTGATAGAAGACCATCATAGAAATATTGAATAAGGAGTTGGTCACTAATTTAGAGGTGTCGAACCTTGTACATAGCTTCTTTAAATGCTTCCAACACTTGTACAAAGATTTTTTATTTTTTGCCTAATCCCACAAATTTCCTTTTTGATGTTGGTGATTCTTGTGACTAGGATAAATTTCTCTAAAAAAAGGTCTTTTCTCTTGTTTCATGTGGTGACACTTCATATGGGTAAATAGTAGAGCCAATCATGTGTATCATCATTTAGAAAAAAAATGGGAAGGTTCTCATTTTTATTTGCTTTCTAGATATTTCATTTGGTTTAATATCATATATACAACCTAAAACTCCTTTAAGTGCTTATGAGTATCCTCATATCCAAAGCCTTAAAAAGTATGCAAATGATGGATTAGTCCATATTTTAACTTAAAAATAGTGATATAATCACCAGCTATTATAGAGTTTGATTGGTAACCATGATTTTGGTTTTTTCACAAATTGGAGTATTGCACTGCTTCTAAATTTTTGTTTCTTTCCTTAGCCTTTTTGTAGTCTTTTTGATCTCTAAACTAAAATGTAGATTAGGTTAATTTGAAGATTGCATAACAAACATATAAACTAGGAACTTTCCAAAAATGGCACTAAATTTGACAATGTTATCAGTTGCACACAAATTAAATCCTAAACTTATGTAACAAAAAAGTATAATATAAGAGAATAGAGATTGTTCCCATAAACAATTCCAATTTTCTAATCATTACATAACAGACCATTATGACATGGGGGATTTGTGATAATAAAAATTAGCAAATTGAATTCATCAAATATTAGAAGTAAATTATTAGCAAAACTAAACTTACTCTATGGTCACATTTTTCATTGGAACTACAGTTGATCATTGATACAAAACAAAAATATTTTATTATTCAAATATTCATTGCAATACTTAATACAAATCTTTCCTATAATTAGTTAATTAGAAACATGTAATCTAATTAAACTTTATTGTTCAACAACCTCAAATATGTTATAAATTTTAATTAAATAATAACTTTAAGAAAAAGAAAAGACCCATGAAGCTAGATAACATAACATCTACAGTTGCATTTAATCCAATTATATATTCTTCCTAAGAGCTAATAATTTATGATATAGCAAATTATGAACCTTTGGTCACTATAAAGATTAAAGGAACTGAACGTTTACATTCAATATTTAATATAATAGTCAATTATTTCAATCAATAAGATAATCAAGCATATTAGAAATAAACTAAAATAAACATAATAAATAAGGATAAAAGAACAATTCAACAATTGAATAAACAAAATAATTTGCATTAAGACTTAAATATCTCACGATGTATAAAGTTCCAAGGGCTTCATTCCTAAGGACTTCAACTCCCTTCAACCAATATAGATAAACTTATCGATTAAAAGCCATAGTTTGTCTCTAGCGTCTATTGAATAAAAAAAAGAACATAAAACTAATGATGAAGTTGAAAAAATAAAAGAGAGGTTTTGTCCCTAACCTCGTACCCCAAAGCCAAATATATATTTGAATTATCCCACATTTTTGTTGATTTTATCTCCTTATTTGAATTATGACCTAAAAAATCATAACCCACGGATTACTCTCCAAATCTGGTCAAATTGGGATTTAAAAATCCTAAAAACTACAAAACTATCAGATTATGAATTAAATTTTAGAAGTTGTAACCACTATTGAATGTGCCCACGCCTAGTCATTAAGAATATTGTTATTAGTTCACATTTATGGATTTTTTATTCCTTTAAGCTCTAAGTTTTCCATATTACAAAGTATATATTAAACTAAAAATTGCACACAACAAAACAGAATTAAGACTCAAAGTAATAACGTTTAATAGCTCCATCAGGAATGGAAATATGCATATAAGCATATTAATAAATTTTCCTCAAACAAAATTTCAAAACTTAACATATGATTTAAAATTTTCAAAACAATTGCCTTTTTAGTGTATATATTGATACCTTAAGTGGGTATATATATATATATATGTGACTTAAAATCTAAAGAAAAGGTCATGAAAAGTTTCACATGTGTTGCACTTCTTATTGTTGTAGAGCTTACTTACCTTAGACAAGAGTGCCCATATTTCTCCATATCAACTCTAGCAACATTCACATCTAAAAGGTCACATGTTCATAACTCTGTCATTTTAGATTTTGGAAAGTAACGTCACTTTTAAGGACTTATAGGATTGGGTTTGCTTAAATTATTTGATGCAACTCCCAAACTTGATATTATCGATGACTTAAAAAGTTAGTGCTTGTTATGACTAATTGGACTAGAATTTATTATTTTAAACAAACAGAATACTTGGAGTGATGGCTAATTATTTGTGGCGATTGGAATTTCTCTTTTAGGTATTAATTTAACTTTCAAAAGTCCCTTCTATTAAACATTTAAATTTTACTAGTCACCTAAATTTATTGTTATGCTTTTATGGTAAATTTTTATTAAAATAATGAAAGATATAAAAATAAAAATTCACAAGTACAAAGACTAATAAAATTTTGAAATAATTAAATGTCCAATAAAGGTCAAAGCAATGACTTAATTGATTTTTTATAATACTTTAAAATAAAATAAATGATAATCAAAATCAATAGAAATAAAAAAAAGAATAAAAAAAGATGTTATAATTATATGGACGGATAATTGTTACAATATTATGATCTGTACATGTTTTATTAATAATAACCAACTTAAAATTAATTATAAAAATGCACAAATTATCTAAAACTATGATGAAAGTAGCACCTCTTGAAGAAAACATGTGTAAGAAACTTAACATTTTTTGACATTTTAAAATGACTAGGCACCTCCATTCAATTTAAGGAAATGAAATGACTATAATGCCCATTTTCTTTAACTTTTACTTTTAGCTTTCATTCCTCTGGAAGATAAAGTTCCCAATTCAAGCTAAAACAACAAAATTAATAGTTGAGAGTTCTTCAATTGCATAGCTATTTAGTGCATGCAAAGAGGAATCAAAACTTATTATATATAAGGTATAACATTCAACATTTTTGTTACTTTCAGTAAACTCTTCATTAACTAATGGATTCTCCCACACTTCCATTATTGTAAGTTTTGAACTTAAGACAATGGTTAGTGGTTTAATTATTTTAGTACCATATATAGAATCCATCATACATTATTTAAGTGTATTCGAATCAATTTTCATTAATTTTATTCATAGGTATTCAATTAAGTTTTCATTAATGTTATTCACATTCCTCGTAGCATTTCATCTATTAATGCTTTGAAAACAAAGATATATTAGAAATTTTGGGTACATCATGTGTCCCATTAAAATGATCAAGCATTTATTTTTATTGATGTTGAGATTCCTAGGAAATCACAATTCTATTATGTTCAAATGGCCAATCCTAAATTTCTTATCATTCAAATGATTAAGGCCTAATATTTTGCATGTTATGTGGTAAAGATGATCATAAACATAAAGTTTTATATAGTAGTTATTAAGCTTCAACATTAAAGTTCAAATTCATTGGAGAAATGCAGATGTGGAAGCTAGTTTGGAATTGAGTTCTTGTTAAAGTTAAAAGTTTTTTATATTTGTTGAAAAGCACAACTACCCAAATGTAACAAAGGTTAGTTATAATTTCCCCAAACTTAGTTTTGATAGTTTGAAGGCTCTTAGGATGACACATAACCATCATTTATTGGAAAACATCAAATAAAATGAAAACTTTAAGAATTAATGCAATGATGATATACTTTGATCATAAGTATGAAATGAATGGTAGCACAGAGAATGAGAGAGTTAGGTCAAACCCAACATACAAAAGTAGGAGAAAATATGGTTCATGATCATGAATATATTCTTATAGACATTAGTTACACTAAAAATCAGCTAGATCTTAGTAAATTGTGCTTTAATGATGAAGAATATTTGTAAGCTAGGGAGAGTTCAAAGAAATATGCTAAAAAAGTTAGGCTTGTTCATGATGTTGATAATATGGTTGATGATAGTGGAAAGTATAAAAGACTAGTCCATAGTGATCCTAAATAGATTGTTGGTATAGGTATAGTGGATACAGAAGTTAGTGAACCTCATTTTGAGTATGATAACCAAAATAAGGAGGTATCCACCCTAATATATATTGATCTTGATGATTTTGTTAGTTATATAAAAATTATAAAGGAAAAAGGGAATATATATAACCAAATTATGGACCCTAAAAGGATTTTAGGAATGAATTTGAGAGCCTAAGCAATTCAACATTGTTGTAGTTTATATTACAAAATAATATTTGATAGGTTTAGAAGAAACCTATATTATAATGTAAAGGATATTATTATTGATGTAGTTGAAAGGTTGTCATCACTATTACAAAAGTAAAGTGCTATAAGGAAAAGGAGAAAGCATTAAAAATCTTGAGTTACATGAAAAAATATGATGTAATGTTGTGGTCATATAGGCAAAAGTTGGTTAAGACAAACAAAGGAGGAAGAATCAAGATTCATGCCAGTTTATAAGGTTCACAAGGTAAGCCTATCTTTAAAAGACATTATATAGGCTTTAAGGAATTGGGACTTAATTTTTTATCAGGTTTCAAGAGGATAATTATATTGGATCCATGCTTTTTAAATGCACTCTCAAGTGATTGAAATAACCAAATATACCCAATTGTATGGGTAAAGTTGAAGTTATGATTCTAAGAACTAGTTTTTGAGTATAAGGATATGTGTATGATTAATGAGAATAGGTGAAATGTCATCAAGAACTAGGATTTTTATCTAGTGGGGGCTTTGAGGGTGATGGTTCCATATGCAAAGCGTAAGAAGTGTGTAATATGTAAATTAAAGTTATAAGGGCATATTTGCAAAATGTAATTTTAGAAGGCAATAAATTAAATAAGTAAGAATGATTACAAAATATATATGGAGGAAATAAAGGTCTTATTTGTTGATGTATATCAAAACCTTATAGATAAGGATCCACACATATTTGTTAAAATCTTCATAGGCACAATATGTAAATATAAGATTATGCATAACAACAAAATAGAGATATTTAATGGGTATGTATATAAAGTTAGGACAAAATCTATCATCAACGGGCTTGAGTATGTAACATGGTGTTGATGACTAGGAATGGTCAAAAAAGAGACACAATGTTGGATAATAATGATGATATTTTCTTCTGAATCATGGAGAATTTGAAAGCATCCAAATTTAAATAAAGTTTATTTACACAAAATTTTAATAAAAGTGTAAGGTTTGATGTTTCATACTTTGATGGTAGGTTTGTAGTTCATTTAGAGAAAAGTAAATGTGGCTATAGATATTAGGATATAAGTGGGAGACCTTGTAAACATGCGAGCAACTGCATATACTATGGAATGTTTAGTCCAAAATATTGTCAATAAATGGTACAAGAAAGAAAATATTCCAATTACTATCAAGATTGTATCTAGCCATAGAGTGGTCCAAAATTGTGTTCTACAATAGTATATAAGCCAATTCACCCATTAAAAATACGAAAGACAAAAGGGGTCCAAAAGGAATAAAAGGTGAAGTAAAGATGAACCAGTAAGGAGTACAACTAAGATGAGCAAAAAAAGAGTCCAAACGAAATAGAAACACTATAAACAATGGTGATTTAACAAAAGGAATTGTCTTTAAAAGAGATAGATTATCAATAACTAAACCATACATGACTATAAATATGTATTTATTTATTTGGCATCACTTAATGATTCCATTTAACTTGCAATTATGTAATTATGTGTTTATTATTTATTTATGTCCTTTATAGGGAAAGAGAAGTAGACAAAAAGGGAATTAAGGAAGAATGAAGAGCTAAATATTAATAAAATCAACGAGGAAAATACTGAAGAGTCAAAGGCTATGAGGTTTAGAATCAAAGCTAATATGGGTGAAAGAGGAAGGAAGAAAGGGAAGGAAAAGGAAAAGGGAAAGGAAGAGGAAGAGAACAAGGGAAAGGAAGAGGGAGAGGGAGAGGGAGAGGGAGATCTAAAAGATAAAGCACAAAAGAGAAAAAAAAAGTTAAAAGATTAATAGAAAGCATGGAATGAGGAGAGCAAAATGAGGAATTAGAATTACATAAAAAAATTCAAGGAATTACAAGTCCTAAATTTAGGAAATAAAGTTAACACATTTTGATTAATAAGGTACTAATTTTGCTTATGCTACTAATTCTCAACCTTCTTAAAGAAGTAGAACTTAAGTATTTAAGAGGAACACAAATTAAATTTTCAAATAACGAAAATGCTTCAAGGCCCAAGTCTTATTTATCTTCCATATTGCGCACTCGTTGAATACTTCCTAAGGATAGGTAAGACAATGGATCAAGCTATCCTGACCTTAAAAATATGCGATTTGAGCTCAAGTTTGCTTCCGAACAATTATTTGAAAAGACATCATTTTAGTCAAGCATTTAAATCGTTCAAACTTACGCTAGCCCCTCAAGCCTAAACTCGATCCGAATCAGACTGCAAGCCCCATCAAATTGCACTAAGCATATGCCCAATTAACATGTCTAGCAAAAGATACGCCCAGATTGATGGTTACTACTCATCTTCTTTCTTCTTTAAGTTGCAAATTTAATTGAAAGTTGTGAATATGTACATAACAATTTTAGTTTGTCAAAATAAATTTCTCTTCCCTTATAAATTACTCTCCCCTTCTAAATTTAACAACTCTGATGAATTGAGTCAAATAGGTTAAGAGCTAAAAATGTTAATAAATTAGACTTTTTTTATCCAAACTCAATAAATTAGACTTTTTTGATCCAAACTCAACTCAAGACTTAATTTGACTAAATTAGAATTAAACGAAATTAACAAAACAATATCATTTTGATCGATTGATTTTTAGGTCATTGAACATAACAATGTTATTTTGTTAAACTTAAACAAAATAATGTTATTTTACCTTAATAATTCTTCTAACCTAACCTATCTAAAGTCTAATTAATTTAGACTCTAATTTATTGACTTCAAATCAACTCAAGCCAAATAATTATTCCTATTAAAGATTGATTGTTGTAACAAATTAGTTATTTTATGTTTGAGTTATTTATAAGTTTACCCCTTTTTTAAAATTAAGATACTACATTATTTTAAAGTGCCAAAAAGTGTTAACTCGAAGGTTTAGGTGGAGCAAGATTTAATGAATGCCAGAACCAGGCTTTGGCGCTTTGAGGTCTCAAAAACAACAAAACCATCCGGTGCCACCTAATCTGCAAAAATGCTTTTACTTCTTGGCAAGTTATCATATTATAGCACTGAACCTACTGCGTCAATGTCCAGAAGGTTGCTGTATACTGATGGATTGTTCAAAGAAACAGATCACACATTCACGAAGGCGAATAAACTTAATCTCTTGTCCTTTTTAACAACAAAGCTGAAGAGCTTTGATGTGATAAAATGAAGTCACATGTGCAAGCAAAGAAGAAAATAAAGACTGGCGGTAATACTGCAATACAAGAGTGAGAAAGCCCGTGGTGAATCAGAAAATGATGATCATTGTGCTTTTGCTGCCATCAGTCAACCATGATGGACGACAAGGACACGATTGCTTGCCAGCAGAACTGCCACTTCGTTCTAATTCATATTTGCCTTTATTTGTTTCCTACTACAGTTATAGCACATCTTTAAGAAACTTTCTACGCCAAAAATCTTACAATTTAAGAGATTATCCTATGTGAAATGGAAAAGGCCCCTAAACCAGGTTCTGGATGTTTAAAGGGGCAAGGGCAATGGAAGTACAGGAAAAGGCAGTATGTGTGACCTGTTGCAAGATAAATTGCATTGTACAAGTCCAACTATACATGTACATGATTTTGGCAAGCAGCCATGGTATAACAAGCTCATACGCTGTTGTAACACCAGCAAGAGCATAGCACTAGAATGATAAAATCTCATTTAAGTTACAGAAGACTCAAAACCTGTCTAAAGAAGTTAACTCCGCATTCTTTTTCTTTGACTATGCTCTTCCGTATTACCCTGCAACAAGAAAATCCATAAAAAGTTGTAATTTCATCCAGCATAGTGATCAAAGGCATGACAACGGAAAATTTGTGGATGCTTGTACTTAACAGCTAAAATCATGAACAGAAATGCCAATAATTCTCAACATCAATTGAAGTATAAGTTTTTAATGCTCTATGCAAAGGATGACAGCAAGGGCGTATATCATCCAACAAATCACCTAAACATGGCTTTCAAACACCAAACCACAAGATTGGAAGGTAAGGCACTTACTATGATTTTCTTCATTTAATTTATTTCCCAGGTTTCACATGGTATAAATTTTATACGTAAGTAGTCGGGAATAAAATCAAACACAACAGTAGTCAAAATGGACTACGAATTAACCAAGAGGTCAACTCTCAGAGAAAAAATAAAATACAAAAATCAAAAAGAAAATGGACATGGAAACAAGATACTGCTACTTTCTCATCTTAATCTAAAGGATCTTAATCTGTCATAAGTGTATATATACCTACATATAAGTAATTAGGATGGCATCACAAGGATTCAAATTTTCTACAGTCCGGAATCGTCAAGGTTACAGGCAAAATGTCAAATCAATCTAGAAGCTGCCAGTAGGATATGTTCTAGTATACTTAAAATTTTGGTATTCAAAAGTATAATACAATGTCTCACTAAACATAGGAAAAGTTCTTCAAATTGAATTATTAACCAATCAGTCAGGTAATAAATGACATGAAAATCAGATTTATAAAGTCCATACAAGTAGAAGAGTTAAAATATGAATACATACCCTTCAGCGACTCCAAAATTATCAAGATGGGATTACACTAGATTCAGTTCTGCATTTAGCATGTACTATCGGACCTAACTGAGACCTATCCAGACCCACTGTAGATCCATTTGGGGCATTCAGGTACACAGCACCTTTATACATCCATTCTTCTGTTTCGTCACTGTAGAAATCATCAAAAGGTTCCCCACATAATGCACATGCTGTCTGTTCCTCTTCAGCAGGAACAGCCATTTCTTCATCATCTTTCTTCTCTATAATTGTCTCAGTGGGTAAAAATCCTGGAACTGCCTCAGATCCCAGTGCCTCTGCACCACTAAGCCACATACTTCCACTCACAAACCACTTGCGAGAAGGTTTCTGTTTGCGATTCTTAGACATCCGATTCTTAGTGACATGCCAATCCATGTGAGAACTGTGCTCTTCTTGACACTTAAATCTAAGACCACATGTGGTGCATTGTCTTGGGAGGTCAGCATATAATGCACTTACAGCCAATTCATTGCGCACCTTAAGAAGGTCACCATTGAACTCGAGGCCAATTGGGTCCTATAAATTAAGCCCCACCACTGAGTATCAGAATTTTAGCCAGTCAAAGCAATACTTAAAAAGAAATAAAAAACAGCACGATTCAGATAGGTACCTGTGCAGGTAATGATATGAGGCCTTGAGCCATGAGAGAATTTATCAAACCTGGAAATGCACCTCCAGCTGGCTGGTTAGGTGCAAGTTGACCAGCATTGTGAGCAATAGTAATCAATTGCGAGGGCGGAGGGCCAGGGGGCAGTGGTGGTTGAATTCCCATTTGCAAGTGAATGTTTGGGACATTGTTGATCGCCAGTGGTAATTGCACTACAGGTACATGATTTGAAGGAACAATACTTGTAGCAGTATTCACCCCTTGGATTCCATATCCATGACTAGCTGGAGGTGCTAATTGGAGAGATGGCATTGAAGCAATGGATGAGGGGGGAAACTTCTCTCCCTTCTCAAGAGGTGGATGATAATTTGAACGAAAAGGACGAACTCGAACCTGGTTTTGTTGACTCAAAGCATCCCGTTGATTAGGCAATGGTAATTGTTTTTTAAAAGTATGCTCTTTGCTATGGAAATTGTTAAAGTGTTGATCAGGAATAAATGATGGCTTAGGCAACCCCTGCTTCAATATAGTACTGCTGGAATTTATTGGATCGAACTGATTATGAATTTCATTTTGTGGTGGGAAAAGAGAGTGGATAGATGGTGGGTTAGACTTGTGAACATTTACCGGAGGCCGCATTGCAGTTGATGTTGGCATAGTGCCTGACCAGGTCCCAGACCCATTAGAGTCGACATTTGAACCCAATCTTGATATCATGGCAGGGGGCCTAACAGTTACTGCATCAGAATCTGAAAATTTGTCTGCATTAGAAGCCAAATAATCTCTGGAAGAGGATATATCACTTCCAGGAAAGGGTATATGTAAATCCTTCCCCCTTCCTTTAGTAGTTGATAGATGTCCTGACTGAGGGAAGTGATTAGGTGAACTCCAAGTTTCTTGATAATAAACAGATCCCATATTCTGATTTCTCTGAGTCTGATATCCAGGTATGTTACCTGTTGACAAACGACCAGACTGCAGGGACCATATGATAATTGGATTACTATGTATGTCTGTTCTCTAAATTAACATTAAAAGCATAAATGGAGACACAAGAATCACATGACATAATATATTAAACATCAAAATACAATTAACAAAAGTTAGTCTTCTTCAAGAGAACGAGCAAATAAGAGTCATCAAACACTCACTCAGAAGCGATAACTAAAATAGATAAGTATACTGAAAATGTTAACATACAATGCAAAACTTCACAATAAAAACTATTTCATAAATAAAGAATGTGGTAAGTTGCCCAGTAGGATAAATAGAAGGAAATCTTATACTGCACATGGAGGTTTGTGTTTAAATCAATGGAATTAAAGAAACAAACCATCACCACATACATTGGGGAGAAAGCAAAGACAGTTACTAGGACAGATGATTTGCACATCTAAGTGATAGCAAATTATCCAAATTAACAAATGGGCATCGTTAAATGATAAAGGTTACACCAAACATGTTGAGAAGTCACAGACCCAGAATTGGTGCAATTTCACAAGAATTAATACAATATGATCAGAAACAGTTGCTTCTAATATCAAACTCCATGAATGAAGAACTTACCCTTTCAAGTCCAGGCCTTGCCCTTATATTTACAAAAGGTGGAGTGGCTGATGGCAGGAATTCATTATTCGGACCACGATCTGCTAAAGTAGGACTCATGTCTTCCCAATCAAATTCCTCCTCTTCTGTACTCTGCCATGATCTTGTAACTGTAGTACTGCCAATGCCATTCACATCTAAGCGCTCAACTTGCAAGGGTTTAGTATTTGTAATTCTGTTTCCTTTATCCTCCCCGTATGCATCTATCAAAGCCCTTGGTCGTTTTAGATCAAGTCCATTGCTGAGGCCGTAAGCTATAGATGTTTCAAATCGATTACGATTGTCACCAGAATAGGTTTTAGATTTCCATTCATTAATCTCCACATTTTTTCCAATGACTCTGCCAGATCCATATTCAAATGCAGCCAAGTCATCAACTCCCGAAGCCAGGGGCCTGTCAACACCAATTCTTGCAGGTGATAAGGGCCTGGTAGACCGAGAAATTTGAGATGGATGGATCTTATTAGCCCCTAGGGCAAAAGATGTACGACCTCCACCTGTGGCCGTGTTTAACCTTTGGGCTCCAACCTCCTCCGTAGGATCAGCATCATGCACATCATAATCTATTGCAGGTTTTTGGCCATATTTCAGAGTTGAAGCAGTTCCTCTTGCAAGCTGAAAATTCCGCAAGTTAACAGCAAATTTACTTCTCTTATTCCACATCCAAGAGTGCACATATGGACACGTAGTAGAAATTGTGTCTAATGATCTAAACTGCAGAGATGAGTCCAGATATACCATCCTAATTTGTTAAGGACAAACAGAAACAAACTACCATAAAGCTCAAGGCTCCCCCCTGCCAATCCTTGTTGGTCAGGTAAAAGCATATTTAAGCTATAGAATCCAATGAAAACAAAGGAAAATGTAATGCAGTGTTATACAAGTTAAAGGGAACATGCATTATCTGACCACGCTTAATTCATCAGTTATCTCCACCATTCTTGAAAACATTAAAATTATAAAACTGACTAATAGTATGTTTCAACAAGATTCTTAAGCTTAAGCCACAAATAGTCTCTCAATCAATCATTCCAATGGCCATCAACTCAAGTGGTGTACATAATTTACAGAAACATTCAAAACATGGAACAGGATATTAGTTGTAATCATCAGAAAAAAAACAGGGAAAAAAAAAGATAAACTTTCTGTTGAGCATACATTATCTACGGTTGAATGTTCTAATTGACGCAAATACTTCGGATTAACATGTATGCCATGTGTAGGTCTTGGTGACTCAGATGCCCTCAAGGAATTTAAGCTTGATGAACGGTTATTAATTTCTGAAGAGAACTCCAGTTCAGTCTCAATCTTACGAAGCACAGAGGGGGGGAAAACAGTTGACCATGTGCCAAAGAGGTGACGCATAGATTTATACAAATTAGGCTGAAGTTGCCGATATGCCTCACAGAAAACCTGGCCAAGCCATTAAATAACAAGTTCAATATTGTACACTAAAGCAAAATTTTACAGTAGATTAACTAAAATTGGGCTACACTGTATTTAACTCACCTCAGGCAAACGGGGAGAAAAGTATTTAACATATTCGCGGCCAATGTTCTTAACTATGCTGTCCAAAAGATACAAAGAAGGCAATTTTTGATCAACTGGCACCTGAAAAAAAAGACTATTTAATCCAATTTTATCCCATTTTCCTACATTTCCCCAGCAACCAAACAAGGAAAAAGTAAAGGTTACGTGGTAAAATTTAAAACTTCAAAACATTATTCAGGAAAATTTTCCACAGCCACACAACTGGTAAACCCTAACGCAAATACCAAATGGGGAACAATACCAACTGACCTCAACAATACGAGCACAGATGGCATCGGCAATTCCTTCGGCATGTTCTTGCTGCTCACCAGCGACAATAGTCAAATCGGTAATGATAGGCTTGGAATTGAATGTCAATTCAGAGAGGAGAAGCTCGTAGAGCTGCACAACATCGCCGGTGCTCAACGGTGGAGGGACGATGTCAGTGTCGTCCCCGGAAACCCTAATTTCCTCCTCACGTTGCTTGACGAGAGCACGGAAGCGATCGAGAATGGTGGGTGGGGACTTGTGAGAGAGATCGTTGGGCAAGGGTTTAGAGGCAGGGGTAAAAGGGATTTGCCGAGGGTTTTCTCGGGAAACAAGAAGCTTTTGCGAATCCATGGGAATTAGGGTTTTGAATTACAAGCATGGAATTGGGGAGGGGGAACACAGAAGAGTTTGATACTGACAGAGAGGACAGAAGGAAGAGAGGAAATAAAAAATTTCAAGGGCCTAAAAGGAATTTCCTTCTGAGACGGAGCTTTGGGGATTTTATGTTATTATTAGAGGAAATGCTTGGTTCTGCTATTTGAATAATAATACCTAATACCTTTTGTGTTCTATGAATGGTTATTTCTCAGGGATGGTATTAGACTCCACCGGCTCAGATCAAGTTCTTTGCTAGGGATGATAGTGAACGGGGCCGAATTCGGGTCAGGCTTTTCTGTCAAGGATGATAGTGGATTGAATTAGGGTCGAGCCAGTGGGCTCATTTTGATGCCCGATTGGGTCGTATAAGTCAAGTTCAAGGCCTAAACTCGAGCTCAATTAGGCTCAAGCTGTCATGACTTTTTTATTTTTATTTTTTGAAAATTTTAGTAGAACTTTATTTAATTAAAAATGTAAAGTGACCAATTCAATTAATTAAATTTATGAATTTCAATTGATTAAAAATTTGAAATTTTATAATTAATGAATATAAAAATGTACATATATTGATCAAATGAATGAGAATAATCAAATTTATTAATAAAAGATGATAGGATTATTAGAAATGAAAGAAAAAAGACTATAATTAAAGTGATTAATTGAATTAATTGAAGTTACGAATTTCAATTGATTAATAAAAATTAAGATTTTACAATGAATAAATATATAAACATATGTATATTAATCAAATGAATAAGATGGAATCAATTTCAATAATGAATGAGGATAGGATTATAGAAAATGAAAGAGAAAGTTTATAATTAAAGTGATCAATTGAATTAATTAAAGGTAAGACTTTCAATTGATTAATAAAAATTGAGATTTTATAATGAATAAATGTATAACGTGTACATTTATTGATTAAATAGATAAGATGAAACCAAATTCATTAATAAAGAAGGATAGTATTATAGGAAATTAAAAAAAGATTATAATTAAAGTGATCAATTATATTAATTAAAGTTGCGAATTTCAATTTATTAATAAATTTGAGATTTTATAATAAATAAATATATAAAACGTACATATATTGATCATATGAATAAGATGAAACAAAATTCATCAATGAAGGAGGATTAGACATGTCAATGGGCCGGGTCAGGCCCAGACCCTCTCCATCATCTGCTTCGCCATAATCTGAATAACCTCATTGGAATTAAACAACCAATAAGATAATGCATTCTTTATCTCACAAATACTGCTAAAGCGATAATGCAAAGTTGGATATTTTGTTCCCGAGAACAATTCATCGCATTATAAAATAATTCCAACTTTGCACAAAGTTCTCTAGCCAACTCCTATTGATCATTCCTAGGCACACAAGTTGATAGATGAATAATTGATCTTATTTTAACCTTATATTTTTTGTATTTTTGCTAGATAAATTATAGTTTTAGTGTATATTTGGTACTTAATGTCTTCCAAGTGCATTTATAAAGTATAATTGCTTTCACATAATTAAAGGAGAAGAATTCGGACAAAAACACGACATAAAATGAATATTCGATGTATAGAAGTGCATCTACCCGTGCACTTCTCCCAGACCTTGCAGTTTAATGATATTTAGAGAATTTGGTGGTACATTAGACTGTGCATCTTCCCATAATCCTATATTTCAATATAAAAGATGTGTTTGATGGTAATTAGAAAAGGCAATCAGAGAGGAGACTTGAGGAGGCAATTCTAGACATGTAGATTGTTCTCAAGGGGCGATTTTGATCCAGAGAAGAGAAAAATATGAAGAGTTCATCGAAAGATCTATCAGAATACAAGTTCTAACCTCTACATGGCAAGAATATTTGATAGAAGACAATCAGGAAGATTTAAAATTATGAACCCATTGTTTTCAATTCATTTTTCTTTTAGTTTATGTTTGATTTTATGTTTGATAATGTGTAATTAAACATCTTGTTAGTATTTAGGTTAAATGAACCTTATATTAATACTTTGATATGATTTTATTCGTTTATTAATGCAATGGTTTGATTGTTATATTGTGATCTTGTTGGACCCCAAAACTTTTCTTAGAAGTTAGAACTATTATATGTGAACTGTTGGAAGTTGTAAGCTGGAAAATGTAGTTGGAACATATTCACTGAGTATGCTTTGGTGTTTTAGCCATATTTTTTTCTAGCTATCCAAATGAGGTGATTCTTAATTTGGATTAAACTAGAGAAATAGGGCTACAAATTATTTTATG
>JANZXP010000002.1:26054300-26073306 GCA_027576715.1 Erythroxylum flavicans
TTAAATATGAGATATTTAATAAATAAGGATCAATATGAGATATTGAATCTTATATGGGCATAATTGGTATTTAATTAAAATTATTTGTAATTCTAATTAAAGTTTAATTGAAATTAGAATTTAATTTCAATTAAATTACCAAAACGTCCAAAGCTTATTATAAATAGCCTTAAGCTCTATGGAGCTAGTACTTCTTGCTTAACCCTCTCTGTAAGAGTTGCAGAGTTCTCTCAACTCATTGTGTAGATACCGTTAGAAGTTGGACATTTGTGCGGCTACAGTGATTGAAACAGATCGGTTTCGAGAACGGGTTGAGGGATACTACAAGATTAAGATCAAGCTTTAGAATAAAGTATGAATTAAGTTTCCACTTTATTATGATTTGTGTGAATTATTTTATAGAATTAAAGAGATCTTAGTTTTTGGGAAATCAAAGATTGTGAAAAAGTTTCGTAATTATTCTGCTGCGGTCGGGATCGGATCTCGACCCGATTTCCCAACACCAACTTGGTCCGTACTTGAGAAATATCAATTAAAATTGATTGAAATTAACTAAACTTATAGAGTAGCTAGCTTAATATGGCGCAAAATGAAATCTAAAATTTGATTGCTTGAAATTTCCAATTATTGCAGTTTCAATCAAATTTTGATTGAATTAATATTATCACTTAATTTTCAAAAATCCTTCACCACTTCCCTCTTTCTAGCAATTTAAAGCAATTTCTATCTAATTATACAGTAAAGAAAGAAAGACTGAAAGCAACTTTTACCAGTTACTCCGAGATTCTTCCTCTTTTTTATTTTTACAGGTTTATTAGGATCAAAGTAATTACAATTAAACTAAAAGAGGAAATTTTTTTAAGAAAACAAAGTTTTAACCCACTTTTGATGCAATTACTGATAATTAGATATATGGGAAAGAAAATAGCCTTTCTTTTCAGCTTTTCAGCACATCCTTCAGTGATTAATGATGGTCTTTATATTGATAAACAGAAATAGTTTTTCCTTGAAAAAAAATACAGCAAAATAATCGCATGGCTGAGGAGTATTCATCCTTTATCTCAATGATTTGGATTACGTTGTGGTTGACAACCATCAAGCCTTCAGATGCAGTGTATTCACTTGTGTTACTATCATGACCATGTTTTAAACATTCAAATGCAATGTATTCAGTTACGTTACTATCATGGCATTTTCTCAATACGACATTTCCTCGGATTCCACTTGAGAAGGAGGCTACCGCTATGAACCAGCCTAAGGCTGTCAAAAAAGACTTGGAGCATGTTTGATTCTGTGTTAGGTTGCCTTAAAAGAATTTTTAACTTATGATCACTTCACGTCTTCTCTCAATTAATTTTTATCATTTTGGCTATTTCAGTAACTTTATGAATATATCAAATTTATAGCTCCTGTTTGTAGCTCATTCTATTTCCATGTTTCTCTTCTTTTAGAAGGCATATGCACATAAGCAACACAATTAAATGTCTTAAGGTGTGTTACCTTTGGCCTCCATCCATGCCATGTTTCAATGGAATTTGATGAGGTAGTGCCATTATAGGAGTTTGGTTAAGAATATAAGCAACTATATGTATTGCTTTTACCCATAAATTATTTGGTAAAATCTTAACTCTGAGCTTGCTTTTTGCATCTCAACAAGACTTTCTGTTCTTCTGCTCCACGAAGTCATGTTGTCAAATTGTCTTTGAATTTGAATTCAACATAAAATTTGTCAAATTCCTTCAATACAAATTTTCCACTATTATCTATTTGTAGTACACTGATTATATGCCCACTTTGCTTTTCAACAGAGGGCCTAAATTTCTTAAAGATTAGTAGCACTTTATATTTTTATTTAATAAATAATACCCAATTCATTCCACTTTATCATCTACAAATACAATAAATTACGTATTTGCTATTTTCAATGGAAGAAATATGTATTCGGCTGCTAATGTTTGCATTAAGTAATTTAGCTGGTCGTGAAGCTCTCTTGCTTTTGCCTTTCAGAAAGGAATCTTTATGTTTCTCTCCCATCACATAGCTCTCATATACATCAGTAATATGCTTCATTAGGCAAAATCATGTACCAAATTCTGTTTAGATGATACGTCTAAACTTGTAAACTTTAGATGCCCAAGCCTCCTCTGATGCCATAACCAGCTATTATCTTTTAAGGAGACTGGAAACGCCTTTTTTCCACCATCAAGAGCATTTAGAAATATTTTATTCTCGTATGGGAACTTTAAGCAACACGTTGATCTTAGTTTCATCAGACAAACAACACGTGAGAAACCTTCCCTTGTGAACTATCTAACACTCAATAGGTTTAAATCCAAGTCTGATATATATAGAGAACATCTTTAATGCATCTGGTTCTATAAAAATTTAGCTTTGTAACTCTTTTTTCTTGTGATTCACAAATGGTTCCATCACCCGAAGGATCGCATTCGCGGCGGAAACAAAAAATTGCAATCCTGTATAGATCTATTGTATTTAATATTCATACTAATAACAAGAATAGACAAAAATAAATACCTGAAATTTGTGAAGATTAACTGGTAATAAACTTCTAAAATACAAAGTCTCTAAGTAACACATTGATCTTAGTTACATCAGACAGACAATTTAAAAACAAGTGAGAAACCTTCCCTTATGAACTATCTAACACTCAATAGGTTTAAATCGAAATCTGATATATATAGAGAACATCTTTAATGCATCTGGTTCTATAAAAATTTAGCTTTATAACTCCTTTTCCTTGTGATTCACGAATGGTTCCATCACTGTCTTCACCAATGTCTTCATTAACGTATCTAAACTCATAAAAACATCTAATTTTGTTGTCATGCGATTTTTACAACCAATATTCATAAATCACATATATGAATTATAAATATTACACTACAACAAAAACCACATTTAACTATGAAAAAATCGTTAGTAAAAGTCCCAAAATCGTCACCAATAGTTATTAGTAATGATTTATATTCGTGGCTAAAAACATCGCCAAATCCTCATATTTGAAGACTATAGCGGCATTTTTCTCTAATCGTCGCTAATAGTTTTTTCCTACACTATATTTTCGTAGAAAAAAACTTTTAACAACGTTTTGAGAAATCGTCGCCAATACTTTTAGTTACACTTCATTTTCATAGCTAAAATTTATTAGCTACATTTTTTGAAACATAGCAAAAAGTTTAATCAAAAGATAGGAGAGCACCCCTTCTCGTGAAATTACAGGGTCTTTTTTCTGAGTTCCTTCAACATGGTTCTCTCAAGAATCCTAGTATACTCTACTTGTTCACCTATGTCGGTTTGGGGTACGGTCAATTTACCGGGAGGATCACCCTCCTAATTCGAAGTTTTTTCTGAAACATAGCTAAATGTTTTTAGTTATATTTCTGAAAACATAGTCAAAAGGTTTTACCTACATTTTTTAAAACGTAACCAAATATTTTTAGCTACGTTTGTAAAATGTAGTCAAATTTTTAATAAACATTTTAATGAAATATTATACCATGTTAATTATAATTATTTTTGATATTTTTAATTAATATTATTGTTTATCATATTTAGATTTTTTTGTTAATTTATTGTACAAAAATATTATATAAAAATAATTGATAATTTGAAGCATTGTATATAAAAAATAAAATATCATTAAATTGTACCAACAAAAAGAATATTCTTCGTATACAAGATTTTAATTGCAACCTTAACAACTCTTATAGAAAAATAATAAATACAGAGACCAGTTTACAAATTATAAATGCTAAAATTACAACATAATTGGGATAATTAACTAAGTTTGTTCATGTCGATGAAAGCAACTTAATACGTCAGCTATCATATACGAAAGATAAGTCATGAGAATTATGAAAGCAACTTCAAGAAACTGCGCAAACAAGAAATTGCACATATGTTGTTAAAGATCAGTGAGATTGTTACATAAAGAAACTGCAAAGATCTACATAGGAAGCAACAACATTTGTGACAGGAAAGAGGGAAGACGATAATAAATAGGGGTGATTATTTTGTTTTCAATCTTGAGACTACGAATTGAGCATATAGATGATGGCCGAAATTGGAACTTTGTTAAAAATAGGATGCTTAGCTTTTCGATTAAGTCAACATAGAAATAAGCCTATCATTAAATACTTACACATTTACTATAGGCCATCAAAGTTAAAGTTGGAAAGAAAGTCTATGATTGCCATCAAATAAAAGGAATTTTCTCGATGACTACTTTTGTAGGAAAGGGGAATGAAGTCAAGAGCTTATGAAGTTCAAGAATGGACATGACGATTTTCAAAATCGTCGTTAAAGGCTTACTTTTGGTGACGATTTTGAAAATCGTCCTCAAAGGCATACTTTTAGCGACGATTTTTAAAACGTAGCTAAAAAAACGTAGCGAAAAGTCTACCTTGTTGTAGTGTTAGTAGCATAACAAGTAATAAATAAACTTTCAGATTCATATTTATTCTTTTATTTAATAAAATTTGCTTGTTTTTTTTTGTCTTTCTTTTAACCGATAATACTTTTCTATATAACCAGGTTTATTGTCATAATAATATTTGAACTTGTGAGGATGAGTTTCATCTTTGTTACTTACAACATTTGGATGTTGATCTTTGTCACATAATCATCCACCTTTTCTATTGCCTTTGTCTCCTCTAGTTCCTTGAGAAGAATGAGGTGTTACGTTCATGCGAACTTTCATATCTTTGGACAATAATAATTTGGACTGAAATATCTTTGGACAATAATAATTTGCCTATCTTTATATGATTAAAAAGAGACCAATATTTCATCACTTATTAAGAATTTTAAGTCTTTTGCTTCTTCTAAGCAATTGAAGCAATAATAAACTTAATTTTTTTGTGGCAAACTCCACAGTATCTTCTCAATAATCATTTAATTGAATATCAGTTCATTGTACTTCCTCATTTGATTCACTATTTTCTTAAGATTGTTGGAATAATCATGCATTGACTCTACATCTTTCATTAAAGAGCTATAAAAACTTCTACTAAGTATTTGAAGCTTGACTATAAGCATCTTTGTTATTTCTTGGTACTTGTTCTTTAGTGTATTCTGTGCTTCCTTCGTTTTCGTTGCTATAAAAGTACGTGAAGAGAAAATTATTTTAAATGGTACAAAAACTAAAGCTTTGACCTCTCTTTTTCTCGCATCTTTTAAAATTTTTGTTGCTACACCTTTTCTCAGCATAACTTTTCTTATCAACTCCCGTGATTCTTGGAAGATAAACAATGTCTTCGTCTTTGTACTTCAAATATCATAATTATTGTCCTAAAAAATTACAATTGTTGGTTAAAAAATGTTCACTCAATTTGAAATGTTTTCCATAACAGACATTGATAGACCATAATAGTAGCTTCGATACCAAATATTAGAAAGGAGACTATTTTATGTAGAACATAAAATAAGAGATTATGAAAGAAACTTCAATAAAAATTTTGTAAGTAACACAAACGATGAACTCACTCAGTTATTCAGTAAAGAAAAACTTCAATATAAGAACAAATACTACCACTTTCTATCTTTTAGAAACAAAAAACCAAAGCTAAAAGACACTCCTATAAAAAGATTTACAAGATATAATTCTATGACAATTAGTTAAAATCCTTGACTCGATCAAATATTATAAAACATTATGGTTAAAATATGACCTAATTATTTGCATTAATCGATAACAAAAGCAACTTGTTACTTCAATAATAAAAAAATTCACATAGTTTTCTTTTTTTCCCCTCAATTAAGTATCTTGTTTTATATCTAAGGATGACATATCATGCCTAGCCATAGTACAAAAGAAAAAAAAAGGATATATCAGAGCTTAAAAAAAACAACTAATAATGGAATTTTTATATTATATGTGAGTTCTATAATTATATACTTTAATATAAAAATGAAAAGAGTGAATATATAAATGATGAAAAAGAGAGAGAACTTTTTTAATGCATTAAAAATATAAATAATTTGGAACCATGATAAGTAAGTTTATATTCCAATCTTCCTATTCAAGATGTTTATTCTTTTTTTGATTAGAAGAAAAATTTTCGTGTATCATTCCTACACTAAGCACATTGATGTAAGGTATTATTAGTTGCGATTTGTAGTTCAGGAGCAACTAATGAAGTTGAAGAAAATTTACACGGACAAGAACGTTATCGACATGTTAACAAAAGTAGGTCCTGGGAATAAGTTTGAGCTCTTTAGTAAGCTCTTCGAGATGACTTTCAAATAATTAATTGGATGGTAGATTCTCCTCCAAAATAAGCTAGAGTGAGAGATTATTGTGGTCCATTCTCATTTTATAGATGTGATCTTGACAAAACTACTAAATTTAGACTCTAGAGTCTTAGTTATCTTCATGAATTAAAAAGAAAAAAGTTCAAGCAAATTTGAGATAGAAACTAATGATTGGAAGTTGTTTCCGGAGGATATGCTTGTGTTTGGAAGGCACACGTACGTATCGGTGGCGGATACATGATCGTATGCATAACCTTGTAAGTTTTTGTAATTGTGTGCTAGTTGAAAGGTGACACTTCGAGCTCAGTCATGCCCATATGGAGTCAGATATGGTCGTGTCTGCTGACTGTATAATTCAATATAACCATATATCATTATAAAGTTATGTTTTGAAGCTTAAAGATCAAACATGGTCACCACATACAATCATCTGGCTATGTACGATATAAAAATCTCATCTTTTGTAGGAAAAAACATAAGTTTGAGAGTTTGAAGTTGCAAGAGATAACAACACTCAACAAAAAATGAGTTTGAGTTCAAATAGTATTCATTAAGTACAATTTTATTGAAGTTTGATATTTAAGTTTAGTTAGGAGCAGTGTATTTATATATATACACATATATATACATACTTACATACATATGTATACGTACACATTTCAAATTATATTCAATTATAGAAGTTTTTTAAAGAACTCAAAAAAAACTTGAGAACTACCTAAATGGTGTTCTTGGGTGAGATAACTCAAAATCTTATGGTTTGTATCCTACTATTTTTTATTTAATAGATTTTATCTTTAGTTTGTCTCGTAATTTTTACCTCTACATCGGATAGTTTTTACATTAAAATCTTGTGTCAGTTATATTTAAGTTATCTTTATTATATGAGTAATTTGTTATTGATTGAGTAATCTTAGAAATTTTATGTAGGTCGTATGATGCTTATGTGTTCTGCAGTTGCTAAGAAAAATAATTAATTGGTAGGCTAGTGCTGTTTGTTAAGTTGCCTTTGTTCATCCATGAATTGCCTGGTCGTGATCTGAATGATAGGCATTGAAAGGCACGAAGCCCTGTCTGTCTCTGCTTAGCTACCCTACCAAACTTCAATTCACGGCATTGAACGAACCACGGCACGGAAGGCCTCTCTGTCCTCCAACTCACTGCATGCTTCTGTATTTCTGAGACCAACTACGACTTAATTCCAATGTCAAAACAGGAAAACGCTGTTGTAGTGCAAACCAGTAAATACCCAAATGTTGTTTTCAGCGCCACAACTGGAGCAAGTGCAACTTGGGCAACCGTGTTTAGTTGAATTGAGAAACATTGGAAATTCAACATGTTGAACGAACAAGCGTTCCCTAAGCAAAAGTGTCACGAATTGCGTCTTTTTCTATGGGATATTTTGAATCCCAAACGGCAAAAGCAACTCTCAAATCTTGTCCCTTTTCTGGGTTAGTACAGCCCGGGGACTGTTTCAAGGAACTTGCGGTGTAGAAAATGCAATGTTAGCATCCATTCTCGGTGGTGTCCTTGATTCGTAAAATGGACTGGTGTGATGACATGTTGTTATGTTGACAACTTGTGCAAATTATGTTTGTCTCTTTCAATTATTGACGCTTATGTCCGTCATTTTCTTTTGATTATTTTCACACCGTACAATGAAAATACCAAAATCAATCAGTATTCTATTTGGACCCAATGTGACGAATATTGTACTACATTTTGATTTTAGTACATTACGATACAAAATAATATCGAATATTATTTAAGATAATTTTTTAAAATTATAAAATAAATTTTAAATTTTATAAAATTAAAAATAATTTCTCAACATATTATATTATACAATTTTTTATTTACTTCAATCATATCTTTACAATAATAATAATATAAATTTGATAAAAGAAGTACTTCTTTATTTTTATCAATATTATGTTCACATATTTCTTATAAGTTAAAACAAATTTAATTTCAAAAAATATATTTACATATCTCAAAAATTATTATAATATTTTTCATATATATATATATATATATTATCAATATAAAATTTAAAAAATATTAAACATGATTATATTAAACTAATATATTTAATTATGTAGTCTAGTATAAATTTTATTTAATACATTACTACTTGTATTTTTTTATATTTGAGAAAATTTAGGTTTTAGTCCTAAAATTTTTTAAATTCATAATTCTTACCAACCAAGAGAATCGGACCAGTATTAAAGTTTGGTACTTTTTTTTTTCCGGTACCAGCCAATACGATGTGATATTCTAAACAATAGGAGCAACACCTTGACTCTACCAAATTACAGAAATATTGGGAATGGTTATAGAGTTTTAAACGTGGTCCAAATCAATGATACCGAACAAACACACGAAACATCTAAAAAATGTGAAGAAACTCGCTACTTTCAATTTTAGTACGAATTACTAATTTATAAGCCCAATAGCACATAAATGCTTGTTTATTCTTTTCCTGTTAAAAGAGGAAGACAAAAACAAGAAATGGCCGTGACATGTGATTCTTTTATGTGGCTCCAGTTAAACAAGAAAAATCAATGTTGGTATTTAGCAACTGGACTGGAGATCTTTAGAAGACTGAAGAAAAGAGATCAGTTCGGTAATTTCCCAGATATCACAGCTGTCACCGCTCTTATCACAGTTGCTTCCATGCACCTCTCTCCTCAACCTTCTTGCTGGCTCACCAACCCTCACCTTCCCCTATATAACCCCCTCTTTCTCCAATCTATCATTTAACCAAATTTTCATATTTCTTCTTGGATTTTCACATTGTTTGTTTTCGTATTGCTATCTTCTTGGTGTTAAGATTTCCATCTTAGACTAATTGCAGTACTTCTTCATTCTGTGGTGATTAATTATTACTAAAAACACTAACACCATGTTTTCTTCTGTTAATCACGCACATGCTCATTCTCCTTTCACTTCAGTTGATTTCTTACCCAGAAAGCGTTCAGATCTTCGCCCTCAGCCATTCTCTACACTACCCATTTTCCGGAATTCACAGAAACACCTTCATTTGGATGCCTCACTCAAACCCCTTCACATTATCTCTGTTGAGAATTTCTCATTTTCTGGGAAACCTCAACAAAAGAAACCATTGTCAGTGTGCAATGCATATGAGGCTGATAGGTCAAGGCCTCTCGATATTAACATTGAGTTACCAGACGAGCAAACTGCGCAAAAGATCAAGATTGGGATATACTTTGCGACTTGGTGGGCCTTGAATGTGGTGTTCAACATTTACAACAAGAAGGTCTTGAATGTTTTCCCTTATCCTTGGCTCACTTCCACTCTCTCCCTTGCTTGTGGGTCCCTCATGATGCTCATCTCCTGGGCTACTAGAGTCGCTGATACTCCCAAAACTGACATCAACTTTTGGAAGACATTGTTGCCAGTAAGTGGTCTTGTGATATGTTGCTGATTAATCTCTTTGGTGGGCGAGGAAGTGACCTCAAAGATTCTTAAATGGAGTTGAAATTATGGAGACATCCATAAGTGTTGTTTAACCAAGTGAACTTGGTGTTATGCCGGAAACAGTAACAGTGACATGCAGTATGTAGGGAAAATCCAAGTGATGAACTAATAATCCAAAAGATTGTTTATTGATCTTATCCTAATCCTGCGTTGTTTTCTCATGGATAGGTTGCGGTGGCACACACAATTGGGCACGTGGCTGCAACAGTGAGTATGTCAAAAGTTGCGGTTTCATTCACCCATATCATCAAGAGTGGGGAGCCTGCTTTCAGTGTGTTGGTTTCAAGGTTTGTATTGGGTGAGACATGCCCTATGCCTGTGTATCTGTCACTTGTGCCAATAATTGGAGGTTGCGCTTTATCAGCCCTCACTGAGCTCAACTTTAACATGACTGGTACGGTCTCTTCTCCTGTCATCGGCTTTTTACTTGACTGTTTATCACTGTGAGTTCTTTGGAAGTAACTCAAGGTCGCCGTGGTTCCAGGGTTCATGGGGGCTATGATCTCAAATTTGGCGTTCGTATTCCGGAACATATTCTCAAAGAAGGGAATGAATGGCAATTCTGTTAGTGGGATGAACTACTATGCCTGTTTGTCCATGCTGTCCCTTCTCATCCTTACCCCTTTCGCTATTGCTGTCGAAGGCCCCCAGATCTGGGCTACCGGCTGGCAAAATGCTGTTGCTCAAATCGGACCAAATTTTGTCTGGTAAACATCTAACGCTCTTTCTTCTTTTGCATTTGCATAACAACTCACTAAATTTCAGTTGTTTCATATCCTTATAGTTCATATCCTAAATGTACTGCAGGTGGGTGGCGGCTCAGAGTATCTTCTACCATCTATATAACCAAGTCTCCTACATGTCCCTTGATCAAATCTCCCCACTAACATTTAGCATTGGAAACACAATGAAGCGGATATCTGTTATCGTCACCTCCATCATCATCTTCCACACACCTGTTCAGCCTATTAATGCCCTTGGAGCAGCCATTGCTATCTTTGGGACATTCATTTACTCACAGGTTTATATGCTTATCTACAACTTTACAACTTTGGCCTGCTCTGTAAACAAAGTCCACACGGATGCCCCCCTTCTTTTCAGAGGCCAGTAACGCTTGTCGAGAAAAGAATATCTTTTCTTGGTGTCAAATGTCTAACAACAACTTAATTTGCTTTAATTTGTACAGGCAAAGCAGAGGAGTTAAGAGCTGAGAAACGTAGATGATATGCATTAAATGACATTTAACTACTGGAAACTAGTTCGGAACTTTGGGTACAACTATTTGCTGACGTTACAAACTCTGGTGATGGCTGGCAATGGATGTACTGCTGGTGGTTTCACACGATCCATAGCTAGGAATCGATTTCCTATGCAGACTTAACATCAATTTTGTAGCCATGCAAAGGATCATACTTGATAACGATTCCGTTGTACCAATTATCTGCGAAACAGCCGTCGTTTCTTTTTCTCCCTTCCATTTTACCAAGCATCTCATAATTATTACAATAAATATTACTTTAAGAATTAAATAAAACAGAAAAATATTAACAATAAAATAAAATAAAAAAACTGAGCCAATAACTTATGTGATTGGGTTAGGGTCATATTTACAGGACAAGGAGAATGAAAATTCTTTATACCAAATTTGATGCTTTAATCAAATTCACTGAGAATTAAGACGGGAGATGCTCCATTTATATTTCAAGACTATTATTGGGAATGGTAACTCTACTTTATTTTGGTTTGACAGTTGGATTGATCAAAGCTTATTCAATGAAGTGCAGTCCCTAAGCCTGTTAAAGTCTAAGATTCCTAGAAGTGCAAGAGTAAATGAGGTGATACAAGGTAATAAATGGTTCCGTCTGATCAGAGAAGGTAATAGGTTGATCAGATTCTATCCTAATTATCCTAACCTAATGGAGGAGGACAATATAATTTGGATACCTGATCCATCCAACGTCTTCACTAATACTTCTTGCGTATTGCTCCTTAGAACCCCAAGGTTCATTGGTTTGAAATTGTCTGGGAAAAAAACCTTAATCCATAAGGCCTCTTTTATTACCTGGTTAGCAACTAGACTAAGACTCAATGCCAAGGACAAATTGCATGGCCATAATTGATGATTATACGTATTATGTTACATAAGAGCTGGAAGTATTCATCATTTATTTTTTCAGTGTCATTACTCTAGCTCAATTTGGTCCACCAATCAGCATTAACTTGGATTATTCTACCAAGTATCAGATTAGTGTGATGTTTTAAAGTGGGCGAATCAAATGATAAGGAAATTAGGAAAAGATCAACATTTCTTAAGGACAGCATTCAACTACTGTATCTATGCTGTTTGGAGGGAGAGGAACAACAAGATATTCAAGGACAATGAATTAGATAACCAGAGGTTGTTACACAACACCATCTGTTGGATTAGGGGTATCTCACATGCAAACAAGGCTTGCGAATTTGCAAGCCCTCCTATAAAATCAAGGTGGAATCTCTAAGATACTAGGAGACTCATAAAGTCTTCCCAAATCTTGTTTATTGTCGTAGGAGTTTACATGCAGGACACATAGCCCTCTAAAGTTCATCTTTAACATAACATGCCTAAGGTTTAACATATTTGATTCAAACAAATTGTTACTAGTTTGGGTCGGCAATCATTCTGGGTGGATGAAGGTCATGATTGATCTACCACAATAGGACGAGAGCAATGAACCTTTCCTCTATCTTACTACGATTAATATGGTAGCAGAAAGTGCTCCACTTTGCAGATTTAAGTCGACTATTCACTAGAAGCAATTCCAGAGGACTCCCGTTATTCTATCCCTGCCTTAGTCCTTATGGCAATGGCAACAAAGAGATAAACAAACAGAATCACAAAGGAAGCCCACTTACAAGCTTTGGAGACGAGGAATCTACTTTGGGATGGAAGCTTTCATGCCGCCCTTGTTCCAGGCAACCATAGAGTAAGAGTATCGATCGCGTTTAATTACAATACAAGGATAACTACCAGATTGAATAGTCCATGTGTTGTAAGTGTTATTGGATGCCAATACCATCTGGCATAATCTAGTCCATATACGGTTCCCGTTTTCTATTGTAAAGGCTAATACTTGGTTTAGTACCTAATGTAATCCCTAAAATCTCTACATTCAAGTCCAGGTCATCATTTCACGCATTAATGCCAATATTAAAAAAAAAAAAAGCACTTACACTTAGCTTGTTGTGAGGCATCAATGTCAATATCTAAATCCTTGTCAAAGCACTTACTTATGTGGTTCCTAAGTGTAAAACATGAACCAACATTACTAATTCTCAAACCAATCACAACATTTCAAATGGCGTCGTTGTCAAGAAATCTGCTAAAACAATTCAACCAAAACTATATTAATCTTAAATAATAAATAACACATGTATTAAAACTAATATTGTCCTATCAAATAATTATCTCAATTTGAACCAAATTTTCTTTTATATTATTCAATATAGACATAGATTTCTTCTCAGATAATACAAACTCAGTGCATATGCGTAAATACATATGGACAGATTCATTATATATATCAAAATTTAAAAGATAATAAATAAATGCACTTCTCCACTCTCTTCTAATAATTTCATTGTATTTTTAATATTTTACTTTAGTTAATTTTATCTTTCTTATAGTTAAGAATTATGATAGATTATATTATACCTGAAATAATAACAATATACCACAGTTTTAAAAATGTTAATGTATTTTATCTATTTGAAAATTAAAATTTGAAAAACTACCTTTATAATATTATAATAATAAAATATTTTAATGTTAGTTTCTATTTTCTACCGAAACTAAAATTAAATAAGTTATATTTGACAATTTGAAAATTAAAACTATTTCTATTAAAAAATTTCAGGCTATTATTAAAATAAATAAAAACTTAAATTATTCTAAGAATGTGCCCTTAAGATAAATAAACTAAATCATGACCAATAATGTCAAATCCATAGTCCGATTCAACTTTTTAAATCCAAATCTTCAACGAAGTCACAATTAACTTCCTTCGATCACAAGAAACAGAATTATACAATACATGAACGCCTTGAAAAAGATCATTATCAATCTCCAACGCGTATCACATCACACTAAGCCCACTTGAAAAATAGTGGGTTCACATCAAAATTTCACTGCATCGGACGAGACCGGTCGGAGCGTCGCCTGACGCCGCTAGCAGCAAATATGTGGCCATCGGTTAATCAATACGTGCAACTTTTGTTTGTTTTGGGGCGAAACGACGTCGTCTCTATTAAATCAGAGTTAATTTTCTTGCTTTGATGTGCCTTCCAACTCCTCTAGGTTCTGAAACTAACCAATAACTCCCGGTTCCGTAGATGATTGTAGGATCGAATTTAACATAGCAATGAATTGAAAACTTTGGATTTTTCATTTCAACGGCAACAGAAACAGTGAATATATGGAAGTTTATTCCGCCGGATGAGCTGATAATGTCCAACAACTCAGGCAAAAATTAGACGTTGAGCATCACAATATTGGTAAATTTACTACGGCAACTTAATCTTGTAGTAGATGCTTGTCTTGTAGTTTCTATGTACAATCAGACGTAGATTTCAGGATCTTCTTTGCCTGCCAATTTGTTTAATCATTTCCTTTCGGCCAATAATTCAAACATTTATCTTTTTTGTTCACATTCTTGTACAATTCCGACGCAAAATAGATATTATAAAAAAGAAAAAAAAGTTAACTTTGCAAATGAATATATTCACTGCCCACTAATGACAGAGACATTGAAATCCAATAATTAAGGTAGGTAAAGTCTCAAATTCAGACACTCCCATAATCAGTTTTGTATAATATACAAAGAAGCTCTTCAGTGTCGCAATATCCGTATAAATTCTTACTTGGAAAGCCTTGTCTACCTCATTTTCCTGACATGGAGTTTTGGTTAATATATCAAGCTTTGGTTTTCAGTGGCCTGATGTTCTCTGTCGTCATGGTAAATTGTAAAATTCCTCCCATATCTTTAAGGGGTACATTAGATTCATCTCCATTTCCACCGAACTTTCTCTTTGGAACTGCCTCTTCTTCTTACCAGGTTTTGTTGCTTTCCCCCCTTCCACTTTCCAAATCAGATTATGCGTCCTGTATATGTATACTCCCCTCCACTTTAATTTGTCCTACCTGTCCGGCAGTTTGAAGGAGCTTATTTGAGTTATGGTAAAGGCCTTAACAACTGGGACATTTTCACTCACGACCCAGGTTAGCTGTTGCCTTAAGGTGTACAGCTTCAATGTCATCCGGTCCAGAAATTTGAGTGTAGCATTTTTATTTCTTTTGGTTTCTTTCAGGTAATATAGTTGATGGATCCACCGGAGACGTTGCTGTTGACCACTACCATCGGTATCTGGTGAGCTTCATTAAATTTCATCGCCTGGCCAAAATTTTCGTTCTAACTATGAAATAGTGATTCTTACAGTGACAATGGATGGGAGTAGCATGCGATTGTTAATTCTAAAAAACTGAAGTATAATGTACTTAAGGTGCTTGTGTTTTCAGAAAATAGAATCGCATAGAGAGGCCTTTGCAATTTGTAGTGGTTAAATTGTCTAATCAATAAAGATATCGGGGATGGACAGCTAGACATGTCAATGGGTCAGGTCGGGACCGAGTCCGGGGCTTGTGTTTTCAAAAAATAGAACCGCATAAAGAGGCCTTTGCAATTTGTAGTGGTTAAATTGTCTAATCAATAAAGATATCGGGCATGGACAGCTAGACATGTCAATAGGTCGGGCCCAGTCAAGCCCGGCCCCTCCTATGGTAGCTCATGAGTCGGGATGGGCCAGCTCGTGGCCCGGCCCACCTATATATTTTTTTAAAAAAATTTTAAAACGATGTCGTTTTGAAAAAACGGACGGGGCACGAGCCCGCGTGGGCCGACCATGGTCAGGATTGATGGATAATGGTTGAGAATTGAATATGAGAATTTACCACTGATTTGCTTCGGATGTGGTCGCATTGGTCACAATACTACCATGTGTCCTAACTCTACAAGGAATGAAACAATAGCCTGGGGTGGTTCGAAATCTACAGCAATTGGTGTTGAGACATCCCATATTTCCTCATCGACGAATATGGCTGCGAACTCAGATGCAGTGACGACAGTAAAGGAATCTATGTTTGGCTCGTGGATGCATGCTCCCTGGCAAGGTCGGCGAAATGTTGGCAAAGGAAAGTCCTAATCATTGGATGGAATGCAGAAAAACTCCCTTAATCAAAGAGATCCTTTGGGATCACAATTCACTGCTTTACAGCTAATGTAAGATGAAAGGTTTGGCAACGATACTTTAAATGGAGAAGTAAGACCAAGAGCTAATTCTTCATCTAGTTTAAAGCATTCTTCAACAGAAGTGAGCCCCAGCAAGATTCCTTCTGATTTGAATAAAGATTTAGGGAGCCCAGTTGTTAATAGTGGGGTGTCCAAATAGGGTCAACCAAAACAGACTCTGATAGAAGGCCCAGCACAGCTCCAAGTAGCTATTGATGGATCTTCCCAGCCTACAATAAAATTTGCATCTATTTTCAACTTCACCTCAATAAATATCGCAGATACTTCAGTAGGAAATAATGACGCAGGAAACCAAAATGGTTTGATAGCTGTCCGAAACACCTTCCCAAAGAAACACTTCAAGGCACGACACTTCACGAAGAGAAATCGACTCCCATCCTCACGAGTTACACATGGCGTTTTGGTTCAGAACAACTTACTGCTGGAATGTCAGTCACGGATTATACCAGCGAAGAGATCTCGTATGGTGGAGGCTGAAGCATGTCAGGAGAATTTTCAGACAGAAAACAGAGGGTAAAAATATCTGTTTGGACACTATGGAGTTGCAAGAAGCGGTCCTACCCACGACGACTTCTGAACTGACATTGGTGGAAGAGACGATGGAAATAACGTCAGGGGAGTAGGTATCTCCAGTTTCCCTACCTATTCTCATATTTTTTATGTCAATATTATCCTGGAATTGCTGTGGGCCAGCAAGCCCTGTGTTTGCTTACGTTATAAAGGATCTATTCAAAAGACATAAACCAAATGCTCCATTATTTTGGAACCACGAATTAGTGGGGATAAGGCTATGAATGTTGTAAAGAAATTGGGGTATATGGCTGGTATTATGTAGAAGCTCGGAGATTTTCAGTAGGAATTTGGATTCTGTGGCAAAAGGGAATGACGACAGTTAATATTGTAGAATCCACGAATCAGTATGTTCATTTTTGCTGGAATACGTCTGAGGCTTTTGGGGAATGTATAGCAGTTTATGGTAGTCCAATACCAAGTGACAGAAGTATTCTATGGGATGATTTAAGAAGGTTGAGCACATTAATAAGGAAATCGTGGGTTTTACTTGGAGATTTCAATGCGATGTTACATCCTAATGAAAAAAGAAATGGTATAACCAGAAATAGTAGTCCTAATAGAGATTTCTGTAAAGTGGTGGAGGATTGCGAGCTTATTGATATTAGATTCAGGGGTCCTAATTTTATTTGTTTTAGGGGAAGATTATGTGAAAGATTGGATAGGGCATTATGCAATGAGGATTGGAGGAGAATATTTCTTGAGACGCATCTATTGTTAGGAAAGTAAATCACGTTAATTACGTGATCTAGTCAAATCCCTATAATTGTGAAATCCCTGTAATCCTGCCTTAGGAGAAGAAACATGATCAATCACATTAATATGATTGATCCTTGTAATGCCTATAAACTCACATGTAACAAATCATTTTAATCATCAATGAAAATATATAGAAATTACACTACCAAGATGGTATCAGAGCATCAACCGATCATTTGGACCTTTTTTTAATTTTTTTTCATCATCTGCCGCTTACCTGAGATGGCTTCTGATGACGAAGATGGAAGCACATCACAAACGGGGGAAACCTCATCCAATCCTGCAAACATGACAGCAGTATAATTAATCCAGTTACTGCAAAATCTCGCACCAAACAAAATCACAGAGAGCAGCAATGTTTCACTCTCAGTGAAACTCAATGAACACAACTACTCCGTCTGGGCAAGGCGAATGAATCTCACAATCACAGGCAGGGGGAGACTCAATCATATCAGAGATCTCCCCCCTCCAACAACTGATCCAAACTACCAAAAATGGAAGCAGATGGATTCCACTGTGATCTCTTGGATCATAGAGAACATAGAGGAAGACCTGGTGTCACAATATGTGGATTACACAACAGCCAGAGAACTGTGGAATGTACTGGCCACAACATACGTCAGTGGCAGAGACAAGCTGCAAATTTTTTGACTTAACCATAAAGGCAAACAACCTGAAGCAGGGCCAATTGTCAATTGAAAAATATTACAGCACCTTGCAGGGAATTTGGAAAGAGATTGGTCGAAGAACAACCAATCCAATGCAGTGTTCCATAGACATGGAGATATGTAGTCGTGAAATATAGGAATTCAGATTGTTCCAATTCCTTGGGGGTGTTGATGACAAGTTTGACAACGAACGACAGGATCTCCTTAAACAAGATCCTCTCTTATCGGTCGAAGTGGCCTACGCAACAATCCGAAGAGAGGTGGCCAGAAGGGGCATCATGAACGTCTGCCGGAACGGAGAATAGCCATCATAGAGAGATTTTCCCTCAGGCGCAGGGCTGGTGGCAAAAGGCCAGTCAGAAAATGCCAAATCAACGACGAAGTCATCATTCTGGGAAGAGGAAGTGGACAAATCGAGGCTAAAGTGTAGCCATTGCGGGGGAACTACACACACCAAAGAGGGGTGTTTTAAAATTATTGGATACCTCGTTTGGTGGCCCGATAGTAGGAAAAGAGGGACAAAAGGAGTAACTGCCACCACCGTGGGCAACGAGGTCGCTGCCAGCACGGGAGGTGATGAGCAGGGAACAGGGTTTGCCGCCATAGCCGCTGCGCACGAGAGGAATGGAGGAACTTTTAGAGGTATATGGTTTGGGGTTTCAAAATTATCCCCAAACCCTTAATTTTCTAATCCTCGTTTTTTTTACCCTGGAATTTTTGGTGAATTTGATTTGAGCCCAATTAATTCTGGTGTCTGTTTGTTGAGTCCCAACAGTAATGGGGTTGTTAAAAAAGAACCCATCAGTTCCTTTCTTTCAAAAACCCGACCCCCGATGTTTCAAAAGGGAAAAAAAGGGCCACCTAAGATCTGAAAAAATAAAAAGGGCCCATATA
>JANZXP010000002.1:26073406-26111295 GCA_027576715.1 Erythroxylum flavicans
TCTGTTTGTTGAGTCCCAGCAGTAATGGGGCTGTTAAAAAGGAACCCATCAATTCCTTTCTTTCAAAAACCCGACCCCTAGTATTTAAAAAGGGAAAAAAACAGCCACCTAAGGTCTGAAAAAATAAAAAGGGCCCACATAAGAAAAAGAACTTTGCATCTAAACCTAAAAAAATTCCAAAAGCCTCAATTGCATGTCTAGCCCAAGAAAAGAATCGTGGGTGGTTGTTTGACTGCGGGGCCACAGACACTATGTCATATGACCCTTCGGATTTCCATACACCGTCAGTACCTCGAAAATCCCAAATCCAAACGGCCAATGGGGGGTACTCACCGGTTGAGGGTGCCGTATGTATAGATTTGTCTCCGACTCTTAGACTTTCAAATTGCTTATATGTTCCATCCATGTCCCATAAATTGTTGTCTATTAGTCACGTGACAAAAGAATTGAATTGCACAGTACTGATGCATCCGACGTTTTGCCTCTTGTAGGATATTCGGACGGGGAAGATCATTGGGCGTGGCTTTGAAAAAGGAGGTTTGTAATACGTAGACGAAGTGGACCAACAAGGCTCTGCAATGCTTGCTCATGGGACAGTGGAAAGGCAAGCTTGACTGTGGTACCGACGGCTTGGTCATCCATTGTTAGGGTACCTTAAACTATTATTTCCCTAGTTTTTCATAATAAAAGTCAGTTTTCTTGTGAAACATGTATCCTAGGCAAAGCCATAGACAAGTGTTTCACCATAATAATACTTGAACTGATAAACCTTTTTCACTTATATATACTGATGTGTGGGGACCTTCTTCTGTATCTAGTCGTAATGGTTTCTCGTTTTTTCTCCTGTGTGTTGATGATTGCACACGTCTCACCTGGGTATTTTTTCTCAAACATAAAATTGAAGTGTCAGAAAAATTTATCCTTTTTTACAACCTCATCAAAACACAGTTTCAGCATCAGATTAAAATACTCAGATCTGAACTCATACCATGCAAGCTTTCTTTAGGGATAATGGGCTCATACATTAGACCACCTATCCATACTCTCCCCAACAAAATAGGGTGGCGGAAAGGAAGAACCTAACAATCTTGGAAATAACCCGATCCCTAATGCTAGAGTCCAATATCCCTAAATATCTATGGCCTGAAGCTGTCGCAACTGCGACATACCTGATCAATAGATTACCCACAAAAATTCTTGAGCTTAAAACAACACTTGCTGTCCTCTCTCAATATACCAAGATCCTAGAACTTCTTACTCTTCAGCCACGTGTGTTTGGTAGCACAGTCTATGTTCATATACCTAAAGTCAACCGAACCAAACTTGATCCATATGCTATCAAATGTGTGTTCGTTGGGTACGACGTACACACAAAGGGTTACCACTGCTATGATCCTATCACCAAACACATGTACACTACTATGGATTGTGATTTTCTGGAAACAAAATATTACTTCCAAAACCCACCCAGCAGTCAGGGAGAGAGTGAGCCATTAGACTTCTTGGGTGGGTTTCGCAGCCCGATCTTGCTCGACATTGTCCCAACAGAGATAGTAGGTGGGGCCATCGTGTCCAACAACGAACACAGAGAACTTGCTTCCCCAATAGAGCCATCCGAATCATCAACCCCGGCTAAAAATCCTCCTGCAAAAAATCCTCCTGCAGTAAGTACTCCTGAGCTGGAAGATGTTCCTGAAGTTACTACTACAGAACCTTCTAACAATCTTGCAGTACCGGAGGCTGTAGAGAAATACACTCTACCACACAGGAGCACTAGAGGAGTTCCACCAAAGAGGTACGAGCTGGAGTATGAACCACGGGCATCCAAGTACCCCATGGCTAACTTAACCAGAGGGAGTCTATCCAAGGTAGCACAAGCTTTTAATGCTGCACTTTACTCTGAGGACATTCCCAGGACAGCGGAAGAAGCTCTAAAAAGCAAGGAGTGGAGACAAGCTATGCAGGTCGAGATAAATGCATTAGATAAAAATCATACATGGGACAAGTGCAAGCTTCCAGTTGGAAAAAGACCAGTGGGGTGCAGATGAGTGTTCACCATAAAGCACAAGGCAGATGGTACTATTGAACGGTATAAGGCAAGATTGGTGGCAAAAGGGTACACACAAACTTATGGGATCGACTATTCGGAAACATTCTCTTCGGTGGCCAAGATTGACACGATCCGGGTACTCTTCTCTGTTGCAGCCAATTATGACTAGCCTTTACACCAGTTCAATGTCAAAAATGCCTTCTTGCATGGGGAATTAAAAGAAGAAGTGTACATGGAATCGCCTCCAGGGTTTTCAGGAAGCTTCAAGCCAGGAGAAGGGTGTCGATTAAGAAAAGCACTCTATGGCCTAAAACAATCACCCAGAGTTTGGTTTGGGAGGTTCACCTTAGCAATGAAGAAGAATGGATTCCGACAGAGCAACTCTGATCATGCCTTATTCTTGAAAGAAAGAGGGAAACTGGTTACATGTCTCATCATATATATTGATGACATGATTATAACCGGGAATGATCAAGAGGAAATTGCAAAGCTCAAGTAGCAGCTCTTTACAGAATTTGAGATGAAGGATCTTGGAAGATTAAAGTAATTTCTTGGGATTGAAGTACTAAGGTTAAAAAGGGGGATCTTCATCTCTCAAAGAAAGTATGTTCTGGATTTACTAGCTGAGGTGGGGATGATTGACTGCAAGCCAGCAAAGACATCATAGTAGTAAATCATGGACTTAAAATGAAAGAAGGACTGAGGCAGTTGACAGAGGATGATACTAGAGATTGGTTGGGAAGCTCATCTACCTTTCTCATACTAGGCCCGATGTCGCTTACTCTGTGGGAGTAATCAGCCAATTTATGCATAACCCCCAGGCAGATCATATGGAAGCAACGCTCAGGATTGTACGCTACCTTAAAGGAACACCAGGTCGAGGGGTGTTATTTCAGAAACATGAATATCTAAGAATACAGGCTTATACCGACGCAGGCTGGGCCGGCAATCCAGTAGACAGGAGATCAGCCTCTGGTTACTTTACATTGGTCGGAGGAAATTTAGTAATATGGAAAAGCGAAAAAAGAAAGGTTGTGGCTCTGTTAAGTGCGGAGGTAGAATTTCGAGGAATTGCTCGAGGTTTAGCAGAAATACTTTGGCTTCGGAAGCTGCTAGCTGAAATTAGCTTTCTTGTTGGAGACACGTGCCAATTGATGTGTGACAACAAAGCAGCGATAAGCATTTCAAAAAATTCGGTGCAACATGATCGCACCAAGCACATAGAAGTAGACAGGCATTTCATCAAAGAAAAGATCGAGGCAGGAATTGTGAGTTTGCCATATCTTCGTTCAGAGGATCAGCTTGCAGACATGCTGACTAAGGTTGTTCCGGCTCAAGCCTTCAGTAACGCATTGGGCAAGTTAGGCGTGGAAGATCCCACGACCTAACTTGAGGGGGAGTGTTAGGAAAGTAAATCATGTTAATTACGTGATCTAGTCAAATCCCTGTAATTGTGGAATCCCTGTAATCTTGCCTTAGGAGAAGAAACATGATCAATCACATTAATGTGATTGATCCTTGTAATGCCTATAAACTCACATGTAACAAATCATTTTAATCATCGATGAAAATACACAGAAATTACATTACCAAGATCTATCTCATCTACCTCGTATCAAATCAAATAATCGGCCAATACTCCTTTCTTATTTTCTAGATTCATCGACCAAAAAGGGGATTCGACCTTTCCGTTTTCAGGCAACTTGGCTAACCCACCCTAGTTTCAATAACTTCATGGTAGACTGTTGGAAGCAGGAGGGAAAGTGGAAAGATGAATACTTGTCTTTTATTGATAAGATTAATATTTGGAATAAGGAAACTTTTAGAGACATCTTCCATCGAAAGAATCGATTATTGAAGCAAATAGAAGGGGTTGAATACATTCTTAGTAAAAGAAGCTCGTCCACCTTACTAGAGACACACAAGTCTTTAAGATTAGATTATGAAGTAGTTTTAATGCAAGAGAAATTATTGTGGTTTCAAAAATCCTGTCCTAAGTGGATAAACTTTGGTGACATAAACACTTCTTTTTTTCATACTTCTACGTTGATTCGGAGGAATACAAATAAGATTACTTTGCTGCAAAATGCAAAGGGATTGTGGATATCGGATGACCAGTAACTCCGTTCCTTAGCCATCAACTTGTTCCAGAACCTGTATGCAGATGAAAGTTATAACAAAGTTTTACCGACCATTGCTAATGGATTTCCAAGGCTAGAAATAGGGTAATGTCTGGATTTGTTGACTCCTACTTCGATAGAGGAAGTTTTTTGCATCATTAAGAATATGGGAAGTTTCAAAGCCCCGGGAGTTGATGGTTTATAGCCGATTTTCTTCCAATCTCAGTGGTATGTGGTGGGTAAATCTATCACGGACATGGTACAGAATTTTTTGGCTATAGGTATAATGGAACCGGAATTGAATGAGACTCTTTTGGTCCTCATACCAAAGATTCACAGACCTGTTCATATAGACCAATTTCGTCCTATTAGTTTATGTAATGTTCCTTATAAGATCATTACAAAGCTTATTGCAGATTGAATCTGGCCCTTGATGGACATTTTGATTGCAGAGACTCAATCCAGTTTTATGCGGGGAAGGCAAATTACTATTAACGTGGTAATGGTACAGGAAGTTATGCATTCTATGAGAAGGAAAAAAGGAAGAGATGGATAGATGGCGATTAAAATTGACCTAGAAAAAGCCTATGACAGATTAAAGTGGAGCTTTCTTAATGAAACATTACATTTAGCAGGATTTCCTGGAGAATTATCAAAATGCATAATGACATGTGTCTCCATAGCTTCTATGAGGATTCTTTGGAATGGGGTGGCAATTGATGCTTTTCTTCCTACAAGAGGGATTCGACAGGGTGACCATTTATCGTCATATCTCTTTGTCTTATGTGTGGAACGTTTGGCACATATGATAATAGAAAAGGTAGAAAGCAATAATTAGAGACCAATTCAACTTGGAAGAGGTGGTCTTAAACTGTCTCATTTATTTTTTGCTGATGACCTTTTTCTTTTCTCTAGAGCTTCGGTAGAACAAGGAAGTTTGATTCAAAAAGTGCTTCAGGAGTTTTGCCTTCAGTCTGAACAACAAGTCAGTCAACTTAAGACTAAAATCCTTTTTTCAGACAATACTCCAGTACAAATACAGAAGGAGGTCAGCAAGTTGCTAGGCTTTAAAATCACTAGGAGCTTAGGGAAGTATCTAGGAGCTCCACTGTTGCATGGCTGACTATCTCACACTTACTATATGGAATTGCTTGACAAAATTAAAAGCAAACTATCCCGTTGGAAGGCAAATAATTTATCTTTTACGGGAAGGATCACTTTAGTAAAATCGGTGTTACAAGCTGTCCTTTCCTATTTGATTCAAATAGTCATACTTCTAGCCAGTATTTCTAAGGAGATTGACAGACTAGTTAGGGGTTTCATTTGGGGCTTTAATTCAAGGAAAAAGAAACTACATCTTATTAGCTGGAATAGAGTGTGCTCACCAATGGAGAAAGGAGGCCTTGATCTCTATGAAAGTTCAAAGACTGACAAAGTTCTATTAATGAAACTTGGATGGCGTTTTCTAACACAACAAGATCAGCTATGGGTTAGAGTGGTCGCTAATAAGTATGGCTGGTTGAGAGTTAGTTTAGAGGATCCATACAGGGGTAGGGTTAAACAGAATAGCTCAGCATTATGGAGGGCTTTATATCCTCTTTGGCCATTACTTTTGAAAGTTGGAGTATGGCGTATTGGCGATGGTTGGATTACTCGTTTCTGGGAAGATCAATGGCTGAAAAATTTGGGACCTCTTATTGGCATGGCGTTAAGGGACATTCCAGAATCCTTGAGACATTGACCTATAAACCATTTTGTAGCTGATTATGGAAACTGGGACTAGGCGATTTTTCAGGTATATCTACCGACTTTTGTGTGTTTACAAATAACAAAAGTCACACCTCCTGATAATTGAGAAGAGAGACATGTATTAAGGTGGAGTTTGAATATGAATGGGCAATTCTCTACTTCTTCTGCCCGTGAATTGCTACAAGAAGGACATAGTAGGGAGGTATCACGTTTATAGAGGCGTATATGGAAATGACCTGGCCCCGAAAGGATTCGATCCTTCCTTTGGTTAGTTTCACATAATCGATTGCTTACAAAGGAGCATTGCTTTAAGCACAAGATTCTAAATAATGGCATCTGCCCTCAATGTGAGGTTAGCTAGGAAACTACAATTCATGCATTGAGAGATTGTGAGTTTTCTAGAAAAATTTTGGCCCAACTTGTCCCAATTGATAAACAGATAGAGTTCTTTAGGTTGAATTGGAGGATTGGCTAATAGCGAATTTATCGGATAATCAGGAAGATAGGTTGACGCCATGATCTATGGTATTCAGTACCGGCTTATGAATGATGTGGAAATGGAGAAAACCAACTTGTCTTTGAGGATCGTACGAATGTAAGCTCCCAACCAACGGTAGCCATTAGAATGAAAGCAGAGGAGTTTTATTTCTCTTGTACTAACTTGAAACACTCTGCATTGCACATGGTAAGATGAGAAGATCGGTGAGTTAGGTGGATACCTCCAATTCAGGGTTGGCTCAAACTGAATTGCGATGGGAGTCATGATACTTTTACAGGTCTTTCTTGTGCAGGTGGCATATTAAGGAATGCAGAAGGTCGCTGGATCACAGGTTTCACTCAATCGCTAGGTCGATGTCCATCATGGGAGGCAGAAGCTTGGGCTATCAAAACAGGCCTCTCTTTGGCTCTTTCAGCTGGAGTACATCCAGAATCGGACTCATGGGAAGTGATTCAAGCACTGAGGAGTACAAAGATCAGGGGCCCTTGGAGCAACATCATCTTAGAGTGTCGGCAGTTAATGAGACGTTTCAAGGATATCATCATAGAACATATTTTTCGGGAGGTCACTATATAACCGATAAACTCGCAGGACTGGGACGCAACTACCCACTTGGCATATTCGTACATTGGTCTCCACCGAATTTCATTATTGACAGCATTCGTGCTGATAACTCTGATTCTTTTATTTTCCGACTAGGTTATTAACGTTTGCCTGAGTTTTCTCTTAAAAAAAAAAAGATTGCCCTCGTCAGCAAATAAAGAACCGTCTATTTTTAATGCCCTTTAAAGGCTTTAATTGGTGTATATGTAAAGTTCGTTGTTTTTGGCTTGCTTCACCTGTGTTTGATTGCATGACCGTGCCAGATTCTAAATTCTGGCAACTCTTTTCTGTGAAGCAAAAGGACAATTCCGGGGACTCCCATCCCAGCTGCTTCCAATTATTGTTACAATTTGTCGAAGACATCTTATATGTTTTTTATTTTATTTATTCCCCTATGTGCTAAAAGTAAAACGTAATAATGGAGGCCAAGTATCCATCAATGATCAAATGTGGGACAATAATCAAGTTTGTCATCTGTGAAATGCTAAAGCAGGAAGACATAGATCTCATGGACAATATTGGAGTTAATAGCTTTCGTTTCTCCATTTCATGGGCAAGAATCCTACCCAGTGAGTTCTCCAAATCGATTTCTAACTTGGCTTGACCGCAATCCTCGTTATCTGATCTAAACATTTATCCAGAGGGAAGATTTGGAAAAGAGAACGGGGCTGGTATTGGACACTATAACAGGGTCATCAATGCCCTTCTGCGTAAAGGTTGAGTCAAATAAATTAATCTTTCTCGGCAGGGCCCCAAACCTTGACGCACTAACGTCTACTTCTGGATTCAGGAATCCAACCTTTTGTGACATTGACTCACTATGACATTCCGCAAGAACTAGAAGATAGATATCAAGCGTGGCTAAGTCCTCAAGTACAGTAAGAAGACATTGTCTTTCAGTCCTGACAAACCATATGCCTCTCAGAACGATTCAACTCTTGACACAAATTCAATTTTTCAGGGAGGATTTCGAACACTACGCAAAGACATGTTTCAAATATTTTGGAGACAGAGTGAAGTTCTGGGTAACTCTCAATGAGCCAAATGTTGTAGCAATTCAGGGTTATCGAACAGGGGCTTTCCCACCATCCCGTTGCTCTGGTTCATTTGGAAACTGTAGCAGAGGCGATTCAGGGAGAGAGCCTTTTATTGCAGCCCATAACATGATCCTGTCTCATGCAGCAGCTGTAAGAGTTTACAGGACTGCGTACCAGGTATTTTAAAGGTTCTTTGGGACCAGTCATTAAGTTCCGTACTCATTTTAAAACAAACAGAACTTGATTGTCTTCGGGTGTATACAATTTCAGAAAGAGCAAAATGGCAGCATTGGAATTGTACTCAATGGCATATGGTATGAACCCATCAGTAATTCCTGGGAAGATAAGTTGGCAGCCGAGAGAGCCCAAGCTTTCTACATGAACTGGTAAGCATCTCTATCATTCAGTTCTCACGGAGTTCCTAATAGATGATGAAAAAATATATTTAAATTATCAGGTTTCTGGAACCAATTATAGCTGGAAAATATCCAGCAGAAATGCATGACATTCTACGATCTGATCTGCCTGTGTTTTCAAACAACGAGCTGAAGATGCTGCAGAATGGATTAGACTTCATAGGGATAAACCACTACAGCAGTTACTACATTAAAGACTGCTTGTTTGCTCCATGTGAGCAAGGACCTGGAGCTTCAAGGACGGAAGGTTTTGCTCTACGTACGCCACTAAAGGATGGTTTGTTGATTGGCGAACCTGTATGCCAACTCAAATAACCTGCGCTATTCCGCAATTTTCCTATCCTTATCGAGAAATAACTCCTGCTTCGTGCCAATGCAGACTGCACTTGACTGGCTATATGTTTACCCTCGAGGAATGGAAAATATATTGACCTATTTGAAAGGCAAATACAAAAACATACCAATCTACATCACAGAAAATGGTGAGTGTACATTCTTCAGTATCTGCGATCATTCGTAATCTCTGGAATACATGATGCTATTCCTATAGGTTTTGGTGAGAACGAAACCAACAATTCCAACCCTGAAGCTCTCAGAAGTGATATCAAGAGACTGGATTACATGAGCAGCTACTTGGATGCCCTAGAAACGGCTGTGAGGTGACAACTTAGTTACGAAGAGCTATAACAAGTGAACTTTTTATATGATTTTTATTGCTTGCATGAATAAACGAAACAACCTAATACTGTGGTGTACAGGAAAGGAGCAGATGTGCGAGGATACTTTGTCTGGTCGTTGCTTGATAATTTTGAGTGGACTTCAGGATATGCAATACGGTTTGGACTTTGCCATGTTGATTATTCCAGTCTGAATAGAGCTCAAAGACTCTCTGCAGGTTGGTACAAAGACTACATTGCTAGTCACAAGGCTCTTGCAACTGTCACCTAAGTTCTCACTTGTTGGACATGTAAACCAAATATGGTATTGAGATTTAGTGTTGAATTTGGCTCTCCAACTGAACTCGTGCGCTATGTCTCGTAGTCACCCAAGTTTTTCTGTTTCTTTTTTCACCTCCCCTATGTTTCTTTAGTCATTATTGAACTGTCAACGCTACGTTTCTAACAGTCAGATTTGAGAATCTCTATGTAAATATAAATATAATGAGATTATAAATAGCCTGTAGGGAATGATTTCTGTATTACCAACAAACATAAGCCAGTAAGTTCTGAGTTCTGACTAAAACAAAAATAAAGATAACATAAATATGTACATTCACATAATATTTTGGCCATATGTAGGGATCAGTATCAAAAATAGTTCAAATTCAGATATATTTATTAAAAAAAAACCTAAGAGAGAGTTTACGAGTTTAATGCACTCATGCAGTAGATTTTCATGCATGCAATTAAAGGAATTTAATTGCATTATAATGAACTGTCCAGATTCTAGTGATCGAGTATTTGAATGCAAGTAAAACGGAGCAGTAATGTTTTCAAACACCTGAGAAGACCAAAATGCAGACAATTGAAGACATTCGGATTAACACAAATAATAGACCACAAAATGTGAGGCTCCAACCAATACTGCAAGGTCTGGACGTTCAATTGAAAAAGGTTATGATGATATCACATCATGTACAATTCGTAAAACTAACCCTGCCTTCACAATTCCATTTGCCTCCAGCTAACAATGTATCATGAAGCCCTCAGGTTCTTGTCTTTGAGTAGATTCCTCCCTGTTGAATCTATATCAGCGCAATACATCCCATTTAAGAAAGTTCATTCCAAAGGGATTCTGATCAGCTGCAACAGCAAGTTAAGACCCCTTGTAAAGGCAGATAGGACTCTGTCTTCACTCAAAGATACCCATCTTGTATTAGATCTCAACAGTCCAATATCTAATTTAAGCTATTCCAGATCTCCACCAGGGAGATCCAGCCTCAAAAAAGTGCTTGCCATTATCCCAAGAAATTTGGAATGCCTGAAGCCCAATACAAACAGTCGGTTCCTTTCCATGCTGAGCTATCCACTCGGTAACAGCCATTTCTTTAGCATCCCCACCAACATAACCCTCTTTATATTTGCCAAACGGGTTAAGCTCAGGACTTGTCAGTTCTGCAATTGCAGCAGGCATGTACATTGAGTCACCCACCAGTGGCGCACCACAAGCAGCCAGTTGAGCTCGAACCTGCAGCATACAATACTAACTATAAAAAGTGACAAGGTAGCAACTAAACTTATGTGGTTGATAACAAAACATAATTCTCTTCAGATATACCCTCCTATTGATATCTTGATAGAAGATCTAACTTAGAATAAGCCCTCGAATCAAGACACAATTCTGGTACAATTTTCAATATTTCAAGGAAATACCAATTGCTAGCTAGTCTGAGTGAGTCAAGAGGAAGCTGACAAGTATCAATCAAAATAAACTAATGATTTAGAGATATATAAACTCAACAATTTAACACTTACACTCCCATCCTATACATCATTCCGTATAGGATAAATGGGATTCCACTTGCTTCCTTTAGCTCAAAGAGGTCCCGAGTTGCAATAGAAGGAAAGCATATCTCAACAACAATGTCATCAAAGTAAAAAAGTTCATAGAAAATGGCTGTAATAGGGAAACAAAATGTCCAAGTACAAAGAGAAAACTCTACCTGATGTGTCCGACCAGTCAAAAGATTGATTTTACACTCATATGCATAATCTCTTAAGGGCCATCCACAGTCTTCTACACAGTAATCCTCTTTAGTTGCAGCATTTGGCCATGGAATTTGCTTGCACTCCAGGACCTCAAGTTGACACAAATGCCAACTTTCCACAAAGTCTGCTAGTCATAATCTTTCTTCAATTTCTCAACCAGAAAAAATTTGAGTGGATGACATGCAAACAAAAGGTACAAAAATTTTGTAGATACAGATATTCAACACAATAAAAGATAAAGATCATGCCCTACTGTCATTCAGAAATGAAAACCAATTGAGATGCTCATCTATCAAATCCTTTCCACTTAACTGACAGAATTCCTAAAACAGCATAACTAAAATGCAACCATGGGCGTTATTGATGTGAAGATTTAGTGACTCTGGCAGCTGAATACAGTAGATAAAATCCAGAAGGTCAAAAAGGAAGAGAGGAAGTGGAGGGGAGAGAGATTTGATTGGGTCAGGTATCATGACAATCTTGAAGACACTCCTTGAGATCTACATTCCTTAATCCATGCCATGATTGACTACCACTGAAGAATATGCAACTGCCTACTTTAAAGAACACAAAATTTTACAAATTATATGATGCATGATAGAAAGGGTCACCTTCTGAAACAAGTCGTGGAGCAATATTTAAGGGACGCATGTAATGGGTAATCAGTCCAACTGGCACAGGGGATGCAGCAAGAGCAAGATAAAGCTTCTTCACCTTCTTCTCCTGCAGTAGTAGACAATAGAGATCAATAATCAACAATATTGAGATACATTTACAGTTAGAAACTAAATCCCATTATCTAGAATCACAATGCATACTATCCATGTGAAAAGTTTTATCAGTAATCATAGTAAGCATCACTAAGTTCTATAAAGCTTGAATGCAACACCAATTAACCATAGTTATTCAATCAACACAATTATATGGTAGAGTATAAAAAACTTACTCTAATCTTTTTATGGAAAACTGAGCAGTACTCCTTAGTCCTTGCTAATACAACACTGCAAATTAAGCGCTGTCCATCATTACCTTCCTCCATCAGAGACAAACATCAATTGTGCAAAAATTTTAAAGACTTAATACCAGCCTTCTGTGCAATTATCTATCTGATGGGTAGTCATCAGTGGTTCAGTTAGTCCCAGAGCACGGGAGGTAAATGTTACACAATTTTCTTCTATGTTGTCTGTAGTACCTCCAACCTAAAAGACATGGAGATTTAAGAAATTCATAAACAATTAGTTAAATATTTACCTGACTAGAACATTAAATTCCACCTGAGATTCTCATGAAAGATGTTGAATTGAGTGCATCTATGACATCTTATACACTATCAAATTACATTTTTGAATCAACAAGTTAATTGGCTTAGGAAAAAGGTAGAAACTACCAGTTGATTTCCTGGACATGAAACCACAAAGAGATAACGATACATTTTGCCTCCAAAAGTAAGCTGATTAAGGTTAACTACGATTAGTAAGCTATAGTCGGTGGATGGCTAGTCCAGATGTCTAGGGCAGTTCAATGCCAAACAAACATGAAGTCCAGCATTAATTGGCCACCAATACTTTGCTCGAGTAAAATAACAGCACCTTGAGAAACGATATACAACTGCTAAGAATATGAATAACCATGACCCAAAATTTACTATCGAACTCTTAACTTTTGATACAGGTCTTTATGTCAGTCATGCTGCTTGTTACAAACAAGCTTGCAAATGACTAATTCATTCTAACAAACTAAAGCTTATTGGGAAAAAGAGATTGCATCATCAAACATCAAGAACTGTTGAAGTACTTCCATAAATGATTACTAGAAAATTAATTTGAAAACAATAAAAGAAAAGAAAAAATTGTGATTATTGGACAAAAAACATACTGATGTACCAGCAGGTTTGTCCAAGACAACATAAGATTCACTCACAGCTATGATCCTTGACTTCCAATCAATGTCATAACACCTGAAACATAGCCAAAGACCAGCAAGTATAAAACTTGCATTAATCACCATACAATTTACAAATACAGTATCTTACCGTGGAAAACGCTTTGGATGCACATGAACACGCAAGTACATTCCAGGTTCAAGAAGCTGATTTGCGTGGGTTATCCTGTAAGTTTTTTGCGCTTCCCGGAACGTTTTTCCTTTGATGGAAGCTCTTTTCTTCAGAACTGAAGGTGCAGTAACTTCTTCAAATTTCCTCATCACCTCCGGAGTTGCTGTTGGAGGTGGATGCGGGCATACAAGGGCATAATGCACTGCTCCAAATTGGATAAGATCTGCAACATACCTTCAAATGAGGAAATTTGCTATGTATCATTCTGTCCTGAGATATCCCGATATATAGAATATCATGAATTATGGTAGAACACAAGGTGAATAACTTACAATGGGGGGAGGTCCAGAGCTTCACAAATGTAGTCCAGAACACGGCACTCACTTGAAACAACCAAGTGCTCGATTCTAGGCGCAATATTGTATGGGGGACATGGAAGTAAGCGATTATACTCAGGGTGGCTGAAACATCAACAAACATACGTAGCAAAAGGATAAGAATGAGTTCTTCACTGAATTGCAAAACCTAGCGAGAGAGAAAGAGAGAAAGTTCCCGTTATACATTCTTTGCCAGAGTACCTCGTTATTCTTGGCAACCAAACCAAAAAGAAAATCAGCACTTAATAGAAAAACAATGCTTTATAATGAAGAAAAACATCCAGTGTTAGAAATTAAAAAAAAAAGAAACTTGAAAGTGGGAATACCCGGTAACAGAAGAAGTTGCAGTTGTATAAGCAACGCCTGGCTTCGAAGATTGACAGCTAAACTTTCTCTCGTTGGAGCAAGAAGTACAAACAGGTAAAACAGATTTGCGGTTGCGCTTACTGGGAAAGCCAGTAAGGGGAGATGCTAACGTGCACCGGGGTGACAACTGCTCTCCAAAACTCCGGCAACTAGTGGTGAAGATTAAGGATATGGTTGTCCTTGAACCCATCTTCACTTCAAGGTTAGGAACTGGGAAGCCGGAAGCGGAAGGCCAAGAAACCGGGTTGGATAACATGGTAAAAGGGTTTTACATGGGTTTTGGTATGGGTTCATGTCCTACTATGGGCCTGTCAATTTCCTTCATAGCCCAATTTGGACAATATAAATAGTTTCTTTATATATTAGAAAATAATACACAAGTTATAAAGTGGTAGTGTTAGACTTTTAGCACTTTGACGTAAGAAAACATTATCGGAGAACTCTATGAGGACTCCCTTTTTCTGTATAACTCAAATCTCTCATTAATAGAATCTTTTGACCTAGGTGGCTAAAGCATAAAGGTGCTTGCCTAAATTTGCGGAATTACCGAAACTAATGTCGAAGAACAGTGGTATTGTCCTTCAAGAGCTTGGGATATGCTAGGTCTTTCCTGTCTGGTTTGACAACGATCTAGTGATCCTAAACATTTATCTCAGCCTACTGTCAAAGTGACAAATCCATCCAAACATTTATATTGTAATTAAGAGTCGACCCAACAAAATCTGCACATTGATCGTAGTCGTACTAGGACAATTAATGCATGTCTCATAATTCATTTAGTACTGGGGGCTACAATATTAGTACAGCTCAATAGCCTTTGCACTCGGATTGATTCTTTACCCTTTCCTTTCCGGTGATTAATCTCAACTTTTTTTATATATATACTCAGGGACCTGTGTAAAAAGGTCAATTATAAAAATATTCTCGGGGGTCAAAATTTGGGGCTAAAAAGAGAGAGCTGACTCGTTGAAAGACTCCCGTCTTTCCCGAAGCCTCAGCTGGAACGTGCCCGTTCTGGAAGGGTGATGCGGCGATAGAGAAGCAAATCGAGGAGTGGATTCCGTCATTCCCCTGTGAGTGGAGTTGGGGGTCGGAGGTTAGGGGTCGGAGGAGTGATTATTCTCAACTTTGATCATGCAATTGTACTTCTACTACAACTAAGCAAGTCAAGCTTCTTCTGATAACTCACATGCGAACTCTTGAGACATACAGCTTCCATGTTACCCCTTTCTTTCCGGTGATTATTCTCACTTTGATCATGCAGTTGTACTTGTACCACAACTAAGGTAGTCAAGCTTCTTGAGATAACCCACATGCAAACTCTGAGGTATACAGCTTCACTTCAACATGCAATTTGCCCTCCTTTTTTTTTTTCTCCCGTCGATGCTTCCCTTATCCTATAAATGGAAAATTACCTTCAAGATTTAGCAGCAGTCCAATTTTTCCATAATGATGTCTATGCATGACAAACTTATTAAATCATGACATTATTTAATTCTACAATTGCACTTTAGAATAAATTATTCTTTCCTCTCTTTTTGTAAGTTGTTTCTCCTATTTTCGAAGGCAACAATCTTATGTATCAAGTTTGTAGCCAGTTAAACCGTCATGTATCAAAACTTTCCTACGAATTCTTATTTCATACTATAATTACTAAAATACACTATAACAAGGTAGCCTTTGCTTTTGACGACTAAGAATTGTCGCCAAAGGATCAACCTGATGTGTATGATTGAGAGATCCAACAACAAAAAGAAGGAAAATGATTGAATATAGAAACTACGGAACATTTGAAGATCTCAAATGGGTGGAGCCGGATCTAAATTTTGACTAGGTAAGCATCCTGTAGTAAGAGGAGTAGTTACGAATCCTGTAGACCATCCCCGTGAGGAGGTGAAGAGAGGGCCTCAATTGGTAGAAAAAAACCTGCAACCTCTTGGGGTTATCATGCTCTTGGAAGAAGTAGAAAAAAGAAAAAAAATATAGTGATAATTTAAAACTTCCTATGGTTCGATGTATTTTTATCTTTAACGAATAATACTATTTTCAATGCAGGTTAAAGCATATGGTTGCCTAATTGGTTAAATGCTATTAATGAAAATAGTAATTCATTATTCTTAACAATAGGTCTTGGCAACTTTTTGGTTCATCATGCTATTACTCTAGGTTTACATACAACTACATTGATCTTAGTAAAAGGCACTTTAGATGCACATGGTTCTAAGTTAATGCTAGATCAAAAAGATTTTGGTTATAGTTTTCATTGCGATGGTCTGAGATAAGGTGGTACTTGTGATATTGAAAACTTTCTTGAAGAAGAAAGAACAATGTAGAAGAAGCTCATTTTCTATTTTGTCTCAAAACTTGTACAAAAATGGTTTACAAGTGGACACTTATATACTTGATATCTTAACAAACTTCTGACACCTCTGTAACAAATATTCCCTTTATGCTAACAAAATAATGAGGCTCTAGAATCCTACAATTGTACAGTTATACTAAGGATTTGGGTACCAAGCCACGTTATAATACCAAGGCTATTTGTTGCTTTTTTTAAATTCATCACGTGATCACTTACACCTTTCTCATTGCTCTTAATCCTAACGACTGGTCGGTCTTGAGCAAGATTGTTTTCCTTCACTCCCCCGCAAGTTGGGATATAAATGTTTAACATTCCCATCTTGCAAACCAAAATGCAAAATGTTAACCTGGGAGGCTTTTAGTGAAGATGTCTGTTACCTGAAACTGTGATCGTATATAGAATACTTTAATCAAGCCAGACTGAATCTTTTCTCTTACAATGTGACAATCAAGTTCTGTATGCTTCGTTCGTTCATGTAAAATAGGATTCTTAGCTATGTAAAGAGCCAATTTGTTATAGCAAAAGAGTTGAGCCGACTCATCATGCAATATAGACAGATCATCTAAAAGGTACCTTATCCATTGTATTACACAAGCCATACTAGCTAAAACTCTGTATTATGCTTTCGTTGAGGACCGAGACACTGTCTTTTGATTTTTTGATCTCCAAGAAACCAAGGATTACTAAGGAATATTGTGTAACCTGTAATAGAACTCTTAGTCTCCAAGAAGCTAGCCCAGTCGCTATTAGAGAAAGCTTTAATCTTCAGTTCTCCATCAGACGAGAAGAACAAATCCATTGCTAGGTGTCCCCTTCAAATATTGTTGCACACTATAAGTTGCTCTCATGTGTAGATCAGTTGGCTTAGTCATAAATTGACTAAACTGTTGAACATTATAACTTATATCTGGCCGTGTTGTCGTTAAGTAAAATAATTTACCAACTAAATGTCTATAACTTGAAGTAGACATGGGAAATTCACTAGTTTCTAAAGCTTCATCAATGCTACCATCTCCCTTTTCATGATCTTCAAGAAAAATTCCCCCTTCTACTTTCAACTTGACATTTAATTTATAAGGTGTAGTAACTGGTTTACATCCCGTATACTTTGACTCCTTCAACAATTCAAATATGTACTTCTTCTGGCATAAATGTAAACCAGTTTTGCTTATTGCTACTTTAAGTCTAAGAAAATACTTCAAATCGCTAAGGTCCTTTAACCTGAAGCGTGATTCTAGAAAGTTTTTAGTTTCTTCCAGCTTCATCGCATTGTTACCTGTATTATAATATCATCAACATATATAAGCAAAGCAACAAAGTAATAAGACCCTTTTTAGTGAGGAGAGAGTAGTCCGCTCTAGATTGATGAAAACTATAATCAGTCAAGAAAGTTTTTAATTTAGCAAACCATTGATGACTCACTTGTTTTAAGCCATAGAGAGACTTTCATAATCGACAAACTTTCCCGTAGTCTCTAGGAGAAATTGAATAACCTGGAGGTTAATGGGTAGTTCGAACAATCTACAATAACAAACTTCACAAGACATAATCCAAAATCACCAAGGCCTATGTGAATGTTGAAATCAAATCGAGATTGGACTATACCTTTCTACAATAGAAACAAGGAGAGGAATGGGTAGTGTCAAGAAGAGCATGTCAAATGTCATGCCTCTACTAGTATTCACACCTTCGCTAGAATGAATGTTCCATTCTGATGTGCTAGCATTAGTCTCGTCTCCTTCTATCTCTCTAGATGAGGATGACGTGCATTAGGGCTTTGATTTGATAAAAACCCTTTTCTATCAATTAATCACCTCATATATCCAGACACAGACAGAGACACAGACAGACACACACACACATATATATATAGGAAGACCCTAAAGCTCAAAGCCCAAATCTGAATTAGGCTCATTGATCGTTCAGTTTGTTTGGTGTGTGACCCTGTAGGCTTATTTAATATTAGCAAAAGGCCCAAACTTCTTTTAGGCCTATAAGTTATAAGAGGCCTCTAGCAAGACATTATAACTACCCAATATCAAATAATGTCAGAATACAACTCTACCTAAATCATAACTGATAAATTAGAGTATATTTTATAATTAATTTGCACGGCATACTCTAACAATATCCATAAATACTTCTTCTTCAAGATCATCATTAAGGAAGATGTTATTGACGTATAATTGCTTGAGCACCGAGTTATGATAAACTACAACTACAAGTAGGACACAAACTATAGTAAGTTTCGTAACTGGAGAAAAAGTATCCAGAACTCTAAAAGACTGGGTATATCCTTAGGCAATAAGTCTCACTTTATGGCGTTCAACTGTCCCATATACCTTCAATTTAACTTTATAAACCCAACTACAACAAATTGGTTTGGTTCCCTTTGGCAAGTCAACGAGTTTCCAAGTAGCATGTGAATCAAGAGCAATTAGCTCCTACTGCATGGCTTCTTGCCAACAAAGATGTTTAATAGCTTCACCATAGGAATGTGGTTCAGTGTATTAGACAAGGGAAAGATTATATGTTTTAAAGGGAGAATATTAGCACAAGTGACATATGAGGGGATAGGATAAAGACTAGAACACAAACCCCCTGAAGAATGAGTGGCATGTTAATCGAAGATAAGGCCACATATGTAATCGTCAAGATATGAAGGAGGATGCCTCTCTCTAGTGAAACGTTTTATTGGTTGTATGGACATTGGTGAAGAATCAGAGTTTGGTAAGGAAGGTGTCGTATGCTGTAAATGTGTTAAGGTCAAGCAGGGAGGATCATAGTTAGGAAGGTGACGTATGCGGTAAAGGTGTTGAGATGGAGCAAGGAGGATCACCATACCCATCGATAATAGGAGTTATAGATGGCCAAATAGGTATGGTGGGATTGTAAGGATGGAAACACATTTTATCATATGCTTGTGGAATTTGAAAAGGAAAAATGTCTTCAAAAAAGGTTACATTACGAGAAATAAAGACCTGATGAGATCTTAAATCATATAATTTGTATCTCTTTATCCCAAAAGGAAATCCCAGGAAAACACAAACATGTAATCGTGGATCAAATTTTGATCACCTTATAGCTAAAGTAGAGGCATAAGGTAAACAACCAAACACCCGAAGTTGTTGATAATTAGGGACCCTACAGTATAGAACCTCAAAAGGAGATTTATTGGACAAAACTGGACTTGGTATCCTATTGATCAAAAATGCAGTATGTAAAATGCATTCGCTCCAAAAGACAAGAGGCAAATGTGTTTGTATACATAAGCCATGAGCTATGTTTAAGAGATGTTGGTGTTTCCTCTCAACTTGGCCATTCTATTGAGGTGTGTGGACACAAGACATTTCGTGAATAGTTCCTTTAAAGGTAAAGAAATCATGCCCTTGATCATTACAAACTCGTTTAATTGTGATTCGAAACTGATTTTCAACAAAAGCACAAAAAGATTGAAAAAGGGATCGGACCTCAGATTTTTCCTTCATCATATAAACCTATAAAGAACAAGAGTGATCTTCTAAAATTTTCAAAAAATAATTGTAACCATCATAAGAAGGAATGTCAAATTTTCTCGAAATATCTACATGAATTAGATCAAATATGTTATCTGCTCTACTAGAACTAAGTGGAAAGGTAAGTTTCTTGTGTTTAGATAGATGACATGTTTCACAAGCTTGATCAAAGGACATAGAAATGAAATTATTCAACTGATGCAAAAGTTGCAGACGAGGCACAGGTAAGTGACCAAGTCAACAATGTCAAAGATCCAAATGATTATGTTTTGAAGTGGTTGCTGTGAATGGTTTTTGATTCACTAGAGATTGGTGGAAAAGATAGAGACCTAGACTCTCTTTAACAAAACCAATCATCTTCATGGTGGCATGGTCCTAGATGGGACAAAAATTATCATGAAATGTTAAGGTATAAGCAGAAATAAAAACCAAATGACTAACCAAAATAAGATTAAAGCAAAAGGAAGGAATATGAAGAACTCCCAGTAAGGGGATATGTGAAGAGATTCACATTTCTCCGTCAACTTTCAACACAAATTCATCAATTTGATCTCTGTTTGGGCATTTAGGGTTAAAGTGTGTATGTGTGTGCGAGGTTATTTGTCTACACTAAATCGAAGAAGAGATGTTATTTGGTTAAGGCATAAGCACAAAACAGAAGAGGAGCTCGTGTATAAGTAATGCACGTGACATGCACATGGTAAAAGGCATGGACATAAACAAAATACAACTTCTTCTTATGGTTTATGAAAACATGTAATCAGAGTCAGTCCATTTACACATTGTTTTCTCATTCACGAAAGAATTAGGAGTTAGAGAGTTGCTAGAGTACTTACTGAAGAGTACTAGAGAGTTCTTAGAGAACTTTTGCAAGTGTTGAACAATACTCCATCTCTTGTAACCCTTTTCTTTCATTGAAGCTAGTGGAACCACCTACGTGAGATCCTTGGATGTAGATAGCAATTAAGCTATCAAACTAAGTAAAATTCTGTGTGTTCTTTGTTCTTTTGCTACTTTTGAAATTCTGCAAAAATCCAACTCAATGTTATTAGTCTTTTGCAGTAAAAGATAACATAAAAGCAAGGAAGTTCCCAACATCAGTGGTATCAGAGCCAATCCATAGCATTCAAGCAATCAAAACTCATAAAAAAGGTGCATGAACTATCATACAAGTAAGCCTAAATCTTCATACCATTTTTCCTTATCTACTTGTTGCAATCAAGACACCATCAAGAATTCTATTTTCTTGTCTTCTTTTAAATTTCGTAACCAAATGGTGGGCAAAGAAATTGATGTTTTTACTGGTAAAGAAGATTTTACAATATTGAAACATCAAATGCAAGCTTTACTTGAATCTTATGAATGCTGTGGTGTAATTAAAGAACAATATGATACGAAAACAGAAACTGTTAAGAATCTTAAGTTGCAACGACTTGCACATTGCAAGTTAATGCTTCATTTATTACCTACTGTGATCAGGAAAGTGCAAAATTGTAATACTGCAAAGAAACTGTGGATGAAGCTTGAATAACTTTATGCTAAAAGGTGTATGCCTAATAACATGACACTTTTACACAATCTGGACAATTATAAAATGAATACTACTGTAACTCTTAATGATAATCTGGATTACTTCTTTAAATTGGTGCAAAACTTAAAAGCTACAGACGAAAAGATATCAAAAGATCATCAAGTTGTGGTTATTCTAAAGGCCTTACCATCAAACTTCAATGTCTTTAAGAAGGTGATTAAGCATGCCAGTGGAGAATCACTCACTATCAAGAGCGTGCTGGATTCACTAATGGAGGAAATTATGGACAACAATCCATTCAATAAGGAACCAAAAGTCATGTTTATTGATAATGAACAAGACAAGAAGCCTCAACAAAAGAATAGTAAGAAGGGAAATTGGCAGAAAGGGAATGGCAGAGATAAGTAGACAAAAGATAGTGCAGAAAAGAAGAAAAAGACTAAAGGCAAGTAGTGCTTCTACTGTGATAAGGAGGGGCATTTTGCTAGAGACTAAAAAAAGAAGAAAAAGAGACAAGGCTACACAAGGTGGAGATGCTGAAAATATGGAGAAACCTAAAGGATCTAGTGGTGATGAGCTGTTTGCTATTACTGAAGAGAGTGAAGATCTCAGCAGAGAATTGGTCTACCACGTTCGAACTAGTCTACCACGTTCGAACTAGTTAATGCTAAAGTAAAGATGGCAGACTCAGGACAACAATAGGTTGAAGGTATTGGGAATGTTTCTATTAATATGTTTGATAGAAAGAAAAGAACCTTAACTAATGTTAGATTTGTGCCTGGAGTGAGGAGAAATCTCATCTTTGAAAGTATTTTTGATAAGCAAGGCTTTCAGATAAGATCTAAAGATGGACTTAGAGAAATTCTAAAGGATGGAAGAGTGATCATAAGGGGAGTTGGAAGGGGAGGGCTCTACTATGTGATAGGCACTACTGAAGTGAACCTAACTACTGGAAATGGAGAGCCAAATTTAACTAACCTATGGCACTCAAGATTGGGACATGTAAAGAATAAGATCTTGATGCATCTTTTTAAATAGGGGCTGATCAAGAAAAAGACATAAGGAAGATGGAACTCTGTGAATCTTGTGTGTTAGGAAAGCACCATAGAACCAGTTTTCATAAAGGAGCTAAGAGAGTTAAAGAGATCATGGAGTATGCTCACAGTGATCTCTAGGGGCCCGCTCAAGTATCCACTTCAAAAGAAAATATATTTTTTATGTCCATTATAGATGACAAGTTTTTTTAAGGCTGGGTCTATCCTATGAAAAGGAAAGATGGAGCACTGGAAATCTTTATTAAGTGGCATATTGATAGTTGTGCATCAATCTATGTTTTTCTAAGTATTTGACATGTGTTTCTTGCATAATAGTTGATTATTATTGTATTTTAGGATTCATTTTGTATGTTTTTGTTTAGTTTGATCTTCATTTATTATTATTTCATGTTTGGTGTTAATTTAGGATAAGAATTGATTATTTTTATGTAGGAATGAAGATTAAGCAACTTGGAGATTGAGCTAGAGACCAAAGAAGAGAAGAGAAGAGGGAACTTTCTGTTGCAAAATCCCACGATAGTGGGAATCATGCCAATTCCCACGATCGTGGGAAGTTCAATCCAAGACATTACGTGGGGTTCAATTAAACTTTTTGGTTGCTGGATTATAAAACATATTAAACCTCCATAGATAAGAGGAGGACGAAACACCTCTGCAGAAAAGAGCCTCCTTGAGTGAAGAATACAAGTTTTGAGTCTTGAGGAAGGTGGAGATTCAAGGATTATCAACAATAATTGGGAAAATAACACATAAACACCAAAATTTTCAATTTTTGGCAAAGAAGAGAAGGAGTTTTCTTTATTCAATTTTCTGTGTTTTTATCCCTTCTAATCTTTATAGGATGGAATATTTGGATGTTGGTGATGTTATGGAGACCATGATTAGCTGATTTATTTTCTAGGGATTACTTTTAAACTATTTTGTTAAACTCCTATTTTATTGAATTGAATGAAAGTTGTCTTTGATGATTGTTGACTATATTTATATCTTATAATAAATCAAGAGAGTGAGTAGACTTATTTATGTTGGATTGTACAATGAGAGTTGGCAACCTATAGACGTACAATCATCACGTTAAGTGATTAGTTAGAAGAGAGATCTTGGCTAATTCAATTGATCATCCATATGATAGCTTAATAACTAGTTAAATTGGTGGAGTGATTGGGTAGGTTAAGAGATTGTTCAATTGACTTCATTTAATTTAATTAGGGACAATTGATTACACCTTGAGAGATGGTAGTTAATACAATTGAACATCTTAGGTGAGACATAATTCGACTAATAAAATAGAAGGGAGACAAAATAGGGAGAAAGTGATCTCTAGTTATTAGATTCTTGAATTCTGATTTTCTGCATTTAGGTGTTGTCTATTGTTCATTATTAGTCTTTCAATTTTAATTTAATTTTCTAGATTATTTCTATTAAACAATTTCGTTTCTTAAACAAAGTTTGATCTAAATTAAGTGGTATCTGGGCATCAATCCTTATGGGATCGATATCCACTTTCTAACTACAAATCACAACCCGTATACTTGCAGTTTTTGAGCATAAAACGACTAGATTGTTTTATATAATTCACTCAACAAGTTTTGACTCCATTGTTGGGGATTGATTGTTTAGCATCTTATTTAGTTTGGATTACTTTGATTTAAGAGTTTTTGATACTCTCCTTTTGTATTTACAGGTGCATTAACACAAGGAGTACACAAATAGTGACAGAAGTTAGTGAAAATGAGTTTCCCGATATCAAGAGACATGAAAGAGAGTTAAGAAGAGCGAAGTGTCTAAATTTTACACAGAGAGATATGGATGAAGAAGGAGAGCAAAGAGGAGCTGAGAGAACACTGATGGATTTTATAAGGCTAGGATTTAGTCCTCAAGGAGTTGCGAGACTGGTGGTTCAAGCGAACAATTTTGAGATTAAGCCGACACTCCTCAACATATTGCAGAACAATGTGCAATTTTATAGGCTATCCAATAAGGATTCGAATGCCCACATTTCCAATTTTTTTATAAAATCTACGATACTTTTCGATTCAACGAAATGCATAATGATGCAGTTAAGCTGAGATTGTTTTCTTTCACGTTGAAAGAACGGGCAAAGGCGTGGTACAACTCGCTAAATTTGGGGCAGATTACTACTTAGGAGCAGCTTGCCCAAGCATTCCTCGTGAAGTACTTTCAATTGACTAAGATGAAGAGGATCATCAAGGAAATCACGAATTTCTAGTAGAACGATAGGGAATCTCTTTATAAAGCTTAAGAGAGATTTAAAGAATTGCAAAGAAGTTGTCTCCACCACAACCTTCTAAGGGAGTTCCTACTGCAGACATTTTACAATGACATGAATCCAAGCACGAGAGGAACTATTAATGCAACCGCCAGAGGTTTATTTATGAGGAAGACGGTGAAAGCAGCTCATGATCTTTTGGAGGAGTTGGCGAGCAACAACTGCATGTGGTCTAGTGAGAGGAGCAGATAGGGGCAGAAAGAACAAAAAGATATGATCACTATTGATTCTGTTACTGCTTTGCAGGAACAGATTATAGCCCTTATGAAGCAGTTGAACAACATGCAAGGAGCATCTTCCTCTACAGCTAAGGCGATGCAAGTGCAATGTGAGTTGTGCGGTCAGAACAACCATAGTTCAGCTGAGTGTTTTTTGTTGGGAGTTAGTGGTACCAAACAGGTAAATTACCTAGGCCAGCCACAAAAAGGTAACAACCTATACTCAAATACTTATAATCTGTGGTGGAGAAACCACCAGAATTTTTCTTGGAGTAATAAAAATGCAGGTAGCCAAGTGAGATCGCAAGGACCTCTAAGATTTCAGTAAGATCGATTTAGATCGATGGAAAGCAAAATAGACACGTTTATAGAGATTTTTGGTTCCAAGCTGGCAGCTCAAGAAGAGAATCAGAAAAGAATGTTTGCTAGCCAAGAGGAGAGTCAAAAGATGATGGAGGTGAAGTTCGATCAGATTGTGAAGAACCATGCCTCTTCGATCCATAAATTGGAGGTTCAGGTAGGTCAACTTACTAATGCTTTATTTTCTAGAAGTGCAGGTAGCTCACCGAGCAATACTGAGGTCATTCCAAGGGAGCAACATAAGGCTATTACACTTCGAAGTAGCAGCAGATGGAAGAACCAAGTGTGAAAAAGGACAGCCAAGAAAAAGAGAAAGGTAAGGAGATAGAAGAATAAAAGGAAGAAGGAAGGCCTTATGTACCACCACCACCGTATAAGCCCAAACTTCCATATCCACAGAGGGTGAAACATCATCAGGTAGACACTCAGTTTTCCAAGTTTTTGGAGAAATTGAAGAAGCTACAGATTAACTTGTCATTGGTGGAAGCTTTTGAGTGCATGCCTAAGTATGCGAAGTTTTTGAAGGATGTACTCACACACAAATGCACTTGGAAAGGCAATCAGATGGTAACATTGAGAGAAAATTGCAGTTCCATCATAGAAATCCAAATGCCTTCAAAATTACAAAATCCAAGAAGTTTCACTATTTCATGTGTTGTTGGTGATTTTGAATTTTTTAAATGTTTATGTGATTTTGGTGCAAGTATTAATTTAATGTGGTTGTCTATTTTTAGGAAATTGAGACTAGGAAAGGTCATGCTAACATCCATTCTAATTCAACTTGAGGATCAAACCATTAAAAGGCCATTTGGAGTTGTGGAAGATGTATTAGTAAAAGTGGATAAATTTATAATTCCTGTTGATTTTGTTATGTTGGATTTTGAAGCTGATAAGAATTGTCCATTAATTTTAGGTAGGCTCTTTATGAATATTGGTAGGGAATTAGTTGATGTGCATGAAGGGAAACTTGTGTTGAGAATTGGTGATGAACAGGTTCAGTTTAATATGACAAAATCTTTAAAAAAACCAGTGGATATTAATGTTTGTATGAAAATTGATGTTGTGAATGAACCTGTAAGGGAGATTAAAGAGGAATTCGATGAAGTGAAGGAAGTGCACAGGGATGAGAGTGTGAAGGAAGGGGATTTATGTAAGGAAGTGGAGTTAGAGAAATCGGAGAGAATTGATACACCTATACCACCTTCTATTGTTAAACCTCCCACTTTAGAGCTTAAACCCTTACCTTCCTATTTGGGATATACCTTTTTAGGGAAGAACCATACTTTACCCATCGTTATCTCTAATGAATTGGATTGTGAGCAAGAAAATAAAGTGGTGGAGACCATTAGGAAGAGGGTGAGAGCTGTAGGGTGGCAAATTTATGATATTAGGGGGATTAGCCTCAATGTAGTGATACATATGATTAACCTAGAAGAAGGATGTAGAACTGTGAGAGAAAGGTAGAGAAGGTTAAATCAAAATATACAAGAGGTTGTGAAGAAAGAAGTGGTGAAACTTTTGGATGCGGGGATTAGTTACCCCATTTCAGATAGTGAGTGGGTGAGTCCAGTACAGTGTGTGCCAAAAAAGGGTGGCATGACGGTGATAGAGAATGAGAAAGGTGAAAAGATTTCCACGAGGACCATCACAAGTTGGCGAGTATGTATTGACTATAGGAAGCTAAATTTGGCTACCAAGAAGGATTATTTCCCTTTACCTTTTGTGGACCAAATGACTGAGAGAGTGGTTGGACATTCTTTTTATTGCTTTCTTGATGGATATTCAGGGGACAACCAAATATTTATATACTCGGAAGATCAAAAGAAGAATACTTTCATATGTCCGTATAGGACTGTTGCTTATCGAAGGATGCCATTTGGTTTATGCAATGCACCTGCTACATTCCAAAGGTACATGATGGCTATATTTACAGACATGAATGAAAAATTTATGGAGGTATTTATGGATAACTTCTCTGTCTTTGTAGATTCTTTTGATCATTGTTTGCTTAACTTAGACAGAGTGCTTCAAAGATGTGAGGAGTCTCTTCTAGTTTTAAACTAAGAGAAGTGTCATTTCATGGTCTAAGAAGGAATTGTATTAGGCCATAAGATTTCATGCAAGGGGATTGAAGTGGATCACGCTAAGAGAGAACTGATTGAAAAGTTACCACCTCCTACCAACGTAAAGGGTATTCGAGTTGTTCTGGGTCATGCAGGATTCTAAAAATGGTTTATTAAGGATTTTTTCCTTATTGCTAGACTCCTAACTCATTTATTAGTTAAAGATGTGCCTTTCATTTTTTATGATGACTGTTTAGTTATTTTAACAGGTTGAAGAAGGCACTCATAACAACACCAATTCTGATGTTGCCATATTGGTCTCTTCCTTTTGAGATTATGTGTAATGCAAGTGACTATGCTATTACTTCTATATTTGGCTAGCAGAAGGAGAAGAGGTTGCATGCTATCTATTACGCAAGCAAGACGTTGATAGGAGCATAGCTCAATTAGGCAACTATTAAAAAGGAATTGCTTACGGTGGTATTTGCTTGTGAAAATTTTCATTCCTATCTTTTAGGTTCAGAAGTTATTCTTTTTACAGACCATGCAATATTACGTAACCTTTTTGTGAAGAAGGATTCCAAGACTAGGCTCATCCGATGGGTACTTCTGCTGCAAGAGTTCAACATTGAGATTAAAGACAAGAAGGGAGCAGAAAATGTCACAGCGGACCACTTATCGAGATTTGAAAGAGGACATCATGAAGAGGTAGAGGAAATTGAGGAAAGCTTTCTTGACGAGACCTTAATGATGGTAGATAATCCTTTCCTTCCTTGGTTTGCAGATATTGCAAACTTCCTTTCAGTTGGTATTCTTCTGTCTGATTTTTCATATCAATAAAGGAAGCGTTTTTTATTTCAATGCTTTTGTTATATTTGGGATGAACTATACTTTATAAGACCTGTGATTACAGTTTAATTCACAGGTGTGTCCCTGAAGATGAAATGCCTGAAATCTTAACACAATGTCATAGCTCACCATTTACAGGGCATTATAGAGCTAACAAGACTGCTGCACGAATCTTAGAGTGCGGATTCTATTGGCCGACCCTATTTAAGGATTCTCAAGATTTTGTGTCCAAGTGCGGTAGATGTCAAAAAGTGGGCAACATATCAAAGAGAGATAAAATGCCACTTTCAAACATAATGGAGGTGGAGATATTTGAGGTGTGGGATCTGGACTTCATGGGATCATTCCCATCCTCTGAAGGTAACACCTATATATTAGTTGGAGTTGTTTATGTTTCTAGATGGGTTGAGGAAATTGCTACTCTAACTAATGATGGCAAGGTTGTTCAAAAGTTTATTAAGAAGATTTTTACTAGGTTTGGGGTGCCTAGAGCGATTATAAGTGATGAGGGGAGTCATTTTTGCAACAAACCTTTTGAGAACCTTCTAAGAAGATGAAATGTTCATCATAGAGTGGCTACCCCATACCACCCCTAAACTAGTGGCCAAGTGGAGGTGGTTAATAGAGAGTTGAAAAAGATTTTGGAAAAGACAGTGAGCACTTCAAGGAAAGATTGAGCATTGAAGTTGGATGATGCGTTGTGGGCTTATAGAACAACTTTTATAACTCCTATAGGCACAATACCATATCAACTTATGTATGGCAAGGCGTGCCATTTACCATTGGAGTTAGAGCATAGAGCTTATTGGGCAATCAAAGAATTAATCATAGATTGGAAGCTGGTAAGAGAAAAGAGATTATTACACCTTTATGAGTTGGATGAGTTAAGATATGATGCCTATGAAAATGCCAAGTTATACAAAGAAAGGGCGAAGAAGTGGCATGATGGCCATATCAAGGAGAAGAAATTTAAGAGTGGAGACTTGGTACTTTTATTCAATTCAAGACCTCGACTATTTCTCGAAAAGCTCAATTCAAGATGGAGTGGACCCTTTAAGATTCTTTAAGTGTTTCCCTATGGAGCTTTGGAGTTGGAAAATGACAAGGGAAAAACATTCAAGGTCAATGGGTATCGTTGTAAGCCATATTATAGAGGGACATATCAACAAGAAAGGGAAGTTATCTCTTTCCTTTCTTCCACTCTTTCATGAATGTATGAAGAATGGTCAAGCTAATGACCTTAACTTAGCATGTTTATTTTCTTTTGATTGTCTTTGTTTATTTGTTTGCTTGATTTATTCAGTTATGATTATGTTTGAGTTGAGTTTGATTGATGTTTATTTAGATTTTTTTTAAAATTTCAACTTGTTTTTCTCTTCGAAATTTTTGTTGATAATATTATTTTCATGTGTTTGTAGGTTGTGGGATCATTGAGCCTGCATGTTAGGCTTGGAAGAAGGTTTAGAAGTGAAAGAATTACCCAATCCCATGATCGTGGGAATTGGTGTGATTCCCACGATCATGGGAATTATCTCCAGAAAGTTTCTAAAGAGAAAACCTAGGATCGTGAGAATTGGGGTGACTCCCACGATCGTGGGAAAGTATGAAAGAAGAAAGAGGAGGGAAACTCAAAATTTCCCTCAGATGGGATTCCCACGATTGTGGGAATAACCATCATTCCTATGATCGTGGGATTTCTCTCCAGACTCGATTTCTCTCCAGACTGTGGAGTTTGGAGAGAAATCCCACGATCATGGGAATGATGGGTATTCCCATAATCGTGGTAATCCCATTTGAGGAAAATTTTAAGTTTCCCTCCCCTTTCTTCTTTCATACATTCTTCAAAATTTTCACGCCTTCTCTCTCTAACCTATGAAAATTCTTGTCCCATTCTCTAAAATCCTTCATTTTTCTATATACTTGGTATTTTCTTCATCTCTTGTCATTAATCTTACAATCCTTTACTCTTCTCATGCACTAATCATTCAAAAATACAAAGATGTGGGTAAGATTTCTCTCTCTCTCTCTAAAAATTGATTTCACTTCTCTTTCTCTTAGTTTTGCAGGTTTTAATCTTCCAATGGCTCTAAAGAAGATGGTAGCTCAGAAACAGACTGATGAATTATGCTGTCAAGTCTAAGCCTAATTTAGCGGCAGCTTTTTGTGCCCCATTTCCTATTTATTCAGAGGAAGAAGGTACGCGTTTCTAAGACCTTAGAGGTAGGGAATTGAGCGCTCCTCGATATTTTGATTTTGAATTGTTAGAAATCATAGGAGTGAGGCAAAAAATTGAGCGACTAGCTGCAAATATAGGTTGGAATAGGTTCATTTGGTATGACTACCTATTTACCTTATGATGACTATAGAGTTTTTCACTACAGTCGGCTATAACCCTAAATGGATGTTTTCTGGTTTATGTTAGCTGGCAATGTGTATAAATTGGATTATAATATTATTCATGCACTTTTTGGTTTATCAAACACTAAAGTTTTAGATGATCATGAAGATTTTTATTTGGATGATTATTGGAAAACTCTAACGGGTGAAGAAAATTTTAACTTTAGGAATGCACCGAATACTTTAATCTGTATTACCGAGCATTTATTTTTACATAAATTTATGTGCTTAACTATGTTTAATAAAACTGAAAGTAATAAATGCTCAACTAAAGAATTTTCTTTGTATGGTGCATGGATCGAAAAATAAAAATTAATACGCTTTTTAGGATATTTTTGATCAATAGTGAGTGTCGTGAATAAAAAGAGCTCATATTTTGACATGTCTTATATTGTAACTGCTTTGGATTTGTTTTATAACCTTAATGTGGAAAATGTGCATACAACTCAATTCGATATGTTTGACATATCTTATTTTAGGTGCTCCAAGATTTTGGAGTTCTATATTATATGGAATTCTAAAATCCTCAGATGCGTACTGCAGTGAAGAATAGTAAGGGCACAGATACAGCCGCTTCCCAACCTTCCATATCCCGAGCAGTTTCGAAGCCAAAAGAAGAAGCAATGGAAGAGGAACCAAGTGCACTAGTGGAGGTCGACCTATTTCAACAAATCCTCGACCAGATGGCCCCAATCAGCAGCAAATGACATCATAACTCAATGAGCTCGATACCCAAATGCGGCAAGTACACAAGGAACAACACTACTTGAAGAAGAAATTCCTCAAGTTCTTTCAGAGAAATAATTTTAAAGCTTCTTCACCAACATCGTCGCCACCGCAATCCCCATAAGCTTTTCTTACTCTATAATTTTAATGTGTGTTTATTTCTTTTGTTTGGTTTGATTTCTTTTGTTTGGTTTCATATCATTTTTGTTTAGTTTTATGTCTTTTGTTTGGTTTGCTGTCATTTTTGTTGGTTTGATGTCATTTTCTTTATTTTGTGGTTGCCTTGTCATATTGAGGACAATGTGATCTTTAAATGTAGGGAGGTGACATTGACTTTCTCAATTGCATTGTTTGCATTCTGTTAAATAGGATGCATATTTAGGCATATCATATTATTTTTTGTTAAGCAATGGAACTGCACTTGAATCATTTTGATGGGTATTACTATGAGATTCTATCATGCTAGTTGGAATGAGATTGAATGCATACTTGAACTTAGATTAGGCTACTTGAGTAAAAAGTGAACCATTTTGAGTGATGAAAAGTAGTTGGTTATATAATCTTACTCATAATTTGACATTTGAGCAATGAGGTAGTGTAAAGATGCATAATGAGTTTTCATTTGAGCCAAAGTGAGGATTGAGCCTATATGACTCCATTTATAGTCATTCCATTTCTTTGTTATGTGATGCTTCCTTAGGTTATCACCTTCAGAACTTGCTTTGAATCGGTTTGAGCCTACTAGATGCATGCGTAATAGAGATGATTAAGGTCCTTTTTATGTTAACCTGTGGCTTAAATGACCTACCTGTGATTATCCCTTGTTACCCCTATTGAGCCTTAACCTTTTGTTTCTTGAAAATACCCAAAAATTTTAAAACCTAAAACCCCATTAACCTATCCATTCATAAGTTTATTTGAGTATTAAGTAAAACAATAGTGGGGATTGTTGTGAAAATTTTTACCGAGATGAGTTAAGGATACTTTTGTTGTGAATCACGTTGCATTTAATTGCTATTTTATTCATAGGTTCTTCATGTATTAAGAAAAAGAAAGAAAAATGAAAAAGTGCAAAGAAAAAGAAAAGAAAACAGAAGAACACTTAAGTAGCATAAATAAGTGCAGAGTATTAGCATAATTACATTTGTATATCTCGAAGTTATGTTTTGTTATACTTTTTTTCCTACTTTTTACTTTACAAATGCTTGTAGTTAACCCTTTACCCTCTTTACCCACCTTAACCCGTACCACATTACATCCCTAAACAAATCCTTTTGATCTATTTATGCATACAATTATTGTAGAGGAGAATTGTTGTATTAGCAAGCCTATGGTAGTGTAGTTTTCTATAGGAAGTTTGAGCGAAACACTAACCATCAAATACTTGAGAGAAATGAGTGAAAATCGTGAGGAAGATTGATTTTGTATCTATACTTATCTTTGCGTGATGGTGCTAATTGTTGAGTTTGCTTATGTACACCAATGAAAAAGTAATCATGATATGTGTAGTAACTTAATATTTGAGTTGGCTTAAATTTGAGAGATTGTATGCTTTGATCTTTATGAAAATAAAGTGATAGGATTGACTGGTTGTATTTATTTTGCTTAAGGACAAGCAAAGATTTAAGTGTGGGGAAGTTAATAGTTGTTCATTAATCTGTGTTTTTCTAAGTATTTGGCATGTGTTTCTTACATAATAATTGATTATTGTTGTAATTTAGGATTCATTTTGTATGTTTTTGTTTAGTTTGATCTTCATTGTTGTTATTTCATATTTGGTGCTAATTTAGGGTAAGAATTGATTATTTTTATGTAGGAATGAAGATTGAACAACTTGGAGATTGAGCTAGAGACTAAAGAGGAGAAGAGAAAAGGGAACTTTTTGTTGCAAAATCCCACGATCGTAGGAAGTTTAACCTGAGACATTCTACGAGGTTCAATTAAATTTTAGGTTTTTAGTACTATATAACATATTAAACGTCCATGGATGAAAGAGGACAAAAATCCTCTGTAGAAAAGACCCTCCTTGAGTGAAGAATACAAGTTTTGAGTCTTGAGGAAGGTAAAGATTCAAGGATTATCAACAACAATTGGGAAAATAGCACATTAACATCAAAAATTCCAGATTTTGGCAAAGAAGAGGAGTTTTCTTATTCAATTTTCTGTCAATTTTATCTCTTTTAATCTTTGTATAATGGAATATTTGAGTGTTGATGATGTTATGGAAACCATGGTTGGCTGATTTAGTTTTTTAAGGATTACTTTTGAACTATTTTGTTAAGCTCCTATTTTAATGAATTAAATGAAAGTTGTATTTGATGATTGTTGATTTTGTTTCTTTCTTGTAATGAATCTAGAGAGTGAGTAAGGTTATTTGTGTAGGATTGTACAACGAGAGTTGGCAACCTATAGACTTACAATCATCACGTTAATTGATTAGTTAGAAGAGAGATCTCGGCTAATTCAATTAATCACCCATAGTGTAGCACCCCACTCTCATCCGACACATGCCTGTACATCCATCAGATGTTTGACCACATACCCGATGGAAGCGGTGCACTAACTATATCACTTTCACTTATCTCATGGCATCATAATTTAAAACATAAATATCACAATTTCTAAAAACCTAATTCCTCTTTTTCATTTCATAAAACATTATATACAATGTAGCATTACATACATCATCCCTATATGTACATCATCAAAAGCAAATCAAGGTTTACAACTCTTTTTACAAAATATGCTACATACAAGAGGAATTTTACAAAAAAATTATCTAAATCCTTCAGTCCCAGCTGACCGATCTTTGAGTCAATTCTTCTATCCTAAAAGTAGTACTAGATCTCTTCTAAGTTGTCTTAGAAGCTAAGTTGCCTCTCTTGAACCTAAAAAGTCAACGTTGCAATTTTGGTGAGTTTTGCAAACTCAGTGAGTTAACCATCCTAGATGGTTCACTCATATCACATAACACAACAATTGATATAATCACATAATTCAACTCAGTTCATTTATCAACAGGTAGCATCACAAAACACTTTGATCATAACTTTCACATTTCTCATTCAACACAATTCAACAATACATTGAAATCAGTCAAAACATACATATCAAATGTATATGCGAGGCTCATGAGAATCACATTTGTTTATTTTGTTGTTGTGACTGAGTGTCTTTTTCACTGTCTCGTATCCATTGTGGATACTAGGCTCATTAATAATTGTTCCTTATCCATTGGGGAGACAGGGCTCATTATACATAGTGAGCTAGAGGCTCTTACCATATTCTGAGCTTTAAGCTCTTTTTTACTGGCGACTCCGGTCATAACGGCCTTTATGTTATCATGCATTCATGTAATGAAATGTATCATATGTATTCAGTCAATCAATTGAGCTCAATCTTACACATTCATATTCACTATCACAAACTCATTCACATTTATCATCAGACCATGGTCCGACATTTAACATTTAAGTTGAGAATCACTTATTCAGTCAAATTCACATTCAATGAGCACTTCCAATATATTTTACATGCATCAAACACCTCGAACATTTAATATCCAGAATCAACACATTCACAGTTATCATAATAATTCAATATAGAATTTAAAACAAACAATTAATCATATGAGACCATCTAGATTACTCACAGTCTACTCCAGATAGCTTATTGCCACGAGATCCTAACAATATCTGGATGCAGTTGCTTTATTTGCTCTTCTATATCATGCAACACACATTTACACATATTACAACTTTACACAATCACATAAGTACTCATTTATACACATATGTATATATGGATTACGTACAATGCAAACTCATTGACAATCCCAAGTATATTTCCTTAATACACATCTTATAATCAATTAACATCATATACCAACCATTTTTTATTTCCTAATACACTTTACTCGATTTAATTACCTAATCCATCATCAAATGGGGTCATTTGATATCTCATTCAAGCCTAACTACACTGTAAAGAAGTACCCTAACATTATTAGAGTCAAACAACACTCAAAAGACAACCCTTTTACTCCATAGGTTTGCCCACGATCGTGGTGTCCTTGCCACGATCGTGATAGAAAGTTCTAGGGCTGGTCACTATCGTGGTGGTCCTACCATGATCATGACAGAAACATTTTCTGGCCAGGCTACGATCATGGGGTAAGGTCCACGATAATGATAGAAATTTATTTATTTCAGGTCACGATCGTGGGGTGAGGGCCACGATCATACCCTGCACTTTCTTCCTTCATTCACACAAATTTTACACATCTCCTAACATCAATTTCACTCCAAATTTTCCATAATTCAACTCTTCTATTACAACATCATTTCATACTAATTCAATTATCAAATTTATTGCATTAAACTCTTAAATCTCTACTCATTTGATTCACCATTTCTAACTTAATCTCATCATTCATGAAATCCTATTTCTTTCATAATATATCACATTCTAAAGCATCAAACAATTCATTTCCATAATTCATCTCTTAGGATTCATAACCTTTTTATTTCTACCTCAATTGCCAATTTAAATATTCACTAAACAAGTCATACAAGGTCATCAATCATACAAAAACAAAACACTTCATCATCTTTCATTATTATACCTAATTCTCATTTTAAGAATATTACTCTAACACCTTTCTTATACCTTAAATTCTCAATCTAATTCATCCACAATATAACCTTATTTGAAATTTTCATATTCTTAAGACAAGAACACAACACATAAATTCATTCATCAATTCCTTACTTTCATTGTCACACTAAAAATAGAACATGATCATATCTCTTCATTTGTCAACTTTCAATACTCTTTCAAATACCATTTTCATTTTTAATCATCTCTAAATCACGTATAGCTCTACTTATAAATTATCACTCATCATAACACAAAAGCAAGACATAACCCTATTTACTTCTTCATCCTCGCATCATCATCATATTTTAACTTCCTTTTCATAATCATTCATCTCTTAATCTATCATCTTAAAAGCTTTTTATTAAGCAAATCATGAACAATATTTTCACACTAAAATTTAGAACATAATCTCTTTATTATTACACCCAACATTAAAACACATATAAAATTTCATGATCAAAACATCAATCTTAAATTACTCATCATAAATGTTTCATTTAACACTACCCATGAAGATTAACAAGCTACTTACTTGATAAAACTTGAAGTTCTTTAAAATCACCAAGAAACCCTAACTCTTTAAGCTATACGATCATCATCAATCAAAGGTGGTAGGGTTAGGTTTTCTTGTGGCAAGGTGTTGAAGACAATAAAAATGGAAGCAAATGATAGATGAAAGCAAAGTGTAACGTTGATGAAGGTTGGTGAAATAAAATCGTAAAATAGAAGAAGAAAGTCACGAAGAAGAAAGTGTATTTTCTTAGGTTCTTCTTATTGAATCTTTTTTCTTTGGTATTCTATCTACATGATTAAAGAGCTCAATTCTCTATTTTTGAGTTTTCTTGTTTCTATGGCCTTTAATGTGTTCGTTTGTTTTATTTCTGTCCAATTTTTTTTGTGAGGTTACTTGACTAAAGGGAAGATTTGAAACTAGCTTTCTAGATATAGATTGACTAGTTTGCAATGAACTTTCAGCCAAGAGGTTATGTTGTAAATAGAGTAATTTTTTAGAGAAAGCATGTGAGGGAGTGCTTGTTGCTACTAAATTTTTATTGCAGGTTCATTATAACAAAAACTCATATGAAGATAAAGGAAGTAAATAAAAAGGAAAGAGACCAAGAGTTTATTATGAACACAATACAAGGTCAACATGAGTAATTCATTAGATAATTTAGTGAAGTTAGGGATAGCTTAGAGAAATATGAAGTTAACATAACTAATCGACAATATAACTCCTTATACCTAACAGTATGGAAGAATTTGAGGTTTATGACACTACAAGAAAAATGAGTTTTTGCAATGGTCTTTACTGACAAAAAACGCAGACTTTACGTCGGTATATAAGATTAGCGACGAACATTACTGACGGACAAAAGTGTCGTAGAAACGGCTGTAACTAATAAATACCGACGGAAAATAATTTACCGTTGGTAACTTTACCGATGGAATATTTTTTATCGTCGATATCTTTATGAATGGAAAATTGTTTTCCATCGGTATATTTACCAACAGTTGGAATAATTTCGTCGGTAAATTGTTACAAAATTACCGACAGTTATTCCGCTTGTAATTACCGATGATAAGTTGTTGATTATTCCGTCTGTGATTACCGACAATATGCACTCCGTCTGTGATTACCGATGGTTTCCTCTTTTTGTCAGTAATTTTGTGCAAATCTTACGGGAAATTGTTCCAAATGTACCGACGGTAATGTTTATTCTGTCGGTAAATGTTTAATTTTAGCGACGGATTTTCATATGTCCATCGATAAATGAATTAGAAAACTTCTTTTAAAAAATGTACTGTCAATACTGTCAATAAATTTTATTTTGCATAATTTAAACAACTATTAATGTAATAGTATAAATTTAATTTTTTAAACATAA
>JANZXP010000002.1:26111395-26125500 GCA_027576715.1 Erythroxylum flavicans
GATGCGAAAATTTGAGAGTAAATTAGGTTTCAGAGTAAGTATGGGAGGGTATTTTGGACATTTCCTTGTGTATTTTGGTTTTGTTGTAGGACAAGAATTTTTGTACCACAGAATTGGGAGGTATAAAAAATTTGTGTCTTTGTCCTTCGATAACGGAACCAAAATTGATGAGGACAGCAAGTAAACGGTGCGGAGGACAGGACTTTTATGTCCTTGTCCACTGTCCTCACCCACGAGGACACTAACCAAACACTGCGTAACTAATAAATATTGATAACGTCAAAAAGTATCTTGGTTAAGTTTTCCAATTGAAGAATAACAAATGGTTATCTAAAAAAAGAGATAAAAGAATAACTCATTAGACTGAATATTGATAAATGATGATCTAGGCAAAAATTAGAGTAGTCTAATGAAAATTTGTAAACAATAACGTATAAAAATAGATAAAAATATAATTATAAAGAAATACATACATCAAATAGAAATGACACTTTTGTTCCTCGAAGAAAAATCACAAAGAAGGCGTTAAGATAGAGTTGGCAACAATTTGATTTCTTGGAGTTTTATGAATCAACCTTAGACCAAGTTCTAAAGTTTTTATTTTTATTTTTTTTGCACATTGTGGGCCTATTGAAGGTTCTATAGTGTTAATTAATATGTATGATAAATGCACATATTTTCTTAAGTATTTTTTTATTTTCATGTCAAATTTTCTTATTTATTTACAGGTAATTGTGATAAATTCACCTTTGATTAGATTATCGAAGAATTAGAGACTATTTTAAGAAAAATTAATGAGAAAATCACAATTCTTATATGAAAACAGTTTGGTCATGCCCGTATGCCAACTAAGCTTTATATGGATCAAGTGTAGTAAGAGGTATTATCTAGAATATGATCCAGAGAGAAACTATATAGCATTTAAGAAAACATATAGAGTAACACGAATTGAGTCATGATTGTGCTAGAGGTTTTTTGCTGAACAGATGAGAAATAGGAGGATCCATCAAGAGAAATAGGAAGATCCACGATTGGGGAGTAGAAATGTGTTAAAGGCTATGTTTCTCTCCTAAATGAAGTGAATAAATCCATGACGCAAGTCATGATTATGATCAGAACCGTGTCCAAGGATGTGAAAACATATATAAAGGAGAAAACCCTAAATTTTGTATTAGTTTTAGAGACTATACACTTTAGACACGTTTTTTCTCTCTAAAGGTTAAGGTTAACCATTAAAAGGTCCAAGAATCCTCATAAGACCAATTTTAAGTTCATTTTCATCAACAAATCAAGATTTAGACAACATCTTAATGGATCAGGCTATTGATGAAATATAGATTTTCATATAGATGTATTTCTATCATATTTTCCTCATTTTTTATTGTTTCATTATTTTGATTATGAACACTTCTCTATACTTATATGAGGAAAAACTTACTATATATTTTTGGATGAATTAATTTATCTTAATTTATAAAATGAGATATATTTATATAAAATGCCTTTGATTAATTTAACTTGTGGTTTAATTATGTTCACAACTAAATCGAGTTTTGATTCACTTAAAGTCACTTGGAGAGAGCTATCTGTGAATGGACTATGATTTAGTTGATAGGCGTTAAACGGGGCAATCAAGAGAGATCTATATGATCTTTTTGGTATTGGGATGAAATTTTTAATGGGATTTCATATATTTTAGTGCATTTAAAGGTGTGCTAATTTGGCAGAAATATGGGTTAACTAACAGAAGAGTGGATGATTGTAGCTAGAGAGAGTGCAATTGCAATGTCTAGGAGAACTTGTTATTCTAATTTAATAAATCCATTTTAGATTAATCGAATCATGAAATTAAAGGTAATACTTTAGGAAGTGTTTATCTAAACATTAATATTAGAAATAATTTTTTTGATAATTTTCCTTGTTATTGGTTCCCTTGATTACTAATTTAGATTTTCTTTTCTTTTATATTTATTTAATCAAAATTCATCAAATCACTCTTTTATTAATTTATTTTAAACTACTTATTATAAGTTTTTCAATCCATATGACTATCTCTAGGGATTGACTCTTACTTACCATGGTATTACTTATTAACAAAATCTACACTTACTTTATTTATATATAGTAAATTTTTTAAAAAAGTTTATATATAGTAAATTAGTGATAAGAATATTTGTAACTAGATAGAGAAATAACACCTATCAAGTTTTTGGTGGTTACTGGAGAAGCAATTGGTTTTTAGAAAAGCAATAGATTATCTTTTAATATCATATATTTGTTTTTTTTAATTTCTTATTATGTTTGTGGTACTTTGTTTAACTTTGATTTCAAGGGTATCCTTGATTTATGACAACAAGCTGACATTCTATTTTTCTAAAAGAAGATAAGAGATTAAAAGAACACTTCATCAAAATTGAAGGGAACATATTAAAAATAAATCTAAGATACACTAGACTTATAGCCTAAATCTATAACAGGAAAGCATAAAATAATGATGACCAAGTTATCTCTTATGGGGATGCTTTCTAGTATTTCAATGTTAGACATTAATGCTAATTACTTTAAGATCAAACTTAATATAATCCAAACGTTACAAAATTATGTACAAGTTAATAGACAACAAGATAAGGATCCTAATATATATATTACTAATTTCCTATGACATATTCAAGATCAATGGGACCACTAAGGACACCATTAGCCTGAGGTTATTCCCATTTACATTGATGGATCGGATGAAATAATAGCTAAAATCATTCCTTGTTGCATCAATTATTATATAGGATAGTACCAAGAAGAAAATTCTTACTAAATACTTTCCACCATCCAAGGCAACGAGGTTAAAGAATGACATCTATTCGTTCCATTAATTTAACGATAAAATTTTATATAAAATAAAGGAGAGATGCCATGACTTCTCTTACATGTTAACTATAGGTAATAACAAAGAAACTTAAAAACATGAGCTTACAATATAAGATATCTCATGTTATGAGTTTTAAATTCAATAGAGGACATTAAGGAATATAATGTTATTCTAGAAATCCTATAATATAATAAGTTTATTTTTTAGGGAATTTTAAGAGGAAAATAATCCTAAAGTATGGTGGACAATTCAAAGTGGAGAAATTATCTAAGTTTCTTCCAAAGCAAGTAACCAACTTGATGACCATTGACAAGTACGGGTCTATCCTATAGGGAATATGATTTAACTACCAACTATTCACAAAATTAATCATCTAGGCTAACAATTATGATTATATGAAAAGGAAAATATAATAACCATTTGAAATACTAAAACAAAGCAATAATCAAGAAGAAAGTAATATAAGATTAACCTAAATTTAGGTATGAATAATTCTAGTCTCTTGGACCAGTAAGAATTTCTAATTTAGATTATGCTCTCTCTCGAATAACCAACGAAATAGAATGAATAATCAATCTTGACTTCTTTCTTCATATTTGTTAATTCATTGTTACATGACTTTAGGCAGATAAAGCAACTTTTGTTCATCAAGAAATCAGTCTGAAGGTTTTTGTGAAAGACTTATTATTGGAGAATTTGTAAGAATTGACCCTATATTAAGCGTCCACCTATTATCAGCCATTTATAACACAACCCTCATCCTTAAATCAAATTATTTAAAATCTCTTTGTAACCCAGATAACCTAAGAATGAATTAATTCATTTTTTAAATTCTCATGATAGGTTTTAACCTAAACTAGGAAGATCTCATGGTTTCTAAACCTAAACTAGGAAGATCTCATGGTTTCTCTCAAGTAAGTCAAACTCAATCCTCTATGTTATGATCTTTTTATACAAATTATCTCTCTATTTTAATATATGAATCAAATAATTGAACCTTTAACTTCCATTCCTTCAATTTAATCAATTATAAGAGCATAGATAAATATTAATGAAACTAGAAGTTCATTAAAACAAAAAATCAATCAATTCAATATATCACATCTTAGGTTCCATCTCGCATAAATCTATATCCCAATTAGTTTATAATCAAATATGAAATGACAATACATAAAAAATAAAATAAAAAAGAAGTCATCATCATGAATCTTGAATCCTTGGTGAATCTTATTAAATTCTTTTTCTTATTCCAAGATTGACTTCTATTTAATCAGTAGTTAAAATGGCTTTTAAGTGACTCTTTTCTGCTTTCAAACTCTTTCGAGGCCACAATCTCTCTGTTCTCCCACTAGCATTCCTATAATAATTCAAAACCATAATTTTTAATGAATAGCATGCCTAATAGGGGTCCATATATATACTATGTTTTCCTTTACCCTAATATGTAACTTTCGTAAAATAGTAGACCAAAATTGAGATATGTATAGTTCATATTGCTTGATCAAGGGTGGAATAGAGGGGTACGTAGGGTGGCAAAAAAGAAATATAATGATTCACTTTGGAACATGACCCTAACACGATGGTATATATGTGTCCTATTCAGACACATACCCAAGGATCATAAAAAGAAGCTTGACTCAAAGTTGATACCTTGCATCTTTATTGTATATGGTGGTGTTTAGTTTGGCTTCAGAATTTATGAACTAGAGAAGAAAAAGGTGGTTAGGAGTCAGCATGTGGTGTTCCAAGAGCACGAGAGAGGTGTTGATCTTCTGAGTGGAGATAAATCATTAAGTACATCTTATCAAATGGCACTATTAGTTCTTCGTTAATTCCTTCAACTATTGAGCAGCTATAGGCAAAGAAGGTGAAGCGTGTGACTACACACACATTGGTGTTGATAAGATACAATCTAATAATGATAAGCTACAGGAACCACATCTAGATAATATCGAAGATAAATCCATTAAAGACAACAAGTAAATGAGTAATTGGATCTAACAACTGATAAAACATAGCTTCGAAGGTCAACAAGAGAGAAAAGACCTTCCACAAGGTATCCAAGTTTTGAATACTTGTTACTTACTACTAAAGGGGAGCCTAAAAATGTACAAGAGGTCACATCTTGTTAAGACAAAGATATCTAACTTGTAGCTATGAAGGAAGGGATGGATTCTTTGAAAAAGAATAATACAAATGAGCTTATAAAGCTTCCAAAAGGTAAAAAGGCATTGAAAAACAACTATATGATTAGGATAAAGAGAGATAGTAACAAGCTAGTAAAACACAAGGCATCGATGGTAGTGAAAGGATTCAATCCAAAAAAAGGATGTTGACTTTGATGAAATCTTTTCACTGGTAGTCAAGATGACTTTAATTTGAACAATTTAGGGTATAGTTATTTATTTGGATCTTAAACTTGAACAACTGGATGTTAAAACAACCATCTTGTATGGAGATTTGAAAAAGGAGATATACATAGAGTAGCCAATAGGTTTCAAAGCTAAAGTCAAGGAAAATTTGGCCTGTAACTTGAAGAAAAATCCTTATGGTTTAAAACAAGCTCCAAGGCAATGATATCAAAAGTTTGATTTCTTTATGATGAATCATTTTTTCAAGCTAACATATGACGATGCTTACATGTATTTCAAGAAGTACTTAGATGAGAACGTCATCAGTCTTTTTCTTTATATTGATAATATGTTGATTGTGGGTCAAGACATTGGTAGAATCCAACAGTTAGAGGAGGACTTGTCTAAATTATTTTATATGAAAGATTTGGGACTTGAAAAGAGATTTTGGGCATGGAGATAACTCGAGATAATAAGAACAAAAGATTGTAGTTATCTTAAGAGAGATATATTATATGAGTGCTAGAAAGGTTCAATATGCAACATCCCAAGCCAGTTAGCATGCCACTGGCATCATGCTATAAATTATATAAGCATGCATCTCCCTCAACAGAAAAAGAAGAAATATGATATGTCCTTTATTCTATACCATCTGTAGTAGGGTCTTTGATGTATGCAATAGTTTGCATGAGGCTAGAAATTGCTCAAGCTATTAGGATGGTAAGTAGATTCTTGCCAAATTTAGAGAAGGTTCACTAGGAAGTGGTGAAATGGATTATGAGATACTTGAGACTATCATCAAAGTAGATTTTGTACTTTGGTAATGGTGAGTCAACTCTAAAAGGTTTTATAGATACAGATACGGCTGGAGATCTTGATGGAAGAAAATACACTTCAGGTTTTTTGTTTAAGTTTACAGTGGAAGCCATCTCATGGCAATCCAAACTACAAAAGTGTGTGACTTTATCTACGACTGAAGCAGACTACGTAGCTGTTGTGGAAGCTTGTAAGGAGATGCTATGGCTAAAAAGTTTCCTTCAGGAGTTAGATGTGAAATAAGAAGATTATATAGTGTTTTGTGATAGTCAAAGTGCTATTGAATTGAGCAAAACTATAATGTATCATTCCCATCTATGATAAAAGAGCAACAATTAATATTGAAGAAGGTTCATACAGATTTGAATGGTACTAATATGTTGACTAAAGTGGTTCCTAAAAACAAGCATAAGCTTTTTTATAAGCTTGTCAGGTTGCACCTTAAGTAGATGATGGAGCATAAGGTGTCTTCCTAATATTTGGGCTAGAGGGGGGGATTGTTGAGTATTCATCACTATTTTAAAACATTCGATGATCGTAAACAAATTCGTGGTTCGTTTCTTGACTTACATGATCATGTAAATTAACCATATAAGTCTTTATAAACATGTGAAGATACTCGACCGAGTGTGGAGATTGTGTAACTCTTTATATCATGTATGTTTACGAATGAGGCAGTGTTGGAAAGATATATGGTTACTTACATGGTCGTGTAAGTGACTGTGTAAATTACAGAAAATTTTATTTCGTAATACAAAAGAGAAAAAGACGTAGGTTTTTATAGAGAGTGCAACCACAATATTTAAAAGTGAGAAAAAAAAATAAAGAGGGCAAAGAGTGTTGTATTCTTATCCTTGTTTGATTGTTTTAAGGATTTTTTTGAGTGATTGTTGGTTGTGATATCAATTTTGATTTTAATCTTGAAACTGTGTGAGACAACTTATTATTTTAAGGGTGAGAGATCAAATTTTTTTGTAAATCCTTATTGAGTTTAGTAGATTTAATTTTCAATCTCCCTGTAGTTTTTCCCTCTACACTGGAGGGTTTTCCATATTAAATGTTGGTGTGTATTTCATTGTTTAATTTGTTATTCTCATATTTTTCTACTACTTTAACTTGAAGAGTTCTTTCTTGTCACTAATATTTTGTTGAGCTTTTAGAGTTTTGTGTATTTGTCTGCCAATATTAACTTTGGATTTAAAAGTAATTCTCATTTAACTAGTTCATTTCTTCTCTAGAGATTAATGGACTATGATTAGTCCAATTGTCTTGTCAAAACTAATTTAAATTCTCATTTCCTACATGTGTTTGTATTAAAGAGTAAATCTAACCCTTTTAAGACCTTAAGACTGTTCCGTCTTGATCTTGATCTCTTATAAACATCACTCTGTTTATTGTAAACTCATTAAGGACTTAAGAATATTGATATTGGCAAAACTTTGAGGTGTCTTGAATTTTATTGATGTTTTCAGGTGGTCTTAATATGGAAGAACTAATGGGGCTGCAATATAATTATAAGACATTTCTATCATGATCCTTCTCTCCTAAATGATTTGACATTATTATTCATTTACAATTGAATAAGTCTTTAATTTGTGAAGTTAAGCATGAGTTTTGTCATATGGCAATCTTCAATTAGCATTGTACCATTTAGAGATTTTTAATTAGATGAAAAACACAAATATAAAAGAAGGGAAAATTATTGTTAAGTGACCACTCAATTTAAAAGATATAAAAAGAATAATACAGGAGAAAAAGGAAGTCAATAACAATTAAGAGGGTAAACCAAGACTTATTATTCCATTTATTTCCTAGGTGGATCAAAAATGGAGGATCACTCTCAGTTAAGTTCAAAGGTATAGTTGGGTGTTAATTAATGGAATGGAATAGAATGTAATGGAACGGAACGATTTATAATGAAATGAAATGTAATATAGTGAAAAGTTGTTTAGGAAGGATGGAAGGATTGATAATGTAATGTAATAAAATGTTGTTTGGAAGATGGATGAAATGAAATATAATGTATAATAAATAACTATTATATCCCTTATATTAAAATGATTATTGCAGGAGATTTTACGCTATGATTTTACGACAAAAATCATATCCAATTAAAAAGTCAAAGCCGTGACAAATAAATTTTTTTATATTTTCTATTTCAAAATAATAAAATTTTAAATATTTTATTATTAATTATTTAATAAATTTTATTATATTCTATTCTATGTGAATTATATTTAAAAATAATTTATTTATGTAGAAATAATTAGTATTACGGTAAGGAGAAATAATTAGTATTGCAAAAATAATTGGTATTACAAAAAAATAAATATATAAAAATGTTTTGGTTGTTATCAGGATAAGGAGAAATAATTGGTACTATGAAAAATTATTGAGGATATATTAAATAGTAAATATTTATTAGTTTACATTCCATCCTAAACCTCCCAAATTGGAGGTTTCTTATTTTTACTGTTTAGGATGCAATGGAATGTAACATGAAACCCTCCACTTTCATCTCATTTTATTTTCTTCCATTATAAAACTTTCTTCTTAATGATAAAGTGTATTACGTTTCATCTCATTTAATTAATTAACATCTAACTAAGCAAGCCATTAATTAAGAACCATGAAGCATAAGTCAAGCTCAAGTACTCTAAGGTCCAAATTCAAATGGATAAGCTCAAGATCGGCTTAAACAATTGCGCTGACAAGGCAACAACTATTAACAATTGCGCTGACAAAGCGGCTAGATAGTGGGCAAATTGACAGTTGGAAGTAGACTTTAATAAAAGAATAAGGGGCCGAAGAAGAACCTGAATATAGGAATTAGATACCTAAAAAGGAAAAAATTCGTTAAAACGATGTCGTGTTTCGGATGGGCCACTTTATTTTATAACCTTGAATTAATTGGTACAGATATTCCATTCTTGTTAATCAATTCTAACTTTGTATCACTTAATCCTATCTACATATTTTGTAGACAAAATTAACACGGGATAAAATACCATTTTAAGAACTGAACGATTTTGTATAATCAACTAGAGCACCTAAGCGTCGAATCAATTCATGTCCATCCTGATTCTGAAACATCCTTTTTCTATAAAGATTGTCCCGAGCATACAAGTAATGAATGGTGCTGAGAATAATTCCAATTTTTACACAAACTAACAAAATAAGATCCAATTGCTCTTGCTTTTACTTAGTAAATTAGAACCACGGCAGTCGCCATCAGTTCTTAATTTAAAACCAATATATGTCTTTAGAGATTGTTGAACTCAATGTCAATTCGTACCGTAACTGCGAATGGATTTTGTGAATCTAAAACAAAATTCAAGCGTTGATCCCAAATGTATCTAGGAATTAGTGTGAAACAATGATTCCAAACTGCCATCCTTAAAAGTTAAAACTGACCATTGTTTACAGGACTAGCAAAAGGGTTATGACGGTGGTTTCTCTATCCCATTTTTATTGAATCTGTTTTCGTCCTTGCGCAACCCAGGCCTATCTTCACGTCACGCATAACCGATATGGCAAATTTCATTGGGGGTATTGCGTACGAGTCAAATCTCAATCAACTCTTGAAAATCCTCGATTCCAACTATTCTCTAACTGCCTGTAGCAACGGGTTTTACAATATATCCATCGGCAAAACGGACACAATCAACGCAATAGGACTTTGTAGAGGAGATAAGAAGCCCGATGCTTGTCATAACTGCATCAAGAACATTAGCCGACTGCTTCCACAATTGTGTCCCAACAAGATTGAAGTTTTTGGAGCGTACGACGATTGTATGTTAAGATACACCTCCCGTCCCATATTCAGACACATGGATTTCACATACTATTTTGCGATGAATTCATCGGTTGACGTCCCCAACGCAGAACAGTACCATTAGGTGCTTGATTCCATAGTAAATAAGTTGAAAAGCATGGCTTCTTATGGCGATTCTAATCTAAAGTATGCATCGGGTAGTGTGCTTTGGTCAAATTCAATACCCATGTAAGCACTGGCACAATGCACTTCCGATTTGTCCTTTGCCGAATTTTTTTTTAAAAGAAAAAATTAAATTAATAAGTAAAGTTATAAAGTACAGAATGTCTAAGAGCTAACCCTTTCACACAACAAGATCAATGAACAAGACATCCAAAGCGATTATAGATAACAACTAGTGGAAAGCTTGCAAGGGAAGGCTGTTAACTTAGGAGGGCATGAGTCGGCAGTAAAACGATCTCCTGAACACCTCTAGTGATTTCAACCGTAATTTGTTCCCATGTGTGGCAGATGTCCTGAAATCTTCTCACATTGCGCTCTTGCCAGATGGTTCGAATTGTCAACCCTAAGGCAATGGTGAAGGTCTCCCACGTAGTAGCCGGAATAGATGCAGTAGATGTTAGGTAGTGAAGGACGCCGTCAAGAGAATTATCAGAAAAATTTCAGCCACAAAAGGACTGGACCTTTGTCCAAACCTGCTGAGCCATGGGGCACAAAAAGAAGAGGTGATTCCATGATTCAACATGCAATGAACAAAGAGGGTAGGCCTGGGGCAAGTCTACATATGAAAGCCGATCAGCTGTGCTGAGTCGATTCTTTATAGTTAACCAGAAGAGAAAGGACACCTTGGGTGGAAGACGTGGATGCCAAACAATGTTACTCCAGTCTATATAAGGTAGCCGCACTCACAAAGAGTCCGTTATGCATTTGGTTGTCAACTGGTGAAGAGGTCTATTTTTCCATAAAAAGGTATCGGGGCAGTTGGAAGAGAGGTATGAGGGTGTAAGAGACTGGAGGTATGAGGGGAAGTCCCAAGTGTTGTCCCTGATAAAAAAATTCATCTTCTTATTGAGGGGGAAGGATAGGAGGTTGGGATTAGATATTTGGTTCTAGTGGATGGATCCATCCCCTGTCCAATTATCAAACCAAAATGAGATCAGAGCCCAATTCCCAATTTTGCAGGAGATATTTGGTTAGACAGAGTTCTTGAGGAGTATCAGTTGGTTCAGGAAATAAGAGTGAGAGGGGCATACTCGAAGTTCCCATATACTTCTTCCCTTGAGGAAATAAAAATGAAGCCAACGGAGCCAAATGGATTGCTTGTCTCGGAGGATCCACTATAATCTCTTTAGAATGAGTGAGTGGTTCGTGAGCTTAAGGGGCGTGAGACCTAAGCCTCCTGATTTAGGAACACATATGTCAGACCATTTGACCATGGCAATGCCTCTCGTTCCGGCAGCTTGGTTCCACAGTAAGTTTCTAAACATTCGCTCCACCGTTTTAATAACACCTTTGGAGAGAAAAACGTGGGAACTCCAATATATATGGAGGGAGTTGAGAATGGACTTGATAAGTTGGAGCTTTCCCGTATAAGATAAAAATCTGTTGACCCAAAAATGCAGACATTTCTGTATTTTTTCTATAAAGGGAAGACATTATGAGAAATGTAACCTTTTAGTGGAGATGGGTAATCCCAAATAGTGCATCGCGAGATATAGCCCCTTCCAGGTGAAAAGCACTACACGAGAGAAGAAACATACTCTTTTAAAGGTTGATTTCTAGAAGAAACATACTCTTTTGAAGGTTGATTTCTAACCCCGAGAGAGTGGAAAACCTCCTCATTGCGCGCATGAGTGTGTTGATGGAATCAAGCTTTGCTCCACAAAAGAGGAGAAGATCGTCCGCAAACGAGAGATGAGTCAATTGCACCTTTTTAGTGTGGGAATGATAGAACTGCTTATCCTTAGTCTCTGCTTTTATTCAATCTTGTTGTGATGGAAAAGTGGGAGGGAGAGTAGTCTCACCCAACTGCAATTTAAGATTCAAACGCTATATGTTCTTCGACACTGATTTCATCATTGCCTCCACCACCGGCATCGGTGCTAGAAGGTCCATCCCCCGTAAGTGATGGGAGAAGGATGGCCTTAATAAACTTCGTTACAAAATTAACTGCTTTAGGTGTTGAGTATACTACTGTGTTTGTATCCTGTCTTGTAATTTCTTTTACAGCAAACACTTCGTGGTCACTATATACATACATATATATAGTATCCATTTATACCTAATTGCTCCACATATAGTTCCTACTACCACATTTTATAAACCAATCAGAGCCAACAAAAACTGATCTTGTAATAGCTCCGTTATAAAATGAATATGTTTATTTTTTAAATGATTCATATCATTAAGGAGATTTGGGTAAATAACCAAAAATAACACTTAGGCTATATAAGAACCGAAGTAGAACATTGGTGTTATATAAGAAGAAGCATATGGCTTACGGTCAATAATTAACTTCAAACTAGGAGTCAATGGTACGGAAATGAAGATTCTACATGCTTACTTTGTAACATTGTTGTAAAGGACTTTCTTTAAATATTAGTATTCCAAATTTATTTGGAGCAGAATTTTGCATTTGTTATCAGATAACAATTATTGGTACAATTGGGAGCACATATTGAATTGGTTCATTTGCAATTCGGAACATAGGGAAACTAATGCTACTCTATTCAAAGCAGCTTTCACAATCACTATATACACCATATGAAAGGAAAGGAATAGCTGAAGATTTACTGATAAGAAGGAAGAGAAATACCAAATTGCAAATTCAATTGTTAATCTCATTAGAGCTTGTATCTATGTTAATAATGCGCAACATTCCTTTCTATGAACATGAAGCAAACTTGGTGCCTATCACTACAAGAAAAATATACGATAGCAATGAAATATTACCAACGGAAACAAATCCGTAGGTAATTACCAACAGAAATTTAGAATCCGTCGGTGAATCTATAGTTAAAATTTTAATTTTACGATGGAACAAATTTTCGTCTGTCAAGTTAGAGAGAAAACATTCGCACAAATTTACCGATGGAATATATCGACAAAAATTATGCAACCGTTGGTAAATCAAGCAGGAAGGCTTCTTGTAAATAAATAGTGACGGAATTTTACTGATAGATACGAGTTTCTGTTGGTGAATTCTAAGCGACATCAGTCATTTACCAATGGTATTTGTGTTCCACTGTTAAATTCAAATTAATCGTTTTTAAAAATAGAAAACGAACGACGTCATTCTAGTTCGGGGGTTAAAGGACCCTCGAACCTTCCTTCTCCCTTTCTCCTCTGCTTCTTTGTTTTTTTGTCCTCATCGTCCTCTCCTTACCGCGTCTTGTGTCTCCTGGCCGTGCATCTCGTCTGCTTGCCGCACTGTCGTCTCCTCTCCTTGCCTCGTCGTCCTGTCATGCATCTCCTCTCCTAATTGTTGTACGTCTCCTCTCGTTGCCGCGTCGTGCTGTTGTCACCGTCTGCATATCCCTCCTCACTATCGTCGTCTGTCTTCGTCTGGGCTCTCCTCGCTATCAACTGTGTTGATTCAGGTATATATATAGTATATTTTTGTAATGAGCAGATTTAGGGTGTGCAATATATAATATGTTTTGCCTGCTAAAAATCGGTCCCTCTGTAGGCTAGGGATTAGAATTTTTACAAAACCATGAGACTTTAGGGATTACATTTAGTGGACATATTTACGTCAACTTTATATTTTGTAAATTGGTGTTGATGATATGATATGTATAGTAGTGAATAATAAGTGTAAGAGTATAATTATATTTGTTTGCAATCCGCTTATAATATCCAAATATGCTATCATTCCATTTGAATAGTGACGATTGGTTATTGTATAACATATGAGGATTTGATGCATTGAAATAATTTGATTTATGGCTATAGATACAACATTCTACTTATTTATGCAGGAACTTGGTAATTGATTTAAGGTGCTCATCGTTTAGCCTTTATTTCTGGTTTTATTAGGTAGGTTCAAAATAACTGGTTATTCTAATTCAAAATAAAGGAGAAGAAACTTTAAAATTGGATCTTTCTGCTCCAATCCTACTGAAAACACTTCATTTGAACCATCCAAGCACAAAACTAAAAAGGTCCGGCTGCTTACTTTGTCATATCAGTCTAATTTGCTTTTGACTGTCCCGAGAAACAAGATAGCTTGTCGATACCAAGTGAAAGCTTATAAAATTTTAATATGAGGAAGATCAAAATAGTTAAAATGAAGGTT